>JAPXFQ010002912.1:600000-980000 GCA_028564705.1 Apricaphanius iberus
TTTGTTCCAGTTGTGTATTTTACCAACTTCTACGCAACAATTTCTTGATGCGTTTGCCAGAGTAAAAAGAGGAACTCATAGCTGATTGTGTCTAAGGTGGACGTGCTGCAGTCGGTGGTGCTGAGAGCGGGTCAGAACAGTAAGACGGCGGGCGTCCGCTGGCTGCTGCAGCAGGAGAACTGCACCTGGAGGCTCATTGCTTCCCTCTACAGGTATCCGTCCAGCTGACTGAGCGCAGCTTTGTCTTATTTTTTTTTTGTTTTTTTTAATTGACCCAATGTTGTTTCTGCAGAGATCGGGTCCAGCTGGCGCTGAAGGAGGACATGATGATGGACATGATTGTAAGTGGAACTTTTTAGATTTGGTAGTGAGCGGATAAAAGGCAGCCAGAGGAGATTAAGTGTGTCTGACTGCTTAGAGGGAAAGTAGGAAGAAATAGAAAGTAATAGTACTACGTGCAGACGAGGTGCTGCTCTGATCCAGCATACATTTTCTCAACCACAGTCATGTTTGAGCAATAAAAGTGTCAGAAAAGATCAGCATACGTCCCAAGGAAAAAAATCCAGAGAAGATTTTTATTTATTTTTTTGTTTGCAGGTTCCCAGTGAAAGCGAGAAGGTTGTTGTGGAGCAGCTTTTCCAGCGAGACGCCGTCATACGACAGAGTCAGGTAACACAAGTTTAATCTTCTTTCTGCTCCTTTTCACTCAAGCTCCATTTGTTTCAGTTTCTTTTAATCTTAATTCTATTTTACTTTTAAATGAAATGAAGAATTATTAGAAAGTTTATTGAGGTGCAACTTCTCTAGAGCGTTGTTTTTGGTTGGTTCTTTTAAATTGCAGCTGGTAGTTGATTGGCTAGAGAGCATCGCCAAGGATCAGATCGGAAATTTTTCCGATAATATTGAATACTACGCCAAGAACGTGTGCTGGTGAGTTAATCTTTTAATCCCTCTGTGTGGAATTCACGTCTGCGTGTTGGACAACAAGAAAACAGTTGTGCGTGTGATTTAGGGAGAACACGCTTCACGCTCTGAAGATGAGGAGCAAGAGCTCCTCCGACTTCCACGTTCCTCTCGTCACTGAGCTGGTGAGGCTTGTTTCTACAGAGGGACAAAAAAAAAAAAAAAGAAGCTTTTTGGTAACAAAACAGAACATCTAATGGTTCGCCTGCGCAGGACCCGGATGCTCCCCTCAGACAGCGGCGCCCCTTGGCGGATCTGGACAGGGAAGACGACGCCCGACTGCTGAAGAACCTGTTCACCCTGATCCGAGCTGGAATGACGGATGAGGTAAAGGTTTTATGTCATAAATCAGGATTAGAGGCAGATGAGGTCCAACTTTCAGTGCATTATGGATGTGTTGCATGTTTTCAGGCTCAGAGGCTGTGTAAGCGCTGCGGTCAGGCCTGGAGGGCAGCAACTCTGGAAGGGTGGAAACTCTACCATGACCCCAACATGACCTCAGGTAACAGCTGACATATTTATTATTTCTGTTTTCTTGTAATAATCAGTGCCCTAAGCTTTTCAGCGACGCTGTTGTATTTATATATCTATTTGCGAGTTTTGGTTGTTTTGTGCTCCGTTCACATTGTTGTTGTTTTTATTTCCCCTTTCTGCCGTCCTGCAGGTATAGGAGCAGACTAGAATGTTGTATTTTCATTTTTTCCTTCATCCTCTCTTGTATCTGATGTTCACTCTCCTAACTTTTTTCCTGCCTCTCTTCATCTTCTATTTTACTCCCTTTATAGACCCAAATAGAAAATGACCCACAATAATTTCTAATACAGATTTCTTACACATAAATATCAAGTGGAGTACTACACCAATGGGCGTAATGCTCCACTGGTGAACGTAAATCTGTTTGACCTCTAATTGGTTCCTAGACATCGATTCTGAATGTCAACTGGTTTCTTTAACACAAGTAATAATTTTAAAATAAAAGATGAAACTCTTTAAAAGACACATTTTTTGAATTAAACGAAATTGGATGGCTTTATTGTTTTTAGTTTTAACATTTTAAGATGGCAGTTATTTAGCATCAGCCTAAAATAGGCTGATGCTAATTTCATTAGCATCAGCCTATTTTAGTAATTTTAACGCGTCTGTGTGAATGAGGCAGATGTCGGCCCAGAATTTGTCAGTTATTATGAAGGAAGGGGTAAAAAAATAAAAAAATAATCCATTATCAATTTTTACCCATCAGTTTTTGAAATTAAAAATCAATTTCATTAAAGCAAATGCCGTGGATTAGCAGTGCTAGCAAACAACTGACGGCGTCATGAGTTTTCTTCAGTCAGAGGCCTTTTCAGAAGCGTTGCAAGACTGAACGCTACCTGAGAGTTGCCCAGAGGATCACGTTCCACAACGACTTTTTGAAAATACTTGGATGATATGAGTTACGACAGCCTTTGATTTCCCTTTAAGATAAAGTATTTTTGAACTGAATTTGTTCTAAAATTGTATGGCAATTGTTGAGTTATTTTTTCGTCAACAGGTAATAAACATAATGTAAGAACATATGCAAGCTCTGGTTGTAAAATCAGAATACTGATGTGCGGTTACATCAAGTATTAGATGGAAGAAACCTGCTAGAGAGCCCACCTAACAACTCTTGCAGTTGCGATATCTAATTTCCACCTGGGATAAATGGCATTCGTGTAAAAACTGGACACTAATGGTGCCTGTCTGTGTATCTGCAGGAAGCTCAGAGCTGCAGCCTGTTGAAGGAAACCCACAGCGAGGGATCTGGAAGGCCTGTTGCTGGAGGATGGCCGAGGAGGTCCGCTCCCTCTCCCTTTACATCCGGCGATTCGCATACGAAGCAGACGTCTAACGTAAACTAATTTTGGTTGCAGGAGCAGTTGAACCGATACGAGCGGGCGATCTACGCCAGCCTGAGCGGGAACATCAAACCGGTAATTTATTCACTCTGAACCCGCCGACTGGAACTCCCTGCGTCGGGATTGACGTTGTTTGTCCGGGCATGTTTCAGCTCCTGGCCGTGTGCGAGTCATGGGAGGACTGCGTGTGGGCGTACTTCCGCGTTATGGTGGACTCGCTGGTTGAGACGGACCTCGTGTCGTCAGGCATGGCCCACCAGGAGCTGGAGACACTACCGCGGGAATATCTAGAGGCCAAGTATGAGAAATGAACTGAAGACGGGGTGAAACCTGTGGTGTGTTGCTGATTACTGTTCCTTCTTCTCAGTTGGACCATGGAGAAGGTGTTCGAGGAGCTTCAGGCATCAGAATCACAGGTGAGCCTCATGACGAGTGACTGAGGGTTAATGGTACAATCACATGTCTATAAATCACTGTTCCTTTGTTTTTGGGGCAGAGAGTGTTAGACGAGACGAAAGAGCATTATCACGTCATCCAGAAGTTTGTGATCCTGGGAGACCTGGACGGTAAGATTCCTCTCAGTTCCTGTATGGTGGCTGAGAGAGCTCAGCTCCTCTCCTCCGTGTTTTCATGCAACGCTCTGCGCTGTCGTTAACCAGTGGAGGCGTCGTCCTGCAGCCAGAGCCCTAGCTGCTAGTCGTATGGGGTTTGTCCACCAGGTTTGGACATCTCAATCAGATTGGATGGAGATCGCCAGTCCATATCAGTTTGAAATTCTAGCTCTAGACTCTCTGTGGGATTCAGGTCTGGACTTTGACTAGGTCCTTCCACCTTGATCTAAACCCTCCCATATCATCTCTGGCTGCATGTTCCGGGTGGTGATCTTGCTGGAAGGTTAACCTCCGCCCCGTTCCCAGGTCTTCTTCTTCTTCAGCAATGAATTCTTTTTTTTTACTCGTTCTACCTCAAATGTTCTTATATTTGTTAAATATTGTTTATCTACTTGTTGTTACTTGTTCTACCTCAAGGCAATTCAAGGTGCTTTACACGATTAAAATTGGAAAACAGCATAAATCACTTTGATTAAAATACAAGAAAGCATTTTCAATAAGACAATAATCAAAAAAAATATTAAATTAAAAACAAGCAATTAAAAAAAAAACAATAATAGGATGAGTTATTCATAAGCAAGCCTAAATAGGGTTTTAATTTTAGATTTAGAAGAGTTCAGTGTCTTTGCAGCTTTGCATTTTCCAGGTAGTTTGTTCCAGATGTGAGAAGCATAGAAACTAAAAGCCGCCTCTCCATGTTTGGTTCTGGTTCTAGGGACGATCAGTAAACTAGAGATGGAGGACCTGAGTGATCTGGATGGTTTGTACCGTGATAACAGATCTCTAGTGTACCCTGGTGCTAACCCATTCAATGATTTATAAACTAATAAAAGTACTTTGAAGTCTATTCTCTGAGCTACAGGGAGCCAGTGTAAGGACTTTAGAACTGGGGTGATGTGTTCTACTTTCTTGGTTCTAGTGAGAACACGAGCAGCAGCGTTCTGGATCAGCTGGTGCTGCCTGTTTTGTTTTTTTTAGGTAGACCTGTGAAGATACTGTTGCAGTAATCAAGGTGGCTAGAGATAAACGCATGGATGAGTTTTTATAGGTCTCCTTGGGTCATCAGTCCTTTAATCCTAGAAATATTCCTCAGGTGATAGAAAGCTGACCTTGTTATTGCCTTTATGTGACCCTGGAGGTTCAGGTCTGAGTCACTTATTACACCTAGATTTCTGGCCTGTTTGGTAGTTTCTAGTTGGACCTGCTTAAGCTGATTACTGATATGTAGTTTATCTTTTTTGTATCCAAAGATAAATACTTCAGTTTTGTTTTTGTTCCATTGGAGGAAATTATGGGACATCCAGCTTTTAATTTGCTCAATTAATTTATTAAGGATTTGGATGGGTTCAACATCACCTGGTGACATTGAGATATAAAGCTGAGTGTTATCAGCATAGTTGTGGTAGTTAAAATTGTTGGTGGTTATAATCTGGTTTAGTGGGAGCTTGTAGATGCTAAATATGGGGCTTGAGGATGGAGCCCCAGGGGACCCCAAATGTGATTTCTGTGTTTTGTGATGAGAACTGGCTAATCGACACAAAGAAGTTCCTGTTCTTAAGGTAGGATTTGAACCGGTCAAGTACTGTACCAGAGAGTCCGACCCAGTTGTCTAGACGTTCCAGTAATATATCGTGATCAATGGTGTCAAACGCCGCACTGAGGTCTAGTAGTACAAGTACTGTGGCTTTACAAAGGTGGGTATTTGTACGCATGTCATTGAAAACTTTGACGAGGGCCGTCTGTACTGTGGTACCTACGAAAACCAGACATAAATATCAAAGCAGTTGTTCATTGCTAGGAAGCTGTTTAACTGTTGGAAAACAACTTTTTCAATGATTTTACTGATAAATGGGAGATTAGAGATTGGTCTGTAGTTTGGCATCAATGTGCTGTCTAGGTTCTTCTTCTTTAGTATTGGTTTGATAACTGCTGTTTTTAATGCTATGGGGAAGACACCTGATAGGAGGGATCTGTTAACTATTTTGATCAGATCTGCTCTGATGACTGGGAGGAGCTTTTTTAGAAAATTTGTTGGTAAGATATCCAAGCAGCAGGTGGCAGAACTTAGTTTGTCAATTTAATCAATGTTCACCTGTGTTTACCATTTGTTAAATATTTTTTTAAATATTGTTTTGAAGTTCAATAAATGTTAAATTGTTAAATTTGTTATTGTTTTTATGATGTAAATTGAGGAAGCAGAATCAGTGTCTGCTCCAAATATCGGCTTTAGAAAATCGGCTCCTGTATCGGTCATCGGCTAAGGCTCATTTAAAAAAAACAAAATAACGGTATCTGCACCAAAAAATATATTATATTGGTCAGTCCCTATTATGTTATATGTAGGGATGCATGATAAATCTGCATTAGCATCAGTTTTCGCCTTCCTTCCTTCTTTCCTTCCATGTACCCTTCCTCCCTTCCCTGCTTCCTACCTTTTTTCTGTTTCAACCTTTTACATAAAATTTCCTCCTAACAACACGGGGGTTTCTGGTTTTGTTTTTGTACATTTCTGTAAAGGTGTGAATATTTCTGTGAGCCACAGTAAATGGATCGAGGTGTGTTTAGTAGTTTTGGCGGTTCAGTCAGGTCCCTCTGAAGTTATTGTACCTTCACACTGGAGTCTCTGAACGATGTTAGCAGGTTAACTCCTGGATATCATTACGGTTTTACTTCTTGTCACAACCTCTGTCTTTGTGTCTTATTTAGGTCTGATGGATGAGTTTTCTGATTGGCTTACAGCTCCTAAGCCCCTCCCTTTCCACCTGCTGCGCTTCATGACTCACCTCATGCTGTTTTTCCGCTCTCTGGGTCTGGCCTTGAAGGTAAAGTTGATTTATACATATTTTTTTAAGTGCAGTGGTTGTAGTAACGGCAATAAACGAACCGTTGGTGTTTTTAGGAGGAAGTGTGTGTCGACGTGCTGAAGGCCTACATCTCACTTCTGATCCGGGACCAGCAGACAGACCTCGTGGCGAGCTATGTGGGCCAGCTTCCCGCCGAGCTGGCCACCGGCCAGTACGCCGCTTTCCTGGAGACGGTCAGCCAGCCGGAGCTCCGCCCTCGGTGCCTGCAGCGCGCCATCGAAGCAGGTGAGACGACGGCCGATCAGGGGCAAACAGGGCGACAGATGTTCTCACTGGGAGGATCCTGAACGTTTCGCTGTTTAGGTCTGGACGTCTCTGCGATAACGAAGCTGGTGGTGGAGACGGTGCGAGGGAGAGACGACGTAGATTTTACACACCACAGCCAGGCGCTGGAGACGGGAACAACAAAGGTAAAAAACCCAAGCTGAGCTCAGCAAAGGAAGCCTGTTTGTTTCTGTAGAGAGAAAACCCGCGCTTTTTAGCTTATTTAGTAGCAGAGATG
Source organism: Apricaphanius iberus (assembly GCA_028564705.1). Lineage (NCBI taxonomy): Eukaryota > Metazoa > Chordata > Actinopteri > Cyprinodontiformes > Aphaniidae > Apricaphanius > Apricaphanius iberus. The sequence continues at coordinate 606,818 of JAPXFQ010002912.1, forward strand.
CTAGCACTTACAGAGAGCAGTGGAGAGGTCCGGGTGACGGCAGGAGAAGGAACAACTGACCTCCTCCTTGGAATATTGCTGCTCTGTTTCTGTATCGAACCAGTAAACAAACCATTTTGTTGCCCCAAACCTCTAGTATCGTCCTTTTTATTCCCCCGATTGATTCCGACGTCCTTCATTCCAGCTTTCCCTGTGTACTAGTGTACATTTTATGACACTTTCTTATATTAATGGTTCAGACCTTTGGTTTAGCAATAAAGCCCATTCAGTTCAGCTACTGAAGCTAACCAGTGTAGACCAAAACAATGCAGCCCAGTCCACTGACTGAGTGCTGGGTGACTTCTATCCCGGTTTGTGTTTTTGATAAGTGAACTGGGTCGACGTTTTACAGCCGAGTAGCAGAGCGGCCCGGCGTGTTGGCAGTTTCTGCGCAACAATGACATCTACCTAATTAGCTTTAATGTACAAGGAAGAGACTTCTTTTATTTAACTTTTTATCAACCCTTTATTTTTACATTTTTCTATCACATCAGACGCCCTTTTATCAATATGTATTTATGAATTATCATCCAGCTCTTTTCCTCCTGTCTCCCACCATCTATACGGCCTCCAGGGGGCATCCTAGAGCAGAGCTGGCCTTCCTGATGAGCTTATCCAAGCTCTTCCTCTCAGCTGTCGATAAACTGCTGCTTTATAAAAGATGGCCGATGTCACCAGGGCGTCGATGTCTTTAGAAGCCCCCCCTGGACTCAAAATGACCTTAGCCTCTTTGGAATTTAGCTTTTGTGTGTGAGTTTTAAACTCACGCCACAAAACATTTAGTTTTTTTTTTTTTTTTTTTAAATAGAAATTTGTGCTTCCATTTGCTCAGGCTAGAGGAACAGGAATATATCTGCAAACGGTTTTTGAGAAAAACTGCTGGAAAAGTGTGCAACGTCCATGATGGACACGAACCATTTGCACTTCCACCAGGGGGCAGTGATGCTCCAAGTAAAAAAACTACGTTTTTCTGCATTTGTTTTGTCGTTCCCATCCTCTAAAGACGTTTTGTGATCGCTTTAACTTATGTGGACATTACCTTATCGTGTATTTATTGATTTTTGTTTCATCTGTAACGGTTTGCTCTGATAGGACGACCAGAAGAAGATCGACGTTATCGATTGGCTGTTGTTTGACCCCGCCCACCGAGCCGAGGCCCTGAAGCAGTCCAACGCCATCATGAGGAAGTTTCTGGGTATTAAACCCCTGTTTGGAACAGGTTTTTTCCCCCCACGTTTTTTCTTCCTGCGAATGAGACTAAAAATGTTCTTTCTCCGTTCAGCTCTGCAGAAACACGATGCGGCCAAGGCCGTCTTCTCCAAGGTCCCCGAGGATTCGATGAGGGAGATCTACTCGCAGTGGACTGACGTCGGTCAGACCGCGCCCCTACCTGCGGAGGACGAGAATGCCATCAGAGAGCACCTGTGCATCAGAGCCTACCTGGTTGGTCCCGATAGGGGTGGCAGGGCTCTGATTTCATAAACGTGTGATGATGGGAATACTGAAGCTGTGTGTTTTGTGGCTGTAGGAAGCCCACGAGGCGTTCACTGACTGGTTTGGGCACAGCAGTTCTGCACCACAGAAGCCAGCGTTGGCTCCAGAGGCCAAATTCACAGAGAGAGTGGCCAATGAGATGAAAGAGAAGGAGTATCAGGTACGCCTCTTAATGTTTTCCTTCCTGTTATCTTTTTAAAGCACTGTTCTCTCTACGTTTACAGTATACATTTAATAGATGCTTCTTGTTGAATTTGTTTGTTTTTTTCAAGTTCCGGCTTATTTTTAAAATTACCAAACCTATCTTTTGTTGATGAATCATTAACAAAGAGGCTGTCATGATCCCTAAGATTTTCTGACGGATGTAAAATATGATTTTAGAATTGATCAACTGATTTCCAAAGAGTTATTAGCTGAGCTTTTGACATAGATCAGGTGGAAGAAGTGAATTCAGAATTGAATAAATACAAATAAAGCTAAGAAAATGAGAATATTATGAAAATTTTTGTTTTTTTTCCATTTCAGAAAGGTAATCTCGTCTATTATAAAGATTAATCACACAGACCAAATGTGCAACTGAATATTTAAAAAAAATAAATATATATATATATATATATATATATATATACAGAAATGTCCTACTTCTGAAAAGTCTGTTTTTATGACCTAAATAATCTGCTGAGGTTCTGGAAGCCCAGGTGGCTTCGATAGCATCATTCAGCTCATCTACATTGTTGGTCCTGGGGTGTCTCCTCTTCCTCTGGATTGGTGGTTCCCAACATGGGGTCCCTAGAGGTCGCAGGGGGCCCTCAAACAATTTTGTCTGTGCTGAGGTTGTGAGGTTACCCAAGAATTATGCTTTTAAATGTTACGTATATACAATCCAAAAGTCACCATGTTGGTTTGATATCAACCCCACGCCTGGACCAGGCCTGTCCAGATTCAAAGGCTCCAGTTACTTTATGCTCAAAGGACTCTTAAGCCTCAAACAACACAGAACCTGTGAAAATACAGAAAAAACTGTATTAATAGAGATTGCCCAACTAATAATCACTTCATTAGTGAGACCAGGAAAAACAAAAGGGGGGTGGACTTGCCACTATCTTTCACGAATCACTAAACCTCAAAAAGGTATCGCTAGGTGAGTTAAGCACCTTTGAATATTTAGCTACTGAAACAAACAAAATATTTTTCGAATATTTGACACTCAAGTAAACAAGATGCTGTACTAACGTTGTGGCAAGTCAAATTATCATTTTTTAGCGATTTGGGGAGCATCTAAGGTGATGCAAAGGAGTGTGAATTAGGGCTGAACGATTAATTGCATTTGGAATTTAATCGCTGACCGAGCTGTTTGACAGAATCTCTCCTTACAAACAAAAAAACGGCACACGGAAATAACTCGTGCTATAACGGGTTTTATAGCCAAAAGTATGCTTTGATCTGCATGATGAATAAGCTAGGATTCAATCTCTCACACACATTTTCGCCACATTTTACCTGCGCTGGATAAAAAATGCCTACAGAAAGTTAAAGCAGCCCCGAAAACAGAGGAGTGTTTTGAAACAACTGACCTGTGATCAAACCGCTCTACAGAGCCATACCAGAGACTGTAAGTGCATTAGATCGATGGAGAATTAAAAATCAGAGCTTGTTGCTTCAAGCATCCTTCTTCCCGGATAACCCCACGGGGGGACCTGCCAGCTGGGATCAAAAGGAAGAAAACCTTGATTGACCATCAAGTGTGATGTTTAAAAGTAGATAAAGTTGTTTATATTTGCCTTTGTCTTAAAAAAAGTCTCTTATGGAATAGAATAAATTATGTATAAAGACGTATCTTTATAATACACAATATTTTTGCTTGTATTAATTAAAAAATGCATGAGAAAAGCCCCATTAAAATAATTGCAAATTAAATCGCAATATTGAAGAAAAAAAAATTGCAATTAGATTATTTTCCAAAATCGTTCAGCCCTAGTGTGAATGCTGTGAAGTCGAAGGTCCTAAGTGTGTGGGTCCCTTCTCCATCTCATAAGCCAATTGAATCCAAGTAGGGCTGGGCGTTTAATCGATTAATCAAATTTTATGTTTATGAAGATTTCATTTTTGGAAAATCAAGATTATTTTTCTTTTCTTTTTTTCTAATGCACTATTTGACTTCCATAGTTCAGATTGATGTCAATCTGTCCAGGACCCAACATCTTGTTTTACATGATATTTTACAGCTTGTTTTTATTTGGACTTTGAAGATCAGCTCCGGGACAGGGTGATTAAAATAAAAGGCAGTTTTGAAAATATTTTTCACCACTTGCAATTTCTTTTTTTTTTTTAAATCGATTAAAATCAGATTTGATATGAAAAAATTGGAGATTTAATTTTTAAGCCGTATCGCCCAGCCCCACTTTAGTGGAAACAGATTTGTCAAAATGTGGCTGCAGAATAAAGATCCACCATGTAGCGGGATGAAAAAGAATAGCAAACTTAAGCAAATAAAGCCTCTTCAACAGCCAGGTTAGCTGGGATTAAGCTAAATTTAATATAATTTTTTTGTTTTATTGGGTGTTTTAGGCCGCAAGGATTGCCTGGTTGAGCCGCCTCGATGTTCTGACCGAAGACGTGAAGGAGAGGATCTACAACGTGTTGCTTTTTGTGGATGGCGGCTGGATGGTCGACAACAGAGAGGTTCTAAAATGTTTCCCCTTATGATTTTATGTTTTCATCCACGTTTCATCCATTTAGTTTAGCATTAGCATCAGCTAGTGTGAATAAACTAAAGATTTTTTTATTTTTATTTTTTTCTCAGGAGTCGGATCTAAATGAAGAGCGCAGCCACCAGATGGCAGCGTTGCGCTCCCTCTGTCTTCCCCGCCTCACCTTCCTCCTGCTCAGCGTGCTGCAGAGCTCCTCCCGACACCAGGAGGCGCTGCGACTCGCTGACATCATTTCATCTGACCAACACAAACTCTACCAGGTAACTGGAGGCAAAGGTTGTGGTGAATTACAGCTTTATGTCCGTTCTGTGCTACAAGACGTTGGTTTTGAGGAAAAATTATGGGGGGAAAAAAGGTGATAAAAGTTGGGTTTTTTGCAGGTTTTCTCTAAGGAAGAGCTGAGGAGGTTTCTTCAGAAGCTGCGGGAGTCGTCTCTTGCTCTGTTGGATCAAGGACTCGACCCACTGGGCTATGAACTGCAGCCATGATCTCACAGAAAACAAACACACACATTCAGAACATTGTTTAAATAACTGGTCTGTTTTTTTGGTTGTTGTTGTTTTTTTTTGCTAAATAAAGCTTTTTCTCATAGAGGAGCTGTGAATTTGTATTTTTTATACTGTTGAAGTCTCTCAGCTGCTCATTTAATCAGAATCAGAATCAGCTTTAACTGGTTTAATCGTAAATGGAAGGTTTAAATTCCCTGCCAACAGGCATGTAGATGATTAGGATTCAGATGGAGATAGTAGATGTTCTGGAAAGTACCCTGCAAGTACTGGATGTATAACGATGTAAAGGACCTAGTATACTCACCCTTACAAAGAGCCCAAAAGGATTCGTTCAGGATTTGAACTCTGGACCTCTCACAACCTAGAACATACCTCTAGACCAAGTTTCCAACAATTTAATACACAAATAACTATAATATAGTTAAGTGAACATCTGGGTAGCTTTAGATTTACATGTCCTTTTTTTCAGCAGCATCCTTTCATGTTAAGGAATAGCTATGCAGACCGTTTCTAAAGGTTAAACTTGAAATCTATTTGATCTATGAAAAAAAACATTTAACATTTGGATACATATGTCATGTGTTATGTATAACATAGATCAAACATAATACAGACTTTGTAATCAAATGTCACAATTTAACCTTTTCCAATTAATAAATACTCAGCAGATAAACTCTCCACCACTGTAAGCATTAGGAATTAGCGATCTTGTGTCTACACAGTTAATTCAGCTAATCAGTTGGCACTAATTAAAGTCCAAAAACATTGCTTTTACTTAGTAATGTACATCTTTACTCACTATGAAATGTCCTGAAGCTATACAGTGAGCCAACATGCATAAATCAACAATATGGCGCTTTTATTCTCTCGTTTTACTGCTGATCTTGTCATCAGCCAGATGACCTGATCCAAGTAATTTTACCTCAAGTTCTGCTATGCTTTTCTCTCAAGCGGTATTGCTTTGAGTGATATAGCTGAATTATTATTTTCTCTTTCTGCATTTTGCGTCTCCTTTTGTTCTTCTCTAACTCCTGCGTTTTGACCTGTCTATCAGCCACGCTGACAAACGTCTGGGATGTTGGTTTGATGTCAACCCCACAGCTGGACTAGGCCTGTCCAGATTCAAAGGCTACAGTTACCTTATAACAGGTCTCTTATTAGGCCTTAAACAACACAGAACCTGTGAAAATACAGAAACAAAACTATTAATAGAGACCCAACTAATAATCACTTCATCAGTGAGACCAGGAAAAACAAAAGGGGGGTGGACTTGCCACTACCTTTCACGAATCACTAAACCTCAAAAAGGTATCGCTAGGTGATTTAAGCACCTTTGAATATTTAGCTACTGAAACAAACAAATGAAATATTTTTGGAATACTTGACCCTCCAGTAAACAGGATGCTGTAATAACATGGCAAGTCAAATTATCCTTTTTTAGCGATTTGGAGGGCATATAAGGTAAGGAATGCTGTGATGTCTACAAATAGTTCAACAAAAAATAGACATTTTGAGCCATTTTTAACCCTTCATTTGTAAATATGTTATAGTCACTTAGGCACATAATCATAATTCTTTTTTATTTATTTATTTATTTATTTTTTATTAACGTGTCCTGTCTAGCAGTATGCTACTCAGAATTGGTGTCTGAGTACCAAGTACAAGCCCAACAGTTTTACTTTCCCAAGCAGAGTATTACAGCTTCGCTGTAGTACGCCACTTGATGTATATGTATGAAAAATCTTTATTAGTGATTACTGTGGGTTCAATTTCCTGACGTCATGGACATTAAACGAGACAAGAAGGAGAAAGGAAGAAGGTGAAGAAAAGAAACCGGACCAGCAGAGGTGCGAACCGACGACACAAGAAGGGAGGCAAATAAAGAAACAAGAAAACATCCCAGTCTCCACCTCTGCGGACGGCAGAGAAACAGTAATACAAAACAAAAACGACAAACTGTAAGAACCAAACCAATAGTTCGATCTAGTAGAATAAACTAAGAATTACACATTCACTACACACAAGCATTGATTAATGAACATAATAAATGTTTTGGTAAGTCTGTGAAAATATAATTGAATCGTTAAGATATGTCTTGTGTGTGCGAGCTGCAGGTCGAATAAGGTTTCCCCAGCAAGTGATTGATAGCTGGTGTAAGGAACGTCATCCGTCCTACAGGAATCGGACAGAATGGAGGAGCAAGAGATGTATGCATCCAGGGTCCCAAGAGTACAGAGGCCACAGGGGATCAGCGCAGGTGTCACCCGAGGGGAAGTGGAAGCCAGGGGACACCAGCGCATGTGGGGCCGGGATGCGTGCGAGCCCGGGCTCGCCGGTACGGCTACGGGGGGGCAGGAACCGGAGGCCACGGGGAAGGGGCACCCGCCCCCAGCGGGGCCCAACAGGGACCAGCCGACAAGGGCCCCCGCCGCCGCCGCAGGCAGGAGGATCCGCAGCCAACCGACGGACAACACACGCGCCGCCACCCCGGACCAATACCCACCGCCAACAACCCGGCCCGCCTCCACACACCCACACGCCAGGGAGCCAGAGCAAGAGCCACAGCGGGTGTACGCCTGGGTGTACGCCCAGCCGGCACCTGGACATCCAGATCTTCCAGCTCCCGGGTCCAGATCCCGCCCCACGTAGGGCGCCAAGATCAGGGGCCCAGCCAATGCCGGACAGCCCCACCAGGGAACAGACCAGCCAGCAGAAGTCCTGGAACCGGCAGGAGGACTGGGCGCCGGCACGGTCCCCACCGATCCACCGGACGGCACCAACCTGTTCTACAACCTCGGCACCCCAAAGAGGTGCCCCAGTCAATCCAAGGAGGACGTCGGCCCGAAACAGCGGCCGCCCGACACACCGGACCACCCAGGACCCGCCCGACATGCACCAGGACCGAGCCGGGCCGCAACCGGGACCCCCGGCCCAGGCATGAGAGCCATCATCAACCAGCGGGCAGGAGCACCATCACCGACGGGGAGTGACGGGGGGAAGAAGATGCATCAGGCCAGAGGAGCCAAACACCAACCTGACAGGTAGACATAGACAGACAGAGACACTATCGTACACATTCTTACAAATACAGGACTACAAAAAAGGACGCTATACACTCATTCAACCCCATACGTACACTATACTCCATACTCCCAGGCCGGGACAGAGCCCAGAGACCCTCCTGCACCCAGGAGACAGACCCTTTGCCACAGGATGGGGACAAGAGACGCCAAGGCCACACGGCAAGAGCAGCCACCAGCCCAGGACCCCGACCAGACGGCTGATGTTCTATCGGGCTCCACCCCTGATGGTCCAACGAACAGGGTGTGGAAAGACCCCAGCCTCTCCCCCGCTCAATGTGGTGTTGTTGCGTGTTGTTCTAATGTGCACTTAAAACAGAGGGGGGGGACATGGGAATACTGCCGGGTACCCCCATCTCCCCCCCCGGGCCCTCAGTGTCTAGATGCGTTTAACCAGTGGATGCCGGCACCACAGGCGAGGCCCCCACAACGGGCCCCTATAGGGGGCCCCCCATGAGGGGTCCCGCCCCCAGCGCCAATGCGCCACACCACCAGGTCCCTACATATGCTTTCCATGTAAATGTTGAAAGTGTAAGTGTCTAAGTTGTATAATCATAATTCTAAGATTCTATGTGCTGAAATGTACTATTTGTGCTATAATCGTGTCAACTTTAAACTTAACAGTGATCGATAGATAGTAAGAGTACTATTGTAAGGCCATATAAGCTTGATCAGTTTGATCACATTCTTATAAGAGAACATGAGCCATGGACTGTTTCTATAGTAACAAAAAACTAAATAGCTTCATGTCCAACTGAGTAAAATTTAAACTAAACAGTATAACAAACTGTCATTAAAATATTGGACAAAAAAAAGATGGGATTGGTAAAATTGCTGGAAAATAATTTATTTTAATTTACACAACTTTTTTTTACTTTAAGATAGATAGATAGATAGATAGATAGATAGATAGATAGATAGATATGTTTATTTGCCAGACTCATGTCCAAAAAAAAAATTTAAATTCAATGCAACAGTGTTATGTTAGATTATTTTGAAGATAGTATCAAGGCTACAGCAACTCCTACAAGAATAAATTAGTTATGAGCTACAACAACCCTTAATTTCCTTCTGGGATCAATAAAGCATTTTAGAATTCAATTTAATTGATGATTATTTAAGTTTTACCTCATTTGCCACTATGAACTAAAAAAACGTTCCTCTAGAACGAGTTGAATTTTTTTATAAATCTTTCCATTAAAACAGAACTAAACTTTACTGTCTCACAGAGTACATTGAAAATGATTTCCTAAAAAGTTAGACGATTTTTGCAGTAAAAATATTTTTAACTTAATTCGATCTGTCGCAGTAATGTAACCACAGCCTCCGTCCAGTAGGGGCGCCAATACATCGTTGGACGCGCCGAAGTACAAACTGAAAGCTGCTAGCTCTAAATGCTCGTAGAGTTTTTCGGAAAACTGGATTAATAAGTCTGTATTTACCAGTTGGGACGTTTGTTTTGCCTGCGGTTAAAGGTGAGTAATTTAAGGTCGATTACGGAAGTTTCTTTTCAACTGTAATTTCGCCAGCTAAACGTGTTAGCAGCAAGCTAGCAGAAGTAGGCCACACAGCCTCGAAGTTTCCTAACTGCGCATTGCAGTGGCGGGGAGAGACGCTCTTGCTTCAAGGTTTTGTTCTTGCAAAGTTAGAAACTCGCTACGTCTCTAAAATAAGTTATTAACGATTTTTTCATTACGAACCAATTTTTAGTCGTTACAGACTATCCTAATTGCACCGCTAAAACTTTGATTTCCAAAACACATTTATTTTGTTTTTGCGTTTTGATAAGCGCTTTATACGAGTGATTAAATGTGATCTGCGTTTATGAGATACTTTGCTTTGACTCACTGAGGTCTGTTCAGACTCTGTGGGAGGAGAGCGGGACAAGTCCGGACAAATCTGTCCAACATGTGAGCGTTGGGGCGTTAAACGGTCCGGCAGCAGCTGTTTGACAACACGCTGTTGTTTCTTCACAAACTACAGGAGTTTACGCTTATACCCGGAAGTCTGAATGCTTCTGGTTAAAATTAACTTTTTTATTGACATTAATCAGCGTTATTTACGCAAAACAGTTGAAACAGGCTGAAATCTTGTGGGCTGGTTCTGCCGAAAACGTAACTGGCTTGTACAACTTCGTGTCAAATAACACATTTAATTATATTCTGTTATAAATATTCAGCAGTTTTAACGATGTAAATTTATATGATTATTTTTCATTGTCTTCATCATTTTCCATTTTATTTTTTTAACCCAGTTTTTATTTAATTTATTTTTAAATAATTTTTCCATGCTATGTAGTTCAGATATTTTTTGTCACATTTTATTTCAAAACAGTTTTTATTGTCATATTTATTTAATATAATTTTACTGTCACTTTTTGTTTCATTAGTTTATTTTGTCTAATATTCTGTAACATATTCAGATAAAATTAGGATAAACTGAATTTGATTTTCATAGACAACATAGTTCTACATCAGTGATTACTTCAGATAAATTAAGTTAGTTTTTTGAGCCAAGAACTTAAAACTAGTTTTATTTAAACAGCTGGACAAAAAAAAAATGCATACCAAAAATAAATAAATTTGCAGTTTTAAAGTTTTTCAAATTTTTATGAAAACATTCTTTTGATATTTAATCAAATCACAATACATGTGGGATGGATATTTTTTAAAGAAATCAATAAGTGAATAAATGTTAAAATGAACAAACCAGAACAATCTGATGAGGGATTTGTGCTAAGAATGAAAAGTAACTCTAAACTTTTACATTTTTGCTTGTATTTAAAGTTTAGAAAAGTAAAAACACAAAACAACAAAAAACTCATTAATGTTATTTCTTTTCAATTTCGGTCAATTTAAAACTGAAAACTAATTAAGCCTAACATTAATTTCTTCATTCTAAAAAGATGGCTACAAAAAGCATAAAGAAAAGTTTTCATCCATATTTTGTTTAAAATAAATATTCTCTTTTAAAGGGATGTGAATTTTTTTTGGCTTTTTCGAATAATTATTTGTCAAAACAGCATTTTTCCTTCCATCAGGGCAAAGTTAAATGTATTACACTTAAATTATTTTTAATACTTTTAAGCCTCTCTGTTGACATTTTTGTGAAGGGAAAACTTAAGACTAGAAGGCTTTATGAACCTTAATTTAAAAAATCAAGTCTTATTAAATCAGCAATTTTTGCTATTCATGAAACTTGTTTAAAGCAGTGAATTCAACTGCCTTCAGTATTACTAGTATGTTAAAGGTGTGCTATTTAGTCCAAATTTGTTTGATTCAGAGCTTCACCTACAACTTTGATCCAATTTGAGTAATATTTTAGTGATACTTTTCTTAATCTGTAAGAAAAGGGCTGAATGTTTGTTTTAAGTGTTTCTTGAGTCCAAAAAGGAAACAAAGTTGTCTCTATTCCTTTATCTTCTATGTTCCATCTCTAGATACTTTGTTGAAAGCATGACATCTGTAGAAATATGCCAGAAACTCAAGTTTTCTATTTATTCTTTAGAAATTGGCTAAAAATGAGAACCAAGGATGTAAAAATACAAGGTTTTTAAACATAGGAAAAAAGTATTAAGTCTGCCATTTGACTGTCTTTTCAAGACTTATTGATAGCTTTGTAAGTTGCAATAATATCTAAGAATTTCCAATTTGACACCTAAGTAATTACATAACAAAATTATTCTTAAACTCGTTTTCCATTTTTTTATTTGAATTCCTATGTAAAACTACCTTCAGACTTTAACTACATAATGTCTGTAAGGAAAGCTAAAGTGTTTGCCTTTCTGGGATATGTTCAGTATATTTATTTTAACCAAATACCAATCAATTTAAATTCACATTAAAAGTCTAGTTTATTAGTATCTATTTTCTTTCAGACTTTGAGTGATAAAATCAACTCAAATGTAAAAACTGAAAGAACCGAACATTACATTCCCGGAAGAACTCCAGGACTTTACTGGTTATTAACACTTTCTAGGCTAGCATTATTTTGTCGATATTTTCTATTTGTCGATAAATTAATAAATGTTCAGTAGTTCCATGCGGCATGAAAAACAACGCAACAAATTTAGATATGCACTTTTTATTTAAATTATAACCAAGCCGATTAGATGCTTAAAATCTACGAGAACATGGGGGCGACAATTATTAGAATAAAACATAGAAGAAATGTGTTAAATCTGTCAGAAAATAAGAAAAACATGAAGTGAGGTTTTTGTTTTGAAGGACTGAAACATAATTTGATGAGTCATTAATGGATGAGCTATTCCTCTGGCTGTTGCCTAAAGTCGGTTATGATTTAGGCCGGGTTAGTGCTGGTTAACCCGACCACAAGATGACTCACGGTGTGGACTAGTCCCGGCATGTCTGCTCACACACAGAACAGCTGATTGAATCAGCTGTTCCAGTCAATTTGAACATGAGGCTCGGTTCTTCCTGCTGCTGACTCAGCCCTGCCGAGCCGCTGATTGGGCCTGGCCCGGTCTAGTCCCGACATGTCTGAGGAAGCATATAAGAGGCTGAGATCCTGCTCTGCTCCCCTCTGACTGCACTTTATCTGCTTTTCTTTGCACAGGATGGGCTACTGATACCAGTTCTCTAAATACCGGTAAGAATAATTTCCTCCTTATTCTATTTAGTAGAATCGTGGTTTTTACGCAGAGTTGCTCCAAAAAAAATGGGTCGGTTCTGTTTGAATAATGTCACTCAGAGAGATTTTAATTTTACTGAGATGCTTTAAAGGGTGGGAAAGTTCTTTAACCTAATAAATTTTCTGTAATGCATCCATGTCTGGGATTTGATCAACATTTTGTTTTGTCGGTATTCAATGAAGCGTTTTCCATAAAACTCAAAGTGCTTTACACATTAAAAGAAAAGAGAACCTATATAACTTATAACTGTGATACTTCTCAGTAAACCAGAATCAGAATCGGTTTTATTGCCATTGTTTGAGAACAAGTTTACAAAGTAGGAATTTTTCTCGGTACGATCGTGCACTATTCTCTTTATTAATGTTTTGGCAGTAAATCATAACAAAACATAGTTTTGGTTGTTCAAAGCACTGTGACCACAGATTTAATGTTTTATAATATTTTTGTGTATAATTAGACATGAAAAGCATAATACAGTGGACTCCCTGCATATTTGTGACTTTTTTCTCTGGAACACAACTAAAAAATGTTTGTGGAAAATTTGCCTTAAAGTGGATTTTTCCATTGAGCATATCCAAAATATTTAAAAAGAAAATGCAACTTGGGAAGCTGAAAAACCTTGACACAATGCTAGTAGATGCATACTATTGGTTGGATCGATTAGTAGTACCTCAAAGAGTAGAAATAAGGAAGACCGTAACAGTTTGCTTCAACTAAGATGGCTTCCACTGGCAGCATTGATGCATATTAAAGTATATTTGGTGAAAAGTCCATTAAAAAGTGGAGTAATAAACGTGTTTAGAAGCGGGGATGCAACGATACCACTTTTTTCAAACCGATACACTGATTTGATTACTTGTCGGTACCCATACCGATACTTTACCACACCAAAAAATTGCAAAGAAAGGAAGACATGTTTTATTTTATTTTCTGCTTGTTACAACATTTGAATATTTCATAAAAATGACCACAAAACAAACATTTCAAGTGAAAAAAATTGTTTTCTGGGAGATTATTGTAGAGTTTCCACATTTTAAGTATTGGTTCATGGTATCGGTTAACATTTATTAATACCGATACAGTGCATAAGATCGGTATCGGTACATCCCTAGTTTCAAGTATTCATGGCGACTACGAGATCCAATATGGCCGCTCCTTGTATAAACAGAAATAAGTGGTGTTGAAACCTTGTTTATTTCACCAGATACACATTTAAAAGGGTTATTCCACAATTAAGGGAACTTTAGTCTGTTTTAGATCTTCCCCAGAGTTAGATAAGTAAGAAAAAAACATAATAAGCTCACCTGTTTTCTTTAGCTTAGCATAAACAATGGAAGTGAATGGTAACGGCTAGCATTTCGTGTGCATAAATCATGAAAATTACTCAGCAATTGGGTTGGGCGATGCTTAGAATCTAAATTACGATTTAATCTAAAGCGTGTGCGGTAACAATATGTACTGCGGTTCTTTAAAAAAATTTATTTGTCAAAATTACTGCTTATGAAATTTATTACTTTCCAGTTACATTGCAGAAGAACAATATAAAAAAGGTTTACAATGCCATCGAAGGAAAATGTGTTGTGCAAAATGCATAAAGATGAAGATGTTTTAGATCAAATAAAAGCTAAATGTTATGAAAATAAAGTTAAAAATCCTCTGCCTTCCTGGTTACTTACTTATGAATTTAATATCGCACAATAAACCTGCACATATTTGAATGAAAAGTGCCTCAAAGTTGGAACAGGTTTCTATGACAAACAAAACATTTTAAACTTGTAACATCTAGAATAAAAATGAACACTGAAAATCTGTATTTATATTCCTTGCGTACCTGAAGTATTTAGGCGCAGCTTGATTATATCAAAGAAGTAATCACGGTGTAGTCAAACTCTCTACCTTTGGCTAATATAATATAATTTCTACTTTGTACTTTTTAATTTGTCTACTACTACTCAATAAAGATCCTAATTATTCCTTATAATCTCAATCATATGATTGAAAATGAAAGTAATAAGTATAATAACATAAAGTAATAACAGGAGTAAATTTAGACTGGTCTGGTTAAAAAGGTGCTTTTTTCTCCCTTATCTAACTCAGGGGAATATGTTTAAAGTGTTTTAATTTTTGATGAAGTTAAGAAAAATGTTTTGGTTTTATGTTTTAAAACTTGAATTGTTGAAATATTTTTCATATCCATCTGTAAAATGCAAACCAAGGAAATTTTTTTTCTCTGCACTGATAAACTGAGGTTGTTGTATTTAGTTCCAGCTCTGCAGCTGCATTTATTTTAGTGACTTCTGGTCTAAACTGGCCGTTAAACGGACCAGAACCGTCCCGTTCGGGTTAAAACCAAGCAGATACTCAGAGTGATGTTTGTTTCGCAGCAACAAACCGCTTTGCCATGCCAGCTGACGGAGAGTTCACCACGGTCCCATCCAATGAAAACAAGCTGGTAAGAGCAGACGCCGCCCCTTTAAGCCTCTCCATGCCCCCTGGTTTCACCGTCTGACTCCTTCTGTTCCCGTCTGTGTGTTCAGGTGAGACCGAAGGTGGAGTTTGGCTCTTTGCTGCAACACGCCGGAGCCACCAAAGACGTTTTCACCATGAAAGAGGTACAAAATGTCGTCGTTTTTCCGCTTTTATGAACTTATTTAGCGACGAAACGCTTCTCAAACAATCATTTGCCCTTACTTTAGAATTTTTTTTAAAATCAAGACTTCAGAAATTTCTATTCCAATTCAACATCATTAAAGATAAAACTTAGAAAAAAGATTTTTTTCGACCAAAGGACGAAACTCACTGATTTACGGTATGTTAAATTAGTTCTAGTTAAATAAAGGTTTATCATCAGTTAAATCAGTTAAATTAGAAAAAGCCTTGAGGCAAAATAAAGGAAAAACCAGCTAGATTTAGTGGTAATATTACTCTGCTACACCTGCTGGTTTGTTATTCTCGACATGATCCGGTCAGTGAGTGAAGTTCTCCCCCTCCCCTCCAGGTCATGTTCTACCTGGGTCGCTACATCATGCAGAGGCAGCTGTACGACCAGAACCAGCAGCACATCGTCCACTGCGCTCAGGACGCCCTTGGCCGGGTTCTGGGAGTCGACAGCTTCTCTGTGAAAGAACCGCGGTGAGTCGGCGTCAGTCTCCTCGCCGACGTGAATTTTCTGCTGTTTGGGGACTAAAACCTGTTTGTGTTTCAGGGTTTTGTTTGCCATGATCACCAAGAACCTGGAGGCTGTGAGGACCCAAGGTAGGATCTTCTTTGTCTCTCTTTAAACTCTTCTATTTGGAAGGAACTAGTTGTGTTTGTCACCTAAATTGAATGAGATAATCAAGCAGCCTTTTTCCACACCATTGCTGATATTTGGTGGTTAGTTTTCTTTAAACATGTTACTGCTTCTTGCATTTTAAAAATCAGATGATTCAGACAGTTTCGTCCCTCAAGAGCCAGCTTCCACTTTACTTGTTTATTCAGAATTTCTAGTTTTCAGGCTTTCTAAATGAATGAGCCCTGCAGAGCTACCGTCATGCAACTTTTCGCTGAATCCTTTTCTCCAACAGACCTGAAACTAACAAACGTCAAAACCGAAAGTGTTAGAGAAGGGCTGCATCTAAAAGCTGCAGGATGGTAGTGTCCCTAAATTCTTTGGAATCATCTTCTTTGGATTAAAATCTTAATTTCTCGCCCTTTAATGCTCAACTGCAAACCTGAGAACTAAAGAAAGTTTTTCACATTTTCTTTTTTTAATGTAATTTCCTTTATATGTAAAATTAAATAAAAAATCTTGGAATTTAAAGCTTGTCCACTGTAGTGGACGACAGGACGATTCACACTAAATCAAGATGGATTTAAAATAAGTAAAAGGTAACAATTTAGCCTTCAAAGTCACTGGCTCAATGTAAAACCAAATTTAATGCATGCATTCTTAAAAAATAAAATAAAAATTGATCTTTTTCCATATATTAAAATTCATATTTCTCGGTACCAATAGCACTCAGACATGTTATTGCAGTTCTTGAAGAAAATTTTTCTTTCCAGAGAGACCTCAGCAACATCTCTACTCAAAATGGTTCCAGAATAGCTTTACTTTTAATTTGGGTGTGCGTTTTTTAAAAATGTAGGGTGGAAAATGCAGAATTATTGAGGGGTAAAATCCGACCAGTTCACCTTTTGTGGCCTGAACGTCTCACAACTTCCTCCTGAACTGAAACGCTCGTCTGCTTTTGTTATCAAATGTTTCAAGCGGGACTGCTGCATAGAATCAGTAAGCGTGTTAATATCTGCACTGAGTGGTCAGGGGTGTGAATACTAACGGCCTGTAGAGTCACAAGTTTTACAGTTAGAACATTAAATCCTGTAAGACAGCAGAGATATGAGGCATTAAATATCACAAAATGATAAAACGCTCTCTCGTTTTTACAGATTCTGCAACAGACTCGAGCGAAGCTCACAGCAGCCAGACGGAGGTAAGAGAACACGGAGCTGCAGCTTCATATGGCCTTTAATCCTGATTAAATGTTGTGTTCATGAGACCAAGAGCTGCTCACCAGAATGAATCTATCGAACGTCGTCCACGAGGCTGCTTTATTTTCTTAGTTTATTCTGAACGCCAACGAAGATTTTACACCTAAAACCTGAAATGTGTGTTTATGGTGGATAAGAAATGAGTAGAAATTTGGTCCGATTAAAGTCAAGGTTTGTAACTAAACAGAAAAAAATATTTTTTAACTTTCTAATTCCAACAGAATGTTTTGTTAGTGAGTTTATTTGGTTTGAATGTGGTTCCGGTGAAGCCGCGGTTCCCGACCAAACCTCCTCCTCGCGGTTTCCCACAGATATCCCTTTTCAGGAAGTTTACCCACATTTGAAGCGTTTCATTTAGAGCAGAGTCCAATTAATGCGGCTTTGTGTTTCAGGGAGGAGATACGGAGATTCCCTCCTCATCTTCAGACCAAAGGAGAAGCAGGAGGAGGAGAAGGAGGAGCTGCAGGAGCAGCAATCCAGGTGAGTTTCTTCTTCTCATCCACTGCTACTTCACTTAAATTAAATCAGCCAATCAGCAGCCGTGCAGCATTGACTCCACCCACCTCATCTTCACACAGGCCCCTCCCACAGCACGGAGGGAGAGGAAGAGGAGGAAGACTCAGACGACAGCAGGAAGAGGAGGCGGTCGGACAGCTACTCGCTAACGTTTGACGACAGTCTGTCCTGGTGTGTGATTGGTGGACTGGGCAGTGGGCGGGACCGACACAGCAGCCAATCGTCGGACTCCCACAGCACGGTAAGAGCGGAGTGCAGATGGAGACCCCCCCTCCCCTAAAAAAAAAGTTTGATGCGTTCTCACGACCCGACCTCTCTGTGTGTTCAGTCTGCGAGGTCAGAGGTCACCGCTGCAGCTTCAGACTCTGACAGCGACAACTTCAGCGTGGAGTTTGAGGTGGAGTCCATTGATTCGGACGATTACAACGAGGACGACGCGTCTCTGTCTGCAGATGACCAGGTGAGTCTGGAGGTCAGTTTGTAGCTCGTAGATCTGGTGAGCCAATGCAGAACAACGGCTCAGAGAGAAGGAGGCGGGATTAAAGTGAAGTTTTAGAGGGATTGCACGTAAAAGAAAAATACATTTCTTTCAACCAAAAAAAATCTAGAAAAATAGGAAATCCTCTGAAGTGGAAAAATTGCAAGATAAATCAGAATCAGCTTTAATCGCCAAGTATGACACATACAAGTATGATGCATACAAGGAATTTACAGATACAGTACAACCTGTCCAAGATCATTACAAACAACAACAACAACATACAGATCCAGGTCACTGTTGGGCATGCAGCCACCGAGCGGCGTTCCCATTTATGAAACATAGAGAAGTACACATCTGGGGAGGGGAGGGTTCCACGGTGAGGAGAAAAAACGCTCAACTGTGTTGTGGGTCCGTACAGCACTCACAACGCAGGTGATAGAAAAAAACCACACCAACAAACATTTAAGCACATATTCAGACATTAACAATGACACATCAGGAAGGATGGGCAGGTATGAGCTCCAGTCCACAGGGTAACGCGCTGCCATCGAGGCGCGCTGTTATCCAGCTCCATTAAATAAATAATAGGCCCATGCCGTTCTACTACTCTGAGCTCCGGCTTCCTCAGAAAAACCAGCTAATGTGTAGCAAACATTTTTTCTCTTGTTTCCAACGAGAATGTCGACTTAACTCACGGGGAACTCAAAATGTTCTCACTGATTCGAGGCTTTAGCTGCTTCTTTCTTCCTAGCCATGGGTTAACTGTAGTTTAGCTAATAGCTACTTGTTAGCGTCAGCTAATATGTTCTGTAGACGCCTGCTGTGTTCGGGGATGTCGTTATTGTGATATAGCGGTTAATAACGTTAGCAGGTGATGTTGTGAGTTGTTTGAGTGTTACTTGTCAGGGAAAATGCAATGTGTGGTTCTTTGTGAGGAAATCTGAGTAAATAGACTGTTTCCTGCTAGCTGTTGCTATGAACTCCCTGGGGGACGCTAGTGACGCTACATTATGTCAACATGGCAGGACGTGATGCAATCGTCTAAAGGATTTTCACAGTCTCAGACTAAAGACTGGCAGTCTTTAGAAATCTTGCTGGAGTCTCTGTGCGCTCCTGTCGTCTTGATCGTTAAATGTAAGGTGATAATCTGCAGTTGGCGACCCGATTTATGCCAGTCTTTCTCTAGTCTTTTGAACTAGACAATGTTTGATAGTATCGCAAATCCTAGTGTAGTCGTAGTGACGTAAAACAACCAATAAAGTCGTTCTCACATAGGCGGAGCACGAAGCTACAGAGCCAGGCAGCGGTTACAGGTGCAGAAATAATTTTTGAGGGGTAAGAATCTGTTCCCGCAGCTTATTAAACTGTGTATCCGTGTTAGGGGGTGACCCGCTTTGTAATGTACCCGTTGCTGCATTTATGTTGGTTAATGTGTAGGAGTATCACCACAAAGGTGATGAGTTCAAATCCTGCTTATGGCATTTTTTTTTTGCAACTTGCCACACAATTTTTTTTTTTGTTCCCGCGGGAAAGTAGGCTATAAAAATAGGTGTCATGTTTATAAAATAACAGTTGTGTAACCGCCTATGGAGCCTGACAGGGTCTATTCATCTATGCATGGCTGAAAAACAGCCTAGAAATGGGCCATAAATTACAAAGTGTATGCCAACCTTGCCCCCAGCAATACAGGCACCAACCATCACCATCTGTGCATCTGCATTGAGCAAGTAGTACAGCATAAACATTGCATTAAAAAGATATGAGTTAACCAGTTACTTGTTAATACAGTACCCACTTTGAATACAAGTGTTTATTGGACGTATCGATCTCGGCAAAGAATGCTACAACATTCACACATAAAGAAACTGTATAACGCTGAGCATGATGGGAGGAATTTGGCAGGAAGCTAAATAAACTAGGTGTAGTCTTGTAAATAGTGCCACTATAAGATTCTGTGTTTATAAAATATTTAGTCTGAGACAAAAAAACTGTTAACTCAAAAGTCTTTAGGTGTGAGCTGATAATCTTTTAGTCTTTTCTAAACCTTTTCAAAGTCTGTAGGTGAACAGAAAGCATTAGATTTCGATGCGCAAAGCCGTTATGTAATTTTGATCAATTTCGATTAAAAAAAAATCGCGATTGGGACACCCCTAATGAGAAACTATCAGAAGGCTCTGAAAGTTCTTCATTATGTTTTTTTGAGCTCTCAGGTGGTGATTTCAGTTTTTTAATCATTACAGTTTTTAGACATTAATACGTTGGATTTCATGTTTAACAGACGATGTGATCAGGGGCTGAAATCAGCAGCTGATTCTCCTCATTATGAGGCTTAAACCGCGCTGCTACTGGGAAACTTTGATACTACTAACGTTAGATTAAAACCCTAGTTTTTGCATCCTGCAAATATTAAAAAAGTCATTTATAAGAAGGCATTCTCTCTTAATTTGAATTTAATAGATAAAAGTATCAGACTGGATTTGCTGCCTTCGCGATAAACCTGTCAGCGCTCACCTTGTTTCCGTCTCCTCAGGTCTACGAAGTCACCATCTTCGAGGCGGAGGATGACGACTCCTTCGACGATGACACGGAGATCACGGAGGCCGTGAGTAGAAACCAAATGAATGCAGCTTTAACGGCGGCGCCGATGCCGCCGGCGGCCTCCTGCATTCAGCTCCGTGGGTTTTCCACGCAGGATTACTGGCGCTGCTCCAAGTGCGACGAGCTGAACCCGCCTTTGCCCAGAAACTGCCTGCGCTGCTGGACTCTGCGTCAGGATTGGCTGCCTGATGCCTCCTTCAACGCTGAAGCCCCGCCCACAAAGCAGAGCGACCAATCAGCTGACAAAGAATCTCCTGGTGAGTTGATGTATTTATTACACAGTGGGGGCTACGGCTAACAGCTAGTCGAGATGGGACTACAAAACCCATAATGCATAGGCAAACATGCAGTCAGTTACATTTATGATGCTTTCTGTCACGACAGTCGCTTAGAAACTTTCCAGTATTCCTACGAATTAAATGAAGGTTTGTGCAAACAAGAGTGAAAAAAAAGTTTGAGGCTAATTCATTTGAGCTCAGAACTCGTTTCTGGCCTCCATTATCAGGTTTCTCTGCTTCATCCCCACCCAGCCGTTATGTTCCAGCTCCAGACACACAAATGTGGCAAAGAATCGTTTTGCTCTTATTAACGTCTATTGCAGGCCTGCCCAATCCTGGTCCTGGAGACCTAATATCCAGCCTCTTTTAGGTGCATCCCTTCTCATCACAGCTAAATCAAATAAAGTCCTCATTACTAGGCCTCTGCAGAGCTGACAGACTGCTGATGAGGGAATTGAACAATTTGATTCAGGTGTGTTGGAGCTGGGATACATCTAAAATTTGTAGGATAGTAGATCTCCAGGACCAGGATTGGGCAGGCCTGGTCTATGGAAATGTTTAACTTGTTTAAATAATCAAATAATTTAAATTAATTCTGAACGTTGCTTTTTTGGTTCTATGAAATCAGGGAGAACCAGTAAAAAAAAACTGTATTTCTTGGCCAATTTATAAAGAAAGAGTTTTTTTCAAATTCGTTCATAACTGTTTTTTCTGTTTAAAAAAAGTGATAAACTGATGAAACATTCTGTCAGTTTTGCAGTTGCCCCGTTTTACCACTAGGTGCTTCCATGTTGGAACATTTCTATGCATGAGTACAAGTTGATAAATGATGGAGCAGCTCTGACAGCCTCCATCATCTTAGGATGTCCAAGTTCTGCAAAGATCTGGGCTCTCATTTATAAAACTTTGCTTTTCTTACGTCTACTAAGCCTCTGATCTATCAAACTTGGAGTACGCACAGCTGCAAAAGTGAGTAAACAAGGTCCTTAGTGTGCTTAAAGTTGCACCTTTTTCTGCCACGTTTTTTTTTTCTACGAATCCCAAAGTTGTTGGGAAAGTTGCTGATGTAATTTTCAGACCCCGTTTTATAAATGAGAGCCCAGCAGCTCGTTACGCAGCTGGAGAACTTCTGCTTCATTTGTATTTAAATTGGCCCTTCTAGGTCAGAACTCCAGGTTAAGGCAAGGCAACTTTATTTGTAAAGCACATTTTTAACCAGACAATTCAAGGAGGTTTACGTGATTCAGTGAGAACAATAACAGCTTAAAGGTACATTTTATTTCAACCTTATATTTAGCAAATATTACGTTCATTTACTCACCCAGGCAAGTTTGGAGCCGTTCAGCAGGAGTTTATATGGGAGTCAGTGGAGGCAGGAGTTCGCCGCCTGTAATAAGACATTATCTGCCCCAAAACGCCTTCATTTTGGTTATACGCTGATGGCGACGCCATATAGGCAAGGCAATTTTATTTATATAACACTCTTTTAACACAAAGGCAATTCCAGGTGCTTTACATGATTTAGTGGTAGAAAAACCAAATACATGATAAAAAAGAAAATTAAAACAGATCCTTACTGAAAGAAATTTGTACCTGAAGCATGAAAAATAAAATGTAAGTATGAAATTTAAAAACAAATAATATATATGTAAACTCCTGCTGAACGGCTCCAAACTTGTCTGGGTGAGTAACTGAACATATTTGCTAAAAAAGGAACTTTTCCTTTTTTAGCAAATAAAAAAAATCACATTATGGATCTAAACAGATGTTCGGTTCAAAGGAAGAGAGTTTCAGCAGCTTGTTTCTTCTGACACACAACTTTAGCCTTTTACAGTTTCATGGAGGACTGTTCATTAGTAAATTATTCTGCGTCTCCTGAAGGTTTGGACGTCGAGGACAACGAAGGAGTGGACGTCCCAGATGGAAAAAGAGCAAAAAGTCCTCTAAGCTCCCAGGGTTTGTCCGACTCCTCGGCTCCAAACTCCCAGGATCTCCTCTGTTCCTCCCAGCCTTCCTCCTCCTCCTCCTCCTCCTCGCAGGAGAAGCTGTGGACTCCAGAATCCCAGCCCTCGTCGTCGTCGTCCTTCTTCTCGGCAGACTCCCAGGAGCTCCCCGAGCTGGAGCGCAGCGTGTCGGCCGAGTCCAGGCTGCCGGACTCTTGCCTGGACCCGTGTCTGATCTGCCAGTCGCGGCCCAAGAACGGCTGCATCGTCCACGGCCACACCGGACACCTCATGTCCTGCTACGTGTGCGCCAGGAAGCTGAAGAAGAGGAACAAGCTGTGTCCCGTCTGCAGGATGCCCATCCAGTCCGTGGTCCTCACCTACCTCAGCTGAGATGCCCCGTCCCCTCCTCTGGCCACGCCTACCTCACCTCCAGCCACCTGGAGCAGAGCAGAGTTAAATTATACCACTCATTTCTCTGTACACATTAAGTTTAAGCTCAGAAGATTTCTGGTTTTTCGTTCTGATGGGAGAACTCAGCTCTGGTTTTACAGATGAAGTTTTAACTAAAGGGAAATTATTGAGACGTATTTTTCTAAAACATCTCGACTTTGTGGCAGATTTATTTAATTGCTGTTTGTGCATAAAGTTTCCTGGAAATAAAATAAACTTTAATAAGGAAAAAATAATTTATTGTACATTTATTTTTCAATAGTGGATGCTTTTATTCTGTAAAACTATTTTTTTGCACATGTGTAGCATCTGTTTATTTTTATTTCCAGGAAATTTTTAACTATTAGAAATAATACCTTTGTTGCCATAACAATGCATCAACTACATCTGTATTATTTATTTATTTAAAACACTTTCTAAGAGCGCTTTAAATATTTAGGATTTCTAATGTTTTGATTTTTTTACTTAAACCTACAAGTTTTGTTTGAGCCTTAAAATCAGTTTTGTTTGGAAACTTCAATTCCCACAATGCTGTGCGTGTTGAAGAAAACGAAACTGCAGAGCAGCGCTTCAGAGAAAATGGGTTAAAATGGGGGAAATCTCTCGGGTGTGTTGTACTTAATGAACACAAGGGGGCGATGTTGCTTTTATTGTAGTTCAAACTGTTGGGGTTCAGCTAAAACATTCATGAAGTTTATTTATGTAAAACCAGAAGGATTAACGACAGACAATCTGTTTGCAGCATTTAATAAAAGCTATAATTATTGAATGAAAAATGTTATTGGGGTTAAATTTTGCAAAGAAGCTGAATTCAAGAAACGAAATTAAAACAGAAATTATAATCCTGATTGATTTAAGTTGTATTTGTTTAGTTATATAACATGCATAACTACATTTCAGTCTAATTTGTAGTTCCATTCAACTGAACTAAATCCCATCCAATTCAGTGATAAATATTCAAAATCAATTGATTTTATTTATTTGTAGAGGTAACACTTTTGACTATCCAGATTAATTTGACTTTTTAACTTTATCCAGTTAAATTAATTGTATTTACTTTAAATATGGTTTAAGGAAAATAGTGGAAAAAATCCTATTAGTTGTTCAACTAAATTCATTTTGGTTTACGTTTGTCAGATTTCCCCCAGTTAAGTTTGGTAACTTTTATTTATTTCATGGAATGAATTCAAAACTTCTATTTTCATTACGATAAATTCTGTCTGACTAAATTATTAACCAAATACTTCAACTGAAATCCATTTCAACCACAGAATAAAAATAAAAAGATCGAATTCAATTCTATTATAATCCAAGTTATTTAATTTAAATGCAGCCTAATATAATTTACATTTTTTAGAACCCAGTTTAAACCTGCTTTGTGTTTTAATATAAATATTGGGGGGAACGAACCTAAAACACAATGATCAGAAAAAGCCAGAAGTTATTTAAAAATTAGATTCTGCTGCCAGAAAGGTTAATTAAACGAACCAATCAGGTTTAATTTGTCAAATTCTTCCATAAAATCCTGAACTCACCAGTGCTGAGCGCCGGTCTGGATCCAGTCAGCAGAGCGTTTGTTTGGTTTCTGCCAGTGTGGGGGAAAAAAAACAACAAAATATTTATTAATAAAATTCTTCCTACCTACACTGTAAATATTTAATGTAAAAATAAAACAATTTCTTCAAAATATTTAAACTGTGAAAACAGATAAAAGCATTAATCTACTTTTTTTCATTTTATATCTAATTAAACTCTTTTCCTTCTTTCTTTGGATTTTCTTTTAAAAACATTGACAACCTTTAGGGATTTTCATTCTGATTCTTCAATAAAATCTTATTTGCAGATAAAAATCTCTCCACTTTTATTTTTAGCAGTTAGAAACAGTTTTTTGTCATGCAGGGATTAATTTGAAGAAAAACATTCATTCAACTAGCTCAGTTTATATTCCTGCTAAATACAGTTTCTTCTTTTAATCTGATGTTTTTTGCACATTTACACAGAATGTTATTTTTAATAACTACAGTAATATCTTCCTATGTTGTAAAGTTTCCCTTTGCAGTCTTGTATTCTTATTTTCATATTACTTTTGTGTGAATGCGCACTCCTTTAATTTACCTTTAACTTGCTGCTGTTCCAGCTGATTTTCTCCACAATAAATTATATTTTTGCTCTATTCTAGAGGAAGTAGAGGATTCTTTAGCAATTATTTTTGGGATGATGGTAAAAATTTATGCTGACTAAAGTCGGTTTTATGTATAAATCAGTCCTAAAAATGAGATCCTGTGTCTGAATGAGATTTAACTGCATAAACAAAGATGAAATAAATAAAAGTATTTTCCCTCCAACTTAAATCCAGTCTGTTTCAGATTAATTAATGGATCATTTGTACCAACATATTATTTATTATCATTATTTAAGATGTTTTCCGTCTCAGTTGCTTGGTTCGCTTTATGATTTGGATCCATCGTTACTCTTTTTGTCCACATTTTACGTAAATAGGGATTTAAAATTATTTGCTCCCCCCGTTTGGCATTGTTCCATTTGGTTTTTTTGCTGCTTTTATTAAATGACTGGTTGGTTTTAAAATATAAAAAATAGATTTTTACCTTAATATAGAAAGATTTTAGTGACAATCTGCAACTTCAGGCAAATCTAAGAAAATTTTAATATGGTAAAAAAAAAGTTAAATATTGTTAACACCAGCGTTGGTTTGCTGAGCCTCTAATTAAGTAGAATGTCACTAAAGATGGTTGATAAAGAAGCTGGTTGTTCCCAGAATGCTGTATCCAAACATATTCATTAAAAGTTAAGTGGAAGGAAAAAGTGTAGCAGGAAAACCTGCAGCTTTGGAGGATTATGAATCTGGTGGAGCTTCACCAGGAGTTGAACTGAGGCTAGAATCAGAACATCACAGCTAGTCCTACGGGGTCTCAAATGGGCCGAGGAAAACCGGAACCGGACTGTCGCTCAGTGGTCCCTCTTTTAGATGAAAGTCAAGTTTCCATTTCATTCAGAAGTCCCGGTCCCAGAGTTTGGAAGAAGACTGTAGAGGACCAGGGAAATGTTTCTACACTCGGTGAAGATCTGGGGCGTTGTGTCATCTGCTGGTTCTGGTCCACTGGGTCTTCTGAAATCAACACATCCGGGTACCAGGACCTTTTGGAACCCTTTACGCTTCGTTCTCCTGACGAGCTTCGTGGAGCTGGTCTCCTCCGTCCTATTGATGAAGGAAGTCAAGCCTAAGGAGCCCAGACCCAGTACTGAAATCATAGAAATAAGCACTTTTCAAAAGCATGTTTAAAATATACCAATTTTATTGATCTGGTGTCATTTCCTGATTTGTCTGCGACGCAAAATACAAGAAGAATTGTAAATACATGTATTGTATGTAGAACATTATTGATCTGTAAAGACTGCAGTTGTTCTGGGATGCTTGGGTGAAACATGCTGCCCAGATTAGCAGATTGGTTTCATAAAAACTTATTGCCCACGGAAGAAGCAAAGGAATGTGTGGGAGGAGTGTAAGAGAGTAGAGGTGTAACCTATTTCTAAAGTTGTCTCTGTAACATCCATCGGACAGCTCCTCGCGTTATGGATGCAAGTAAAAACGTAATTTTGTTTAAAATCATGGCTCTTGGGTCTCCTTGTGAAGATATTTTGTGATATTAAAGATTTGGACCCTGACACAGAATTCCAGGTTTTATTCTCCATGAGCCAGGTTCAATTAAAATCAGACTTCCTGAACCCTGGAGACAAAACATTGAACTTTCAAACAAATATTCACATTTTTGAGCTGTACATGTACTTTATTTGTTCTGTAACTATTGATGATTCTAACCCGGACTTCCAAATAAAGTGGAAACTTCACTTTCATCTTTGGACCTGAGCAACAGTCTAGTTCTGGTTCTCCTCAGCCGTCGTTACTAGATGATAATATGTGGGTTCCTCTCCTTAAGGAGGACGTCACTGACTGTTTTCTGGACATTGGACCATAAAACTAAATATTACATTTCTGTTTATATTTTTCTAATGGGTATAATTTTAACACTATAGTTTCCTGAATCACAGAATTTTGTTTTTTAATTAGCTGAAAGCCAGAATGATCCAAATTAAACTGAAAGGAAAAAAACGGATAAATATCTGAAAGACTTACATGTATCTCTGGTTTGTGGATCTGAACCATGGATGCTGATTGGGGCTCAATATGCCGCACCTGTGGAGGCTCAGAGTTGGTACGGTCCACTAAAGGGGTGTTTGAAATCGAAACGCCGGGTTCTTCTGGATTTAAATGTCACAAATGATCTGCAAACTGTGTGAAGCCATGAGAGGTTGGATAGAAATAGAAATATTTAGTCCAGAAATGGTTGGTGGTTCTCTTTAGTTTGGGTCCAAGTTCTAATATCCTAGCTCCCCTCAGACTCCTGCTGGTGGTATGACCCAGCCAGTGGGAAGTTCAAATTTAAATTTAACCCTAATTCAGCCGTTTCAGTTTTCGAAAATAAGTATAAAAACGTCCAATTTGTGGTTAACTTTGACAGCAAAATCAGACATCAGAAAAGCCATTTTTCCTTTCATATGAACCCTTCAGATTATACGACAGTCAAAACTTGGATCTAATAATCGGATATTTGGGAACTAATTTAATTCACACTGTTCTCACTGCCTTATTGACCACAAAGAAAACTTTCCTCATGAACTGGAAAAGTAAAAATACTTTAAGCATAATCTAGTATAGACCTTTTGTTGGACCACACTAGAAATTCGCAACTTTAACATGATGGTACTCAAGTAAAATTAAAAAGCTCCCGTCAAAGAAATTACTCAAGAGTAAACAAGTATTTAGTAAAATGGCTACCAGAGTATTGAGTAACTGATCATAAAATTTGATTCAGCTTTTAAAAGCTATGAAAGCAGAAAGTTTTGGTGCAAATCTTGGTATTATAATGAATGAAAAGCAAAAAAATATACATAAATAACTTGAACTTTGCCTCCATCAAGTCAATCAACTGTTGTGGCAACTAGCAAAACGTATAACTTTAATAGTATGATGCAATGCCACATAACTTGGAAACCTTGTTCTGTAGCTCCTTAGAGTTGGTAGGAATATACAATATTAAAACTGACGTGTTACATATTTTATCTTTATAAGTAGTATTAAATACATTACATTTTAAAAAGAATAGAATAGAATATAAAATAAGCCTGTATGTTTTCCCACTGAAAATATCTTAATTGTCAAATGTGTTCCATATCAAATACACTAAAGCTTTACAGAAGATTGTATTTATTGTGACACAATAAATGTCACAGCAGGTGAGTTTAGAGAAACTTGAGGAAGTGTGAAAGGGAGAGCAGAGTCTATTCAGGGACTGATTACATAGGCAGCAAAAAAATATATATACATTCTGATATTGGTGCTAAAATGATAATGCAGGTGTCAACAATTGCTGAAATAAATCAACTTTATGAAAAAATTAACCCTTAATTGCGCTGAAATGGACACACCTCTGGCCTCATCGATATTCAAACTTAATTCTGGATTTATTGTCACACAGATACTAAATGAAACAAGACACCTTTCTTCCATTTGTATAAACATACTTTATTGGATATTTGGACTTCCTAGATATGGATTTTTTTCCTCCCACTTCAACAGAAGAGTCAAATACCTGGGCTTCAGTCCAGTTTAAACCCATTCTGCAAACTGGTTGTCCCACTGGAGTCCATTTCAAAGTCTAAAGCTCGGTCCATCCGAACCGTTCGGCAACGCAGAGTTTAAAGTCCTTTACAGCCACATAAACACTTACTGGACCCGGCATTCGGGACGTACCAAAGGAAGATTTCTTTAGAAACATTCGGACTTGTTCGTGTGTTCCTCAAAAAAAAAAAAAAAAATATCTTTAGGGTAGTTTAACACCACTGAAACACAAAGATCCTCGGCTCGTTTTACAGTCAAACATCCACAGAATCAGAACATCTGGCAGCAAAGATCACATCTGGGTTTCTGTGAAACGCAACACTGTTGATCAGAATCGGGTCAGGAGGAGAATTTAAAGTGACAGTTTCACAAATTTCTTTTGTCTAGAGATGGAAAATTGTCTAAAACATGCAGTTGGTGCCGTCAGAAGGTCGCAGTAATCGACAAGCTGGGTCGGCTGTACGACTAGTAAACTGCTTTAGACCATTTATAAATCTGAATAAGATCAGATTTTAGTCCAACTGTAGTCTAAAGAAATCACCTCTAATCATCTTATAAACAAGAAACTAACTTATTTTCAGTAACTTTATCCAAATGAAGTTATTCTGATGAAAATCTAAAAAAGACCCGGATGAAAAACATATTTTTAGCTTTTTAATTCCTTCTACTGACCAACATAATCAACATTACACAGGTCTTCCAACTACAACCTTCCAACACTTGATTTCAACTTTTTTTTTAGCAGTTCTGTCTGATCCAAACATTTCCATCAGAAAAACTCTTAAAAACAAGTTTTTTTTTAGTTTAGCGCGTCCTGCTGTTATTTTACCGCCACCTTCTGATAACACAGATTTCACACGGTTGCGTTAATTTTTGATTCAAGCAACAAAAATGGATCAAACTGAATCCCGAATGTGGTTCCGAGATCCAGTTCCTCATTTACTTCCACTTAAACTCTTTAAGGCACTCGCCGGTGGCAAAGAGAAGGCAGAGAGAAGCAAGCGTGGGCAGAGGCGGCCATGTTGTTCCCGTGTTTAACATTTAATCCCCCACCACCACGGCTGGGAAATGTTTCAAACACAAAAATCAAAGTGTTTGTTTGGTCGTTCCGTCAAAGATCCTAAAGTTTCACATTTTATATACGTTCTCATATAAGTACCACAAAACTTTTTCAGACTCCTGGCAACACAAACATCTTACAGCAAAACACGTACCACAGATTTAGAGCATTTGGCATCAAAGTGACTGGATTTGATATCAAATCTGGCTACATAAATAAAAAAATAAACAGTTTGTGGCATATATTTTAGATGGATTACATGATAATCTGTGATCAGAAGGTAAAAAATGTCTGGTTTATGCCATGATGATGAGGTGAAACGACCCATAAAAGGAAACATTTTGATTAAAGTTTCCTCAGCTTGTGTCAAAATGGTAAACTTTTAACAAACCACAGAGTCCAGGTTTTGGATTTAAACGGTGGGCGGAGCCTGATCAGACCACTACTGCTGCCCAATCAGAGAAGGGGGGCGGAGTTTAATGAATCTTCTAAAAATAATTGAAATATATCAACTTTATCCACAAAGTGTTTAAAACAACAACCTGCAATGAATTTGTTTGAACCACAGAAGTTAAATATAATATGGATAAATTATATAAGATGCGGCTTAAAGAAAAAAGAAAAAAAAAATCAGTACCTTATTTAATTTTTTAGGGTTCTGTGAACAGATTTTCTTGGACTATTTTCCACACTGAAACTCCAAAAGCGTCGCATCTGGTGAGAAAACACTAATAAAAAGGAAATCTTTCGTTTTTTTTAAAAACACATTTCGATATCGATACAATTTTTCTAGTAATTTTGATCTACTTTAAATTTAATGCTCGTATGTAGGAAATTTCTTTTAGCGATTTCAAGCACTAACTGGACTCTAAATCCCAAGAAATGTGTTTACTTCCAATACTCGGACAAACAAATATAACCTTACGCATCTAAAAGTTACTTTTTCTCGAACAGATTCGGGTGAAAATTTCAGGATGTGAAAACATTTGTCTCCTTAACGTGAAGCAAAAGCTGGGAAAACATCGTTATGATTCCTAACAGTCAGATTTCTGGCTGTTGGGATCACATTATAAGGCAGTGGTTGTTTTAAAATGGGGGATAGGTGCGGCGCGGCTGAAACAGGAACACAACATTAGTACCACGGAGAGTTAGAGCCGCCCGCTGGATGAGGAGAGTTTCTAACGTCTGTACCAGTCATATGCGGAGGTCAGGGGTCAGATACTCGGCAAATCACCGCTGCTGATCTGAGGTCAGATTGACCTCATTTTGACCTCTGATTGGGAAAAGTTTTACATTTCATCCACAGTTTGTAGACTTCACAAAGTGGTCGGAACAGGATCCTGGACCAGCTGAACGTCTGATCAAAACTTCCCTTAAAAAAGGGCCGAAATCCCAAAAGAAAGCATCCGGTCTCAAATTTTGGTGAATCTCAAAAAAAGATTTGTTTCTGATTCCATGATTTTCTTTGTGTTTGAGGGGGAATTCACTTTCCGTTTCAGCTCCTTTTTCCTGGCTCCACCAACTACTCCACAGGCATTCGGATGAGTCTGTACGCTCCAGTCCTTGGTTGGGAAAATACCGTTGATAAGCTCCTCCCCCTCTGTGAGGTCAGAGGTCTGTGACTTTGTTCTCTAGGGCGGCGGCGACCTGTTGGAGGCGAAACGTGAGCTGTCTGTTCTGGGTAGCCGGGTCCTCGTCCAGCGACTGGATGATCTGAGAAACAGCATGACATTTTTCAATGAAACTGTTCGTTTTTCAGACAAGGTAAAAAAAAACATTAAATATGTTCTTTTTTTATTTATTTAGGTGCATACTTAATGTAAGAGTTTAATGAAAAACAGTTAAACAACATTTAAATTTACAGATTAAAGTGATGCCATTAAAAGGTTAATTTTACTTCAGTAAGTTATTTCAAAAAGTGAATCCCATAATTAAGCATATAAACATTACAGGCAAAAGGTCACTGCCAGACGAAGTGGCTGTTCAGAGTGCTGAATGAATGGAAAGTTTAGAGGAAGAAAAAAGTATATATCTGAATTAGTGAGTTTTTGTAACTTTTTTCTGGTGGTTCAGTTTCTTTTCACTCGAGACAAAACTCCAAGTGGACTAAAACGCGTCTCTACAAACCATTCCAGAAGGTTCAGTCCGGTTATGGGTCAGAGGTGTCCGGCCCGGAAGAACCAGATGCTGGGTTCTGACCCATTAGAAAACAAGGAGTCTTTAAAAAAATTATTTGTTTGTTTCTCTGTTTTTCCATTTCAGGTGGACTCAATAATTTTTACAGCCTGTGCTGAAAATTGCATCAGACTTTATTAGTTTGTTGACTCTACTGAAATTTTTTTTATTTATTTATTTATTTATCAATCAAAGTTGAGATAAAGTCGTTTAAATTAACATTCAGTTAGGTCAAAACAGGAAACTGATCGCTATAGCCAATAAGCACTAGAATATTAAGCGATAGAAAAACCTCAAAGTTTTTGTTGCATTGAGGATCAAAGTCCATCCTGCACTGCCACCTAGAGGCTGCAAAATGAAGCTTTCGATTTAAACAGACATAAAATCCTAAATTACCTTCATGCAATTAAGAGCTAACTCACATTTTAACCATCTAAATGCCTCGGCCAATTTGAAGCATTCGCAGCACCTGCTGGTGTTTGTTTGCTCAGAAAATAAATTATAATCTGCGTTTGATAACACTGTTGCTTGTTGGAGAGCGATGGTCCAAATGTGGTAAAAAGGAAAAGTCAGAATGTTATGAAGATGTGGAAGCTGAAGAGTGTTTCTCACCAGGTCGAAGTACTTGCTGGCATACTGGTAGAGCTGATGTAAGGCCGCCTCTGTGTTCAGCTTGTCTGTGTGTTGCTATGTGGAGAAAGGAAAAGAAAAAGAGGTGGATTAAAAAACATTCCCAAAAAATAAGGACATTATTTCTGTTTACTAAATCAAAAGAGACACAGCAGCATCAGTGTAGTGGCAACACCTGCAGAGGGCGCTCTAAGTGTAAATGTAAAAAGGTCGTTGAGCCAGTTTAGACCCGAGTATCGTTACAGTCATTCTTAAAAGTTTCACAGCCCGTTGTTCATTTGTTTCACCCTATAAATGTCAACATGCTTGGACTTTATGTGACAGACCCAAATAAACCCGACTATGAGGTGGAAGGAAAAGGAGACGTGTTAACAAAGCGGTCTATAGAAGCTTTCCCTGCGCGTGGATCCCTGAAGATGGCGGTCACATTTAAATTACAGAGTGAACAACCCCACACAAACAAAATCCCGATTTTATTTAAAAAGCCAGAATTGAGGATCAGGATCTGCAGCGTGAATGTGCTGCTGCTGCTCCGTCACTCTGCAGAGCTGCAGTTTACTCGCTCAAATCTCGTTTTAATGTTTGGTCTCGCTGTTTTACTCCGTATTTGGGTTAGAAAATGTTCCCTTCAATGCGATGTCAGAGGCAGCAGAAGACTCCAAAGACACGATGAGATGGTTAAAAATTAACGATCATGTGTTTGTATTTTATTCAAATGTGACAGAGATCTTCATCTACTGAAACTACAGAAGCTATCATTACCTTCTTTTTCTCTTTCAAAAGTGTAAATTATTATACAGGTGCTGGTCATAAAATGTAAATATCATGAAAACATTATTTCACTAATTGCATTAAAAAATGAAACTTGTATGTTAGATCAATTCCTTACACACGGACAGATATATTTAAAATGTTCCTATGTTTTAATTTTCCTAAGTTAAACGATAAAAGTCCCAAATTTAGGATCTCAGAAAATTAAAATATTGTTCAAGGTTTCAATATTGAAGACACATTTATTCAGTAATTTTCAGAAATATGTAACATCATAATGATGATACATATTTCTAAAAAAATACTGTATAAATGTTCAATAAATATAAATGTAATGCATGTTTTGTTAGTATATTTGAAAATTACTGCATCTATTTTGTTTCAGTGTTCAGAGTTAGCTGCATAAAGATCCTGCTTTGTTACATTTATCTGCACACTGCCTAAATATGCTGATTTATGTTTTTTTGTTCTGGGAATTACAACTGAGATTTGCCTGAAATAGTGAATAAAAACCACAATGTAACTCGGAGTTCATCAAAAATATGTAAGTTATGGACCAACAAGGCTTTATGATTTTATTTGACCAAATTACAGAGGGGTAGCAGAATCTCTCAACCGCGGTTTTCTGGTTAAAAGCGCCCGCCAACCTCTGTTAGCTTCGGTTAGCTCAGTTAGTTCGCATCTGCATGAGTTTAGAGTGTCAATCATCCACCTCCGCCCTCTCAGCTCCCCCCTCATTGCCTATTTTTTGCATTTTTCGTGCGTGACCCGGCCAATATTGTGGTGGTGGGAATTAGTTCTTCACAACTCTACAGGTGACGTCACAGAGGCTCCGTCCGTCTATATACAGTTTATGATCAGAGCTTGATTGATGCCCAAAGACACTTTTCAACTAATCTGCCTGAGCTGCAGCTTTTGAAGAAAGGAGAAGTTCAGTCTTAAGAGGCTAAAAGCTGATTTAGACAACCCCCAAAACAAATGCACGTCACACTTTTCAGATTTCTAAAAAAAAACAAATCTAAATTGCACGTTTTTCCTTCCACATCATAA
The DNA here is from genome assembly GCA_028564705.1 of Apricaphanius iberus. Classification (NCBI taxonomy): domain Eukaryota; kingdom Metazoa; phylum Chordata; class Actinopteri; order Cyprinodontiformes; family Aphaniidae; genus Apricaphanius; species Apricaphanius iberus. The sequence goes on from JAPXFQ010002912.1 coordinate 641,485, forward strand.
TTACGTGTTGCTCAGTCAGACCAAATCCTGGTAAAATACACCAAAGTCTACCTATCTGAATCAACCCTTCACCCACTTTGCCACAAACTTCTGTGTTTATTTGTCATTGGTGATATTTCTTTTAGGTTTCGGAGCAGCCCTGGGGTTCAGAGTGTTGAAATAAAAACAATCAGTGGGCGATTCTGGTGGGTTTCTCCTACCCGCGACACCTCAGCGAGGTGTGTGTTCATGTCCTGGTCACTGACTAGAACCATCTGCCTGATGCCTCTGTAGTAACTGTGGGGAAACAAACACCACATCCACATCTTTATCTACTCGTTAACCTCAGATCATTGCACACAAACAGCTCACGGTTCTGTGAACTCACTCGTCCACCATCTTCCTATAGGTGTAAATCTCCTTTGCGTAGAGCAGCTTGTTGCTGGGAGACTCCTGCAGGCAGACAAGGAGAAGAGAACAGAGTTTCATGGCTCCTAATGAGGATATTTATAGAGAAGGATGCTCATGCAGCGTGAATGATTTCAGGTCTGTGATGTTCTCACAGTTCAGGGATTTCAAGCTGTTGCAGTTATTCCCCCGCAATAATGAAGCAATAAGTCACGTTCTTTCAATTAGATTATTTTAATAAACTTCGGGGCAGTCCTTCACAGAAACATTGATAAATTCTTCAGCATCTTCACTGATTGGTGGCGTCCCCCAGGGGACCAACTGGCCCCCTCCTCTTTTCATGATCAAAGGATGAAATACTTCATGCTTTAGTTCCAAATTAATACTTTGGTCGCTTTTTCTCCCCTTTTCTATCCATTACGAGACTAATTTCGAGTTTAAATCGAACAATACTGACAGAAAATAATAAAATTGATCTTCGGGAGCTATTTTTAACCTGCAACACTTTACAAAGACAATTTGTTTTTAATTTTCGGACAAATCCATGACAAATCCAGCTCTTTTGGAATCCTCTTACTGGAGCTAAAACAGTCTGTCTTAGGGTGTGTGAACTGACTCTGCTGAGTTTGTGCTCCGTCTTGGTGCAGGCGTCCATGAAGGTCTGGCCGATGACGTGCAGTGACGCGTCCACCACCTCCGTCACGTGGACGTCGAAGATAAAGTGCGGGTTCCTCAGGATGTTCACCCAGAACCGCATCGGCAGGCTGCAAGCACAGAGAGAGAAAAAGACGGAAGTTTGTTTAAAGGGACAAATCTCTGAGTCAGGATGGACATTTTTGGTGTTTCTATGTCTTATTTACATGAAATAATTAACAAACATATTTGGTCTTTGCAGTCTTATTGTAGCAAGCATGTGTTTTTTTTGCTATTATAAAAATCTAGTTTACAATTTTCTCTGGTATTTAAGGAAATTTAGTATCATTGTTGTTATTTGGCTTTTTAAAGCAACAACAGAACTGTCATATATAGACTCCAAACATTCCTACAATTACAATTCAGATGGATGGATGGATAAACAGACGGATAAATGGAGAGCAACACTATTCTTCAAGGCCCTAAGAAGCAACGTATTTCTCTTATACTTCATGTCGGCTCACCTCTGACTGCATATTCAGTTAAACTTTGTAGATTTTTCCTGTCTGATGAAGATCAACACACATCTGGCTGTAGATAAAGGGGGCGTTCTGTTGTCTTTACCAATTTAAAGAGACATGAATGATTATTCCTCCACGTGGAAAAAAGGGTGAATATACCCAAAGTGTAAAATAAAAATGGAGCGTACTGTAGATTTACCATATCAGTGTTAGAAACCAGCCATAGTGTAAATATTAACTATCCATTACAGCTCAATGAGGGGGATCTAATTCCTGAAAATATGCACTGAACAATCAGTGGAACTATCAGCAGCTGCAAGCGAACGATAAAACTTTAATGTGCAGTTTTCTTCCTGCTGTCGGCAAAGGAAACGCCTCCTCCACACAACATCAGCATCATTAAAACACAAGCAGGTGAAACATTCAGAGCCATTCCTGTCCTTCAGAACGTACTAACAGCTGATTTAGTATCCTTGTTTTGAAATTTTGTCCCCGACTTGGAGAAGACACTCCACACTTTTCCCGGCTGTGAAAACAGGCTGCAGGAATTGTTATTTTTCATTTTTTCACAATAAATGACTCTGATTTCCTACAAAACTGTCTGCAAGATGGAAAATATAGAATTTCACATCAACATGTTTGGACAGTTTGGATGCTGTTTTACAAGAAGCATAAAGCATCGGTTAGCCAAGTTAAAAATCGGGTGTTTAGTCAGATCCTGGCTCAGATCAAATCTGATCTTACTCTATAAGTTTCTTGTTTTCCATTTGAATAATAGATTTTCTTCCATATTTTCTTTGCAGATCACAGAAGATCTGCGGTTCCGCAGTTGTATTTTTTTTTTGCATGAAGGTTCTCACATTGGTATCGACACCAGGAAACAAAAGACGATGGCAGCACAAATAAATAAAGAAAAACACCTAACTGATGCTTGATTTCCAATGATCACATTCCTCCGTTCAGAACATCTACATGTGTAACAATGAGGCTTTAATATCAAACATGAACTTTGCTCGCTTATTGGCTGCAGGGTCATGGACCCCGAGTTGGGTACCTGTTGGTCTTCCAGATGTGCAGCGTCTCCTCGTCCACGTTGTCGTGTCTCTCCGCCTGTTCGTCCAAGAAGTCAAAGAAATATTTGACGGCTGGGGGGACAGCAGAACTGGTGCACAACACGCTCCGGAAGAAATCGTCCACAAACTGCTGCAAAGTACCCTGAAATACAAGAAGCGACAGCCTGAAAAACTCATCCTAAGGCCACAAAGGTTCTTATGATCGAATCTCCCAGCTCAAACGAAAGCCGCCGTTTGTAGCGAGACGGTAAATCCATGATCGCATGATTCATGTCTGAGTACTGTCTTTTTTTGTTGGCTCTCACCACACCGATTAGGTAAATTGTAACTTCTCGAAATATTCTCTTTGCGTTTTGGGCATTACAGTAGTGAAAAAATCAAAAAGAAGAGGGGAACTTGATGGGAATGTTTCCAGAGTAATGCGAATTAACTGGTTAATTAAAAAGTAAATGCAGATAGGGAATATGTCATGTAGAGATCATCAGCTTGTTTAAACAGACGTCAGTGAGGAGCAGATTTGAACAGGAGGCCCTCTGACGAAGTGAAGTGATTTTGTCCTTGGAGAGCCAGACATCAAGATGGCGTAGGAGCAAATTACTTTCATAACTTTTAATTACTTTATACGTTTTTGGGAATAGGAGGGTGCAGAGAGTTCCTTTTCTTCAAAAGAGGAACAAGATGACAAATAAACCAGGATATGAGCTGGCGTTGTCCCTTTAAGACAAGGGTTGGGAGGTTAGAGTAATACAAACTGCCTTGTGCACAATGTTCGTGTTTAATCTTTGTGTGAGAGATGTTTTATGTATAGCAGCAGACCGGCTGCCGTTCAATTCGCAAGGAAAAAAACCTGACAAAATGAGGTGATTTTCTGCTGTTCCCTGGCTGAACATTTCTTATATTCTTCATCAGAGTGCCCCGTAGAACCTTCCAGCCATCTCACGCAAAACTACGAGCAACTCACGGCAATCTCAAATCGTTGGTAGAAAGTTACTCTGAGCGGATAGGATTTGGGAGAACTAATGCCCACTACAGGTTTTGCCATGTCTATGTGCTGAAAAACGAACGGACTTATCCGGTTATGTGTGGATGGGGATTTTTTTTTTAATGAGCTGAGGAAAATATTTGTTTAAAAAAAACAACCCAGCTACATGTGTACATGGCCTTAATGTGTTCTGGCTGCATATTTAGGAATATGGGATTCTGGAATGGTGTTTTGGCCCAAACATTGTGGTTTTCTTTTTTCTTCGGTTGTTCCTAAAGCACCTAGAGGTCTACAAAGAGGGTTTTCATGGTCACTCGTAGAAAATATTGGACACGACCGTTGATCTGGCCACAAGCTTACCAACGCTGGATTTGAATTAGGTTTCCTTATGGAAATAGTCCAAAAATCGTTCGTAGAGTGTTCCCAGCCTTTCACACGGGTCATAGTGACCTGAGCATTGCAATGAGTGCTAAAAGTGTAAACTGTAGAACCAGTGAATCCGGTTTAAACCAGCTGACCTTGACGGAAAGCAGCCGGGTCAGGTAGATCTCTGTGATGGCTTTGGTCATGGACTTGTCTTTCATGCTGCCTCTCTTCGACTTCACCTCGTCGATTTCATCTGTCGGCCTCACCAGGTGGAAGGTGTTATCGTCCTCCAGGAGAGCGTTTTCTGCAGCGGACATGAGAGAAACTCTGTTAACCAGACACAAAACTGTGAGAGAGAAAAAAAGACACTTTACAGATGTTATAATTTCACACTGGTGCTCGATGGGTGAAATGTTCCAGTCTGTTTTTTATCCTCAGAAACTAAAAAATAAGGTGTCTGCATGTAAAGGTTATGCATCAATAATTTTCTCATTTTCTTACGGAAACTGGAAAGTATATTAATGGTAAAATCCTAAAACAGACTTAGAACACAATTTAAAAGAATATATTTGTTTTTTTAGTTGGATTTTAATAAAATTAATTTAAATAAAACATGTATTTTAAAGTTACTAAAGCTAGCAGCCATTAATTACTGTAAAAAATGTAACTGCCTTACAACCGTTAGGTAAAAGCTAAAACATGCTGGTTATTTTCATAAACAAGAAAGTTAAACATTTCCAGATGTTTTGGATCCGTCTTCTGGCTAAATCTTATTGATTTAAAGCAGGGATGCACTGACGCTGCTAGTGGTATCGGGACCAATACCATTCTAATGTACAAGTATCGGTTTGTTAAGCTATATCATGAACCGATACTTAAAATGTGCAAACTGAAATAATTTCACAGAAAATGTTTCTTTTTCACTTAAAATTATACTGTTTCCGTCATTTTTTTTAAAATTCACCATCATTTGTTGTAAGAAGCAGAGAAGAAAATAAAATCTGTCTTTCAATTTATTGCATTTTTTTGTGCGGTAGAAGTACCGGCATTGGCACTAAGTATCATTGCACCCCTAGTTTGAAGCCACAAGTATACAAAAAAGCTATAAATATATTTTTGTAATGTTCTAAGATTTATTTTTTATTTTTTATACAAATAGTCAATTTAGGGTATCTCCAGCTGCAATATAATTTATGATGCATCCATATTTTACTTACTTTGCCTGAAGAAAAGCAGAAAAACATGATTTTTATTACTTAAAATATGAAGGTACTAACTGCATTTTTTAGCCTCTCCTCTGGTTCAGTATATTTTATTTATATAGTTCGGTCTTCAGTTATGAATGTTATTATCCTGAATTTAATAAGAAATATTTCAGTAAATAAAAAAATAAGGTAAAACAAACACTTGAGATGGATTTTATTAGGAATGATGTCCAATGCAAGGTCACTTATTAATGTTGATATTTAGCAATAAAAATGCATAGCAAAAACTTTTAAATGTTTTTTCTTATGCAGACAATAAAATGTAACCCTAACCCTTTTATACTAAATAGCAGCTTACAGAAGAACATCGGAGAGGAGAAGGTCAAGCAGAACCGCTGAATGAATGATTACAGTTGAAAAAAGATTCAGCTAAACAAACCAGATTTGAACACCTACTCTCATCGTGGCTGTCCTGGTGTTGGTGAACCGACTGCGCGTGCAAAACTCTGGACAGAACCAGCGTGGCGTTGTCCCGAACCTGCAAAACAAACCCTCGGTTCAAACTGTGAGGAAAGTGTTTAAGATCCTGCTTCTCTGTAACCAAATTACATTTATTTGGGGAAAAAAAACCCCATCAGCCTCTGAATTAATTATCCTTCTTAAATGTCAGGAGAGTCTGGACAGCAGGAGTGATTTAGTTTCTGTTGGTTTTGCAACGGCGTGCGGATCAGTCTCGAGTGGCTCGACATTTTCCTGCTCTTCAAGCTTTCGGTTGTTTTGGTGCGAAAGTAAAGGTCTCGGCTGAAAAATGGGGGAAACAAAGCTGATTAGAAGGAAGGTGAGCGAGCCGTACGATCACGAATCTCCTTCCACCGCAATAAACCAGGATATGAGCTGGAGACAAAGAAAAACAGAGAGGAAGCTCATTCCTGGCGTCGCATTAGGAGAAAGCATCCAGTGGGATAATTTAGAGGCAGAAATATTTGTTCTGAAAACATTAATACGGTTGATGGCTTGTCAAGCTGGACATCGAAATTCAACAGAGATCCAGATAGTAGTCAGTGCAATGAGGACGTCTGGAAGTTGTTCCTGGCTATTATTATAGCAATAGGACTAACGGACACTTAAAGCCAATCGGAGGAACGGTTACTGAAAAGTATGAGTCAGTAAATGGATAAAAAAGCTCCAGTAATACCTAAATCCCAAATTTCAGAGGAGTTGAAAAGTAGGAAGTTAAAAAATTTCTCTTATTTTTGACTTTCAGACGATTGCGATTTGTAACCGTGGCGACAAGGTTGTTATTTTTCCAACTGGTAGGAGCTGATTGGCATCAAACAAGGTCAAATAAAACCTGAACCAAGACCCAAAATCCCGGAGAGGTCGAAAAGGAGACGGAGGAAGATCAAACCATCTCTTTCGTTGATCCTCTAACCTTACGACCAGACATTTTTAACAGGAGCAGCAAAAACAAATGAGGTGGATTAGCAGCGCTTGCCAACAACCGATGGAGCCACCGAGGAAATGTTAGTGTGGAGTATGGTTTATGCTGCCTGGATGTGGAGCTGTTAGCATATCGTAGCAGTTCTGTAACTGTCCCCAGTCAGAGGTTACTTCAGATTCGTTGGAAGACTGACTGCTACAGCAGAGTCTTCCACAGCGTCACCATCCACAACTCTTCAAAGTTACTTGGATAATTCGGGTAATGACATTGTACCCTTTTGAAGAAATGCAAATGCAACAAATGTTTAGGCAAAGATTCCCATGGGGATGAGAAATAAAAAACTTGAGGTTTATAGACAAAAGGATTCCCCCTCTTATCAGAACCTTCTGCTCTATAGACTCTCAGTCTTACTGAGGCTAATTTGAAATATTGGGAAGTTAAACCTCCCCAGTCGGGTGAGGAGATTGGACTGTTAGAATTGAGTGAAAGGAGCCTGATTAGGGCCAATTTCCTTGTGATGAGCGCAGCGGCAGGAGGTGGAGGACGGCGGCGCTCTGCTGTGAGGGACTTATTGGAGACGGGTGTCCAGGGCTTCAGGATTTCAGACGCCGACTTAACTCACGTTATAATGAGCCAGCGTGTTGAGTCTCTTCCAGCGTCCCTCTTTCAGGGACGTGAGGTCCAGGTCGGAGAGGATCTGACCCGTGGAGCCAGGACGCCACTCTGTGGACAGACAAGGCATTAAACTCTGGATCTGACCGGGTCTAATTCCTCTGTTGGTTCCTTATATCTCGAATAAGTTACTGGAATGTTATAGTCTCAGGCTTACAAGACCTTTTACAGCAGCTTAGATATAATTTTAGATCAAATAAAGGAGGATCTTCTAATTTCCTAGCAAGTTTTTTGTGTAAACTAAAACTCTCCATCTCACCGAGTGCAACACTCTCTGCTTTCGGTCTCTGGGAATACGGCAGGTTCCTGTACACCTGATCAATGATCTTCTCCTTCGCCTGGATGGGACAAGAACCAAAACTACACCCGTTAATGTAAATCCAAACGCCAACATATCATCTGTTTCCTGCGTAAAAGCACCCAACAGATGCAGGAGGATCTGTGGTTCACGATGACAAACTCACCTGGGTGATGGTGTCACAGTTCAGCACTTTAACAGGAGTGACGTCTGGTCCCTCGCCGTGCACCAGCACCTGCAGAGTCTGACAAAAAACACCTGTCACCGTCACTTTCATCCCAAACGAGACGCGCACAGCAGAGGTTTCTAGCTGAACTACTTTTCCTGGGTTTATGTTCCACAAGGAAGGTAAACCGGCATCAGAAGGCAGTTAATTCAGTTTAAAAAGCCATTTCCATGGTTCAGTTCAGCTCAATTGGTCTGAAAGCACCATTAAACCACACTGTGGTGATTCAGATATAGCTTATCAGTAAGCCACAGGAGCTCAGGGTTGAGATGGCTTTAATAATCATCAGCTGGTATGGCCATGATTGGTTCAAACACACACACACAAAGTGTTGGATAAGTTAAATAACAGTTTGTTTTCATTCCCATCTATCCCGTTGGAGGATATCAGCAACAGACAGGGAATCGGCACCTCTGGTGTGTTTCTGAATGTGCAAAGTCAGCGTTTACATTTTGATGTGGGGAAAACCAATAGATTCCCCAGACTTCGAACGGACAAAGAGATTCCCCAGACTCCCTCCAAAAGAACAGACTCCAAATGAACAGATTACTTTTCATAGCGTAACCACCTAAATTACATACATCCCTCAAAAAAACCACAAAACCAAACAGGTGTTTTGTGTATACTAACCAGTATGGAGTACTCGACATCATCTCCAAGCAGCCCCGTGTCGTTCAACGTGTATTTGGCTTTCTTCAGCCTAGCGTCCACTGGACCCTTCTCCACCTGGTGCTTTAAAGCCTTGAAAAGTTTGTATAAAGGCTCTCCTGCGGTGTCCTGAAACAAGAAATCCACCTTAAAATTGGTTTAACCTGGGCACCAGCATGCAACTCATTAAATATCCCTTCTTCACCGCTCTATATGTTCACTAATCTGATCTGATTGCCTGAAATACTTAAATATTTCCAGGAGAAACGCACCAATCTGGCTTTCCCTGTTGTCTTTAAGGTTGGACTGGTTGCTTAATATGAACGGCACAGGAATCAACCAATATTTGTGGTATTTATGCACTACCTCGGCTGTATAGACAACTAAACAGGTCCGAGGCGAATTTGCTTCATTCGTCCGAAAGGGAAAAAGTTTCATCACCCAGTAACTCAGTGTATTTAGAGAACTGGATGAAGTGAAGATGAATTGAGATAAAACTGAGAATCAGAATGAGGATGAAACAGGTTTCAAGTGTCTTTGAATGCAGCATGGTTGTTGGGCTGGTCTTCACGTTTCCAAAAGGACTTTTCCCACTCGTTCTAAATTTGGATCCAATTTGGAACTTTTACTTAGCAAAGTTGTGAAAGCTTTCGAGCAGCGTTAAATATATATAAATTTACCAGGAAGTCGGACAAATGATGCGTAAAATACCAGTGATTAAAATTTGATTTAATAAAGTATAGGAATCATGTTAAATATTGTTAAATAAAAGGGATGGTAAAGGGTTAATTCAAAACACTGACACAATATAAGATGATATGTTCAGGTAAAAAAAAAAAAAGTAGATTAAAGCCAATATTTAAAAAAAGATCAAACTAAAGAACAGGTCAAAAAATCCGTGTTACCCTGAGGAACTGATACAAGCAGATGGACATCCAGTTACAAAGCATCCTCTCCACCACCGTCTCCGACCTGCATGCACACGGGAGACGATAACAAGAAGATCAGATCGGTGCCAACGCCAGGAGAAATCATTTTTCTATCACTTCAAACTTGTTCACATTCCCCAGCACAGCGCTGTACAATCACAATGCTGTCAGGGTTCACAGCAGGAGGTGAGACAGCTGTCGAACAAACCGCTCTACTGATTAATAACGCCGGAATGAAGCCGACAGCGCACAGACTACTACTGCAGCCACAGTTATCAATTTATAAGAACAAGTAAAATAGCTCAGATATTCTCTAAACATTTTATAGACTTAAAAAAGCTAACTGTAAGCAAAAACAAGATAATAAATAACTACTTGATATCTCCTCACCTCCTGAGCATCAGTTTGGGATTTTTATTCTGCACGTGTTCATCCATCAGCTCCAGCAGCAGCGTACTCATAATGTCTGTGTAATACTCCAGTTTACCGTGCAGCGCCACCGTCAGGAGGGAGGCGAAATTCCCCCGAGATCGGGCGTTAAAGTCTGAACGACTCTCCAACGTGTGAATGAACTGGAAGCGTGGAGCAAAATGTTAATAACTCAATCTTAACAGATGTTTGAGGTAAATTCAGTAGAATCTTGAAGTAGAATTGACCAAAAGCTTCAAACTCACATTGATGAGGAAAGGTTTACTGTTCAGCAGGTTGGAGAATTGGTTGAGTGCGTGGCTCACAGTGTCCCTCCTGGCTTCTGGGATTTGTATTTTTCCGCTGATCAGAGGGTCATTGCCGCCTTCCTTGGACGGCAGGAAGAAGTTGCGGTCAGTGTACGTTTTGTAGTCCAAGAAGGGGATGCGACCTTCGCTCACATCACTGGTGTGGTCCTCCATTTCAATCATCAGATCTGCAACAAACAAGAAGTGACACTTTATGAATAAATAGCTGTGTGGAGAGAAGGTTTCTACTGCATCTACTTCTAGAAAGCAAGCACACGGACCTTGTTGATGCCAAATAAAGCTGTTAACCTCCTGCTGTCTGATAAATGTTTAAAACTCAACAACAATAAGCAGCAACAACTGTAATATGAGTCATTAAAAATCAGAATTAGGTATAATTATCCTTTAATGTTGCTGTTATAGCTCAGGGTAAATATTTGCTGCCAGTTTTATTCAGAATGTTTTTAGTTTGTCATCTGATTTCACTCAGACATCCATACCTGTGAACTCCTTTTTGCAGCGATCTCTGACGCTTTCCTCTAGATTGTCCAGCTGATGTTTTACCTTCTCATACTCCCGTTCTGCCTGCTGACTCTTCCTCCTGTTGGGAATCAAACAAAGGCAAGTCGAACGCCACATGTGAGCCGACAGTTTCTAATTAGTTTGGCCGCACTTATGCAATTAATAAAAACAAACCAACAGCTTTATCAAACCTGTAGCAGTAGACCGACACAGCGATGAAAAGCAGCATGGGCACGATCACAGCAGGGATGATTATAGCGAGAGGAATGCTGTCTTTTCTGGCGTAGTACACCTTATCCACGGTCCACTCTCCGTGACCGAACTTTACCTGAAAATGAAAACAGTATCTCAGGTCGTTTTCTCACCTTATAGTCCGGGAATGCTCTACATTATAGTCTGCTTCCTGTTTTTGGCATTCACATTTGCAATTGAAGCATACCAGAGTCCACTTCAACCAACCCGTAACAAGAGTTTGCTGTTTTGGTCCGTATCACAACGAACTGGAATTTGATTAAAGAGGACTAAACATGGACTGGTGTGAATCCACGCTTAGATTTGTTCACATCAAAGTTTAGATCTATATTCATATTTGAGCGTTTTAAATAAAGGCAAAGCAAAACATTTCATTGCTTTAGTTTACAGATTTGTATAGCCCTAAAAACAGCAACCTTCTAATCTAATTTAATCGTTTTCTAAATTAAATTAAAGATCAAAAGATTGCAGTTCATATTTTTGGCAATTTTCAAGCATGAAATCAAAGCACTACTTTGATTTTAGTTTAAATAGAAAATGAGCAAAATCAAAAGAAAGAAAAGAAACTTATCCACAAAATGCTTGAAACAAATTCAAAACCTGAGGAACATTTCTAGGATTAAAGGACTGATGATACAAGGAGACCTAGAAAAACTCATCCATGCGTTTATCTTTAGCCGCCTTGATTCCTGTAACAGTATCTTCACAGGTCTATCTAAAAAAATAATTTAGACAATTGCAGCTGATCCAGAACGCTGCTGCTCGTGTTCTCACTAGAACCAGGAAAGTAGAACACATCACCAGAGTTCTAAAGTCCTTAGACTGGCTCCCTGTAGCTCAGAGAATAGACTTCAAAGTGCTTTTATTAGTTTATAAATCATTGAATGGGTTAGCACCAGAGTACATTAGAGATCTGCTATCACTGTACAAACCATCCAGATCACTTAGATCCTCCAGCTCTAGTTTACTGATCGTCCCTATAACCAGAACCAAACATGAGGAAGCAGCTTTTAGTTTCTATGCTCATCATATCTACAAACTACCGGAAAAATACAAAGCTGCAGAGACACTGAACTCTTAACTCTAAAATTAAAACGTGTCTATTTAGACTCGCTTATGAGTAACTGTTTTTACTTGCTTGTTTTTAATTTTCACACAAATTATTGTCTTTATTACTGTAAATGCTTTCTTGTTTGTTTTTTTTTAAAATGAAGAACTGTGATCTTTTTCAGCGAGATCGGTTAGTTACCTGCATGTCCTTACATTGTTGTATTGTCTTGATTATTGTCTTATTGTAATTGCTTTCTTGTATCATCAAATGGATTTTTGCTTTGTTCCAATTTTAATTATGTAAAGCACCTTAAATTGCCTTGAGCTGAAAGTACAAATAAAATTGCCTTGCCTCTCCAGGTTGGTTGGACTGTTAGAGTTATTCCAGCAGACCTTTTGGACCCATTTTATGACTAGTGTTTGAAGACACACTTTATTCTACCAGGGGCCGTATTCACAAACTAACTAACGCGCTAAAAGGTCTTACGTAGGAGTTGTCGTCTAAAACCTATTCACAAACGCACTAAGAGCTACTTTTACGTAGGACAAATCCCTAAATGTAAGTTAAGAGTGACGTCCCGTTGCTATGGAAAACGTCATTTCCTATGCATGAGTAAATAGACGGACAGCAGTGTTATTGGTTGTTGAATGACCCGTGTGAAACCAGGAATTGGAAAACTTCAACGTCGATAAAAGCGTAATTATGAACAGCGCAAATAGAAGAAATAATGCACGATGACATCTTTGTGTCGGCCACGAGACTGACACTTCATACAACTTACACACAATAGCCTACTTACAGAGAGGGTGAAGTTTAACACTACAACTACCAGAGAGCAGCCATTTGGCTTTTCTACCTATAAAGCCCACAGGTAAGCCGAAAGGCTGGATGGCCCCCTGTGAACCTTCCTTTTGTTATGTAAACGGGGCAATCACTGGGACACCACAGGGGGGGGATATGCTGAGCCACTTCACTCAAAACACCTTGACATAAAATGGGGGAGGGGGAGAATCAGGTAGGAGCAGGATTGCTAACTGACTGTCTGAGCAGAATATATGAGCTGAATCAAAATGTAATATATGTAGAAGGATGTAGACGTTATCAGAACCCTACAACACTGGGCTTCCAACATCCCCACCAGACACATAAGAAAAGTAATAGAATAGAACCACATCAAATAAAGCACTCAAAATCTGGGGTTATCCCAACTGGGCCTTCATGATATTTACTAATAATAATAATAATAAAGTATTATCAGGATACAGTGTTAGAGAGTGGAAGTGAGTGAGACTTAGAACTTAGGCTTAAAACTTTATTGATCCCTTTGGGGTGACTCCCTCAGGGAAATTTGAGTTTTCAAGCACACAGAGAAAACTAAACAGTATGTAACAATGAGTGAGGTGAGTACATTTCAATAATCACTCACAATCCATGCACTGCCAAGCCGTCTCCTTTCTGCATTTGCCACATGTGTATTTGTAACAGCCTATACATGCAGAGTGGATGATTGCTTTTACACTGATTTCTGCATTGTCTTCCCAGGTATGGAAGGTTGTGGAGATTTGTGGTTGCAGTCACATCAGCCACATTGGTCATTCGCATGGCAATGCCGCTTGGGTGCGTCCTCTGAGCATGTGTGAGAATTGAGGTGTGAATGTCTTTTGTCCTCTGCGTAAAGGTGACCTGAGGAGTTGAGCAGAACCTGGCACTGCTCAAATACATAACTGATATTTTGAAATCAGACATATAATATCATATCTTTGACATAACATAACATCACAGTGTGGGCAAACAGCAACAGTCAGTCTGGTTTTTATGAGTTGAGACAGGGAGAGACAGGAAAAGAGAAAATAGAGGGAAAGAGCAAAACAGACAAAAACAATGTACAAATTCTTAAATATAACAAATCAAATGTGTTTCGGGTGTATCTCAGTTTGAAAAAAATGTTACATAAAATAAATCTTGTACAGATATCAACTTGATGAGCAATTCTGTAAATGACTAGTGGGGCTACCACAGATTTTGAGTGCTTTATTTGATGTGGTTCTGTTCTATTACTTTTCTTATGTGTCTGGTGGGGATGTTGGAAGCCCAGTGTTGTAGGGTTCTGATAACGTCTACATCCTTCTACATATATTACATTTTGATTCAGCTCATATGTTCTGCTCAGACAGTCAGTTAGCAATCCTGCTCCTACCTGATTGTCCCCCTCCCCCATTTTATGTCAAGGTGTTTTGAGTGAAGTGGCTCTGCATATCCCCCCTCCTGTGGTGTCCCAGTGATTGCCCCGTTTACATAACAAAAGGAGGGTTCACAGGGGGCCATCCAGCCTTTCGGCTTACCTGTGGGCTTTATAGGTAGAGCAAAAAATCCTGGGTCTTCTAGTGTTAAAAACGAAATTCATCATATTATCCTGCCTAACGCCTGCTGATTGCTGGGATAAAATCCAGCCCCCGCTTCCACGCGACCCTGAATTGGATGAAAGCGGGATAGATAATGGACGGATGGATGCATCATATTAAGGGAGTGATTGCAAGTAGGCTGTAAACATTTAGGCTGTCTAATGAGCGCATCAGTCACATCTTAAATAGACCCCCCAACTACCGTGAAAAGCACCTCGTGAACTGAAAAATGAGTGGCGAGAAAAGAGCAAGGAAACCTAACTGGTTGCAGGACCAATTATCATTACTGGCACCGTTGGTACTGGAGAGGAGGACGGTCCTCAAAGGGGGATTAGGAGCCGAGATAACGAATAAGAAGAAAAGGGAGGCATGGGTGGAAATTAGCAGAAACATAAATGCATCTTATTCAGCGGTGTCTCGAACATCAGAAAACTGTGAGAAGAGATGGTATTCTCTACAGTCCCAGTGTCGGCTCGAGATCACCGCTTATAAAAGGGATGCTGCTGCAACAGGTGGGCAACGTCCGTCATATAGGCATCCCCACATATGTTGCATAAATTGGAAGACGTGCACGTTTTCTTCTTTGTGCTCCCCCGGCATACCTGCAAACACCGTGAAATTGGCTTTAATTTGAAGCAGTTGCTGGATGTCCAATGGGAAACGGATGAATTGTTGGATAATGTGTGGTTGACAGAACGCTTTAAGAGTTTGGTGGATTCATCGGCTGATAGATGGTTGTGATATAACCAAGTCGTCCGCGTTGCAAAGTTGCATTTTCCCTGTGGCTAAATATCTTAGTTTCGCTAAACATTTAATTTCTGGACTGATCGGATTGTTACGTTTAGTTGGAGACGTGATTGCATCCTGCACCACATCTGCAATAAACGATTTAGTCGTTATCGTTTGGTTAATTCCGAATCACCTAGAGAGTCCAACACATTGCGTCTGGCTGCAGCCATTTTGGGAGTCTTTGTGAACAGGTCCTAGGGAGTTAGGAGTCCTCTTGACTTCTTTTAAGGACTGCCAGACTTAGGAGCTACGTTTAGGCCTAAAAGTGGTTGTGAATTACTTTTATCTTAAGAAACTAGGAGTCCTACTTTTAAGAGTGACACGCCCACATTTTTTAGGAGTTACTCCTAAATTTGGCAGTTAGGACCTACTTTTAGCCCTAAGATTCTTTGTGAATACGGCCCCAGGTTTCCTGTGTACTGTTTGGTCCAAGCTGCTTCTACTGCTCACAGTGAACGTTTCTGGGTCAGTGTTTAAATGAAACGGACTGAACAGAGTTAGTTTACCACTAGTTCCAGCATGTCGTTGGTCATGTCTCTCCGGTGGCGCTTGGATCTGGGTCTTGGCTGTGAAGGAGGAGCCTCCAAGATCAATTTATCATCCTGCATGGGACAAGAACAGAGAACGACGACGTGAATCCATTCTGATATATAAAAAAAACACTAGTTCAGGTTCTCCTGCATCTGTTTTTCCTCCCAGATCTGAAGTACGATTTCTCGACAAAGTTTAAAGTGCAGAAAGGGAAACTCTCCTCAAACCTCAACAAACTGCAAAGTTTCAGCCAGTCACGGCTTTGCTTGGAATACAAGAGAGGATAACCATGAAGGCAATTTATTTTCAGGTATGTTTGAACTTTCTGAATGAAAGCTGAAGGTGTAGAAGATTTCAGTCTTTTCTCAGATAACACCTCTGCAGCCCCGCCACGCAGAGTCCCTGCCTTCACCGATTCCCTTTCATCCGAGGCTTGATTGATTCCCGGAGCCGACATCAAGCCTCAGTGTGGCCGAGCACAGCAGATCTGGGAGCCTGTGATTCTGCAGCATGACAGCATCACCCTCGGCAGTCGTATTCTAAAAGGGAATCCGTTGAAGCGGCGCCGTGGCGGGCCTCAACATGAATGAGGCGACTGTCTCGCGCCCTGTTCTTTGATATCACGAGTTAATCCATCAAAGGTGTTAAAAAGCTGCGGCGTACCTGCAGGACTGTGATGTGACACGGAGCGTCGCCAACAAACGCCTGGGCCTCTGTGATGTTGATGGCCTTGGAGAAACCCCGCCCCTGATCAGAGACGGAGAGACAAGTCAACATACCAGAGGAGAAGATGAGGAGGAGGAGGAGTTCAGGTGCGTAGTCTCACCGTGACAATGATGAGGCTGGTCTCCGTGATGACGTTTTTGCTCAGCTTGTCGAAGGTGGGGTCGGTGTGGTAGTTGAAGCCCTTCAGGTCCAGCTTCAGGTTGTCCAGCTGCAGCACAGTCTGGACGGACGGGCAGTCGGAGGAACAGTTCACATTCGGGGAGTAAAACTCCAGCAGGGAGTCTCTCTTGCTTGAAGCTGCCGTGACAAACTGAGGAACACATGAAGGATCGGCTTTAAACCAAAGGAAAAGCTACACCTTGATATGATGTGAGAGTGTAAAAAAGCAGCTTTTTATTTCTGTCTCCTTCTGTCTGCCACAGAAACTTCTCCTCCTTCCCCCCCGCAGCGGGTCCTTCTGAAGAGACGCCGTCATTCAAAGCTACAGAATCTAAACCCAGCTTTCTCCGCCTCAGGCTCCCTACTACGAATAAAGTTTTTTTCCTGCAGACTGATGATCATCAAGCTGACATTTCCTGAAAAGTTCATCTCACATTAAGGGGGCATTAAAACTGGTTTCAGAATGACCAATCCCCTGAATCAAACTATAAAATGAAGTAAATCGCTGTGTTTAGATCGTCGTCGATGTGTAAAAATCAGTCTCATACCTCTGGAAACTCGTTGACGGAGGGCAGAACTTTCATGGTGGCCGACTGGATCAGATCAAACCCGCTTCCCATCACGACGATCCTTCGACCGCCGCTAAGAATGAAACCAGCGAGGAAAAAAATAAGATAAAGTTGGGGAAATAAGTCTACAGCTCTGTCTAAGGTGTTGTAGGACGAAGGGGAGGATGAAGAGAAAGCTGAGGGATCAACCACAGCGATGTAGGGGGAGCTAGTTCACTATCTGAGATATAAATCCATCCCAGATCTCTCAGAGAACATCATTTCTGATTAATGTTAAATAATACATTGAAAAGATTATTGTCAATTTACTGCAGATTTTGCTGTAGGGATAAGATTCTTCTTTAAAATTTACAGTGCATCCGGAAAGTATTTACAGCGCTTCACTTTTCCACTTTTTTTATGTCACAGCCTCACTCCGAAATGGATTAAATTAATTTTCCCCCCATAAAATTCTAAACACAACACCCCATAATGATTATGTGAAAAAAGTGTCTTTGACATTGTTGCAAATTTATTACAAATAAAAAAACTTCAGAAATCACATGTACATAAGTATTCACAGCCTTTGACGTGAAGCTGAAAATTGAGCTGAGGTGCGTTCTGTTTCCACTGATCATCCTTGAGGTGTTTCGGCAGATTAACTGGAGTCCGCCTGTGGTAAATTAAGTTGATTGGACATGATTTGGAAAGCTACACACCTGTCTATATAAGGCCCCTGAGTTGACAGTGCATGTCAAAGCACAAACGAAGCATGAAGACAAAGGAATTGAGTTCACACCTCCGAGACAGGATTGTCTTGAGGCACAAGGCGGGGGAAGGTTACAGAAAAATTTCTGCTGCTTTGAAGGTTCCAATGAGCACAGTGGCCTCCATCATCCGTAAGTGAACGAAGTTTGGAACCACCAAGACTCTTCCTAGAGCTGGCCGGCCTTCTAAGCTGAGTGAACGGGGGAAGAAGGGCCTTGGTCAAGGAGGTGAACAATAACACGATGGTCACTTTGTCAGAGCTCCAGCATTCGCCTGTGGAGAGAGGAGAACCTTCCAGAAGGACAACCATCGCTGCAGCAATCCACCAATCAACCTGTATGGTAGTGGCCAGACGGAAGCCACTCCTTAGTAAAAGGCACATACAGCCTGCCTGGAGTTTGCTAAAAGGCACCTTAGGGACTCTCAGACCATGAGAAACAAAATCCTCTGGACTGATGAGACAAAAATTGAACTCTCTGCAGTAAAGGCCAGGCGTTACGTTTGGAGAAAATCAGGCACCGCTCATCACCAGGCCAATACCATCCCAACAGTGAAGCATGGTGGTGGCAGTATCATGCTGTGGGGATGTTTTTCAGCGACAGGAACTGGAAGACTAGTCAGTATAGAGAGAAAGATGAATGCAGCAATGTACAGAGACATCCTGGATGAAAACCTGCTCCAAAGCGCTCTTGACCTCAGACTGGGGCGACGGTTCACCTTTCAGCAGGACAATGACCCTATAAGCACACAGCCAAAATATCGAAGGAGTGGCTACAGAACAACTCGGTGAATGTCCTTGAGTGGCCCAGCCAGAGCCCAGACCTTAACCCAATTGAAAATTTCTGGAGAGATCTGAAGATGGCTGTGCACCGACGCTTTCCATCCAACCTGATGGAGCTCGATCAGTACTGCAAAGAGGGAATGGGCAAAACTACCCAAAGATAGGTGTGCCAAGCTTGTGGCATCATATTCAAAATGACTTGAGGCTGTAATTGCTGCCAAAGGTGCATCAACAAAGTACTGAGGAAAGGCTATGTATACTTATGTACATGTGATTTTTTAAAATAAATTTGCAACAATCTAAACATTTCTTTTTACATTGTCATAATGGGGCGTTGTGTGTGTTGGATTTTAAGGAAAAAAATGAATTTAATCCATTTTGGTATAAAAGTGAAGCGCTGTGAATACTTTCCGGATGCACTGTATCTAAAATTTTAATTTCACTCTTAAAAAAACAACAAACAAAATCAACAAATAAAAGGGAAAAATGTAGGAAAAAGAAGCAATAGATAGGGAACTAGTTAAGAAGGAAGTGGAAAAAGAAAGATAGGAATGACAAACTAAAGGCAGGAAGCTGGGAAATGAGGAAACAAAAAGGAAGCTGAAATAGGAAACCTGAATGTAAGGAAAGTTGGGAATGAAAAATGTAACGAAAAGGAAGCTAGAAATTAAGTAAATAAAAGGAAGTTAGGGATTAAAGACAGGAGAACAAAGTTAATAAAAGAAAAGATGAAGAAAGGAAATGAAGAAGGAAGGAAGAAAAAAAAGAATTAAAAATATGAAAAAAGGAAGCAAGGAAGGAAGAATGAATAAAAATAAATTCGAAATTTAGGAAAGAAGGGTTGATAGATGAATATTTATGATGGAACTCCGTCTGCAAATTACATGTTTGGTACTATGTTTGAAAAATCTGATTCCAGCTGCAGTTTTTATGCTGCAAAAAGCAAAAAGGTTCATTTTTATCTAATTTCTTACACTCTGCAGATTGACATGAACTTATACCTTCATCAACCTTTTTTGGGTTTACTACTTTAACAAACAGGGTCTTACGGTGCCTTAAGCAGATGGGGCGCCCCCTTTCTGTTCAAACCACTACCCACAATAACAGCGTTTCAATTAACATTTGAACTAATCTGGGAGTTTTTGCTGATCTGAATTTGAATACGGAAATAATAAAATAATTATTTACAAAGAAACTTTTCTAGTTACGACACAAAAATATATAATATATTGCAACAAAACAAAATCAAATGGAGTAATATTCACATTTTCATAGATTTTTTTCCTATGTAGTCTCTGTTTAATTTCAGCATTTATGGGGGGCCCCGGATAGGTTTGGGGGGGCACTAAGCCACTGTTTAGTTCGCTTATGAGATGGGCTGGCTTTGTTAGCAAACCTTCAACATTCTCCCTCTGATTCCCCATCAAACTCACCAAGCAAAGCTGTCTTTGGGGTCAAAATCGGAGATCTTCGGGTTCTCACAGTACTGGAAAGCCGAAGGGATGTCTTTGGATGTGTTTCTCCCATACTTGACAGTCACCGTTAGGAGTCCAGAAGGAACGTTCTGATCAGGGTACTTGCCGGTCTTGCAGGAGATGTTTGCCCCAAACGATAAGCTGAGGAAAGCAGTAGCGTGAATACGGTGATGTGATGCTTTATTTACTTCCGACCATAAAGAAGTACTTCAGCTTACACTTCACAGGGAATGTCCCCGACGAAGACGGTGACGTCGTCTTTCGTAGCCGTGTTCAGATATTCTCCTGTGATGTTGATCACCGTTCCTCCAACTGCGGGGCCCTTTGTTGGATCGACTGATATCGGTTTAGGATCCTGAACAAAAATAAATTTACGAAGAACAGCTGGTAAAATAAGAGTCCATATTCGTATTCTTAAAAATAGCGCTAGGTGTCACACTAGAGCAAAATCTAAAAATCTCTTCAGTCTCAGTCCAACAAATATTTTCCTACAAGTCTTGGGGATGCAGAATTTAGGGGAATTTAGGTACAGCGGCCAATGCTGGGAAGGTCCTCCACTGCTCCACAGTTATCTGAAGAAGTAGCTTAGAAATGGTTTTGTAACCATTGGTCACTTGTTCCAAAGGCTCTTTAGATCTGGGGACGATATGATGCTTTCAGGGCCTAGAAGTAGAAGTTCTAACAAACTCAGCTTTCTATCACCTGAGGAACATTTCTAGGATTAAAGGACTGACGACACAAGGAGACCTAGAAAAACTCATCCATGCATTTATCTCTAGCCGCCTTGATTCCTGTAACAGTATCTTCACAGGTCTACCTAAAATAATAAATCAGACAACTGCAGCTGATCCAGAACGCTGCTGCTCGTGTTCTCACTAGAACCAAGAAACTAGAACACATCACCCCAGTTCTAAAGTCCTTAGACTGGCTCCCTGTAGCTCAGAGAATAGACTTCAAAGTGCTTTTATTAGTTTAAAAATCATTGAATGGATTAGCACCAGAGTACATCAACGATCTGTTATCACAGTACAAATCCATCCAGATCACTCAGGTCCTCCAGCTCTAGTTTACTGATCGTCCCTAGAACCAGGTCTAAGTTGATCACTACATCTAGATCCCTTTGTATCATGAGACATATCACATTGCCAGATTGCCAAAAGACATCCCTATTGTGACATAAAATATCACGATTATCACATTATCGACATTTTCTTACATCCCTAGTCTCAACAGCATCATTGTTCCCTGTCAGACAAAATACAGGCTATTTATACTTTGCATTGTCCAGATCTGACAACGTTGATATATTATGTTACAATTCCCTTTTAGATTCCTAATGAAAATCGATGTTGTAATTTAGAATGATAAACTACAAGTTATTTTGTTGTAAAATGTTTTAAAATCTTGTTCTATGTGCCTCTTCTCAACTTTGAGAACCTGTGTCTCTGCAAGGCGCAGCAATTAAAGATGCTTTAAAGTCATGGAGAACAGTTGAAAAACTGAAAAATCTGTTTAGTTAAGAAAGAAATCAGAACGAGAAGCAGAATTACTGGCTGGGATTGTGTGGACAAACAAGGAATTTGACTTCGATTTGAATCGACCACAGCATGCAGACATGCACACAAATGTTGGAGGAAATAAAATGAAAGATAAGAAGCTAAGATAATACAGCTGTTTGGTTCAACTCCGACAGACTGAACTCTGGAGCTTTGAATTAAAAGATTATGACACAGCAGTCAAAGCGTAAGAGGAAGGACTCAAAACAAGGATAAAAATGAATTTAAAATGAAGAGGTCCAGCTGTGCTTAAAAGAATTAAAAACTAACTCAATCTCGCAGATGTCTTGTGTTGTACTCAAACATTTGGCTTGTTGGGGTTTCAAATGTCTTCTCGCTGTTGTCACATAGAGAGCAGGAAAAACAAAAATAAACATCCCCAAAGAGAGGGAGAACCTCGTAACAACTTCACCGCGGTTGGAAGTTGAGCCGAGACACAGGAGGTGGCAGCTAGTGGGAGATTTCAGAGCAGAAGAACATTTATTCGGGCTCCGAGAGGAAAAAAAAGGTTTGAGGCAGGCGGAAAGTCGAACACACTGGCTTATTTCAACATTTAAAACCGAAACAGTGGGACTCGTTGAAAACAGCCACAAAACAAAACAGCCTAAACTAAAAATGAAAATTTTAAGGTAAAAAAAAAAAAAAAAAAAAATCAGACGCAGCGCGGAAAAAAATACTTTAACTGTATTTCCATCCAGTTGTCCCAGAAGACGACATGAGCATAAAAGAGCCTTTTCCACCCTTTTCTGACTCAAAAAGACCACGGTCTTGGTTTTCATCCTGACCTTGGTGAAAACTGGAGGTTACATCCTGATACATCAGGATCAAATCATCTGCAAAACCCAGAGACCTGATCCTGAGACCCCGCAACACCTTGGCTGAATGTTTGTAACTTTTACTTCAACTTCTAGGAACTTTTTCTGCCACTTTTCAAAATAAAACTAAAGACAAAGCCAAAAAGAAAAGGACATTTTGCAGTAAGTCAGACTTTCCTTTAGTGAAAGCACCCTAAGATTGAGCTTTTAAGTAACAACAGAACACGTAGCTGTAGCAAAACACACTGAATATGTAGGGAAGCACGGTGGAGGATCGGTGAGGCTATGGGCCTGTTTTTTTGTTCCAAATGAACCTGGTAAGAGCAGTTGACATATTTCTAGGTAGAACTCAAGTGACATCAGAAAACTAAATCTATAACCTTCCAATTCTTCTTGAAGGGTTTAATATTTTTGTTTTGAAGTTACCAACAAAGCAGAAAACCAAAGTTTAAAGCCCTGAAACGAGAGCTTGCAGCCAGACTAACTGCTGATGGAGTGTAGTAGTCATTTTTGTCTCAGCAGTTTGCTGTAATTACTTTTTTTTGTCTTCTGGAAACAAACAAAGGGGAAACAGAGACGTGAACAGCGATATTTAAATGACCTGACTGAGTCGAGCTCCGGAAATAAAACAGAACAGCGGGGGAAACTTATTTCGATCATGTTTGCTTCTCGGTTTGTGGGAGGCGGAGGGGAAAAAACAAAAATACATTTAAATGGAGTTCTGCACAGCGGTGAGCTTGCATGTGAGGGATATATTTACGCTTCGTTTCTTCTGCTGGGAGCAGATACCTCAGCATCGCTGAGGGAGATTTTTACTTGATCACAAACCTTTTTCATGTTTCTGAGGTTTGATCCGTGGGGTCTCAAGTGATTCTGAGATGCAATCTTCTTTTATTGCCACTGATGGGTGGATGAGGCAGACAAGCAGAGCAGGTTTCATCATGCAACATTTAAGAGTTTTGTTTATTTTAAAGGCTTCCTGTAGTTATCAGGATTAGGTTTAATTGCCACGTTTCTGTACAAAAACAAATAAGTTGACTTCGGTTCCATTCTGCTCTCAACATGCAGGCATTTTAAAATATAAACATATCCATTTGGTGAGATTTTCATATCGCTGCATTTTTTAAAAACATATCGGTATTACGGTGTTTAACTTTTTTATTTTAATGTTTTCCATTCAAGACCAGTCATACCCACATTATCTTCTAAGAATTAATCATTTAAAAATGTGCTTTAAATAGCCCTTTTTACTGTCATATGGACTGCATCATATTGTTTTTTTCCAGACACAGGTGAATGATATGAAAATAATTTCAATGATTATGATTCTAGTAGACATTCTTGATGTTCTAAGGCTGAAAGTATATATGAAAGTATGTGTACGCAAGCAGTAAATTGCATCTTGTACTGGCTTTGCAGGTAGTACTGAAGAACCCCGCTAGGGGGCAGAGTATAGACTCAGACCGGATATTGTGAAAGAAGAAATAAAATAAACATGGCGACAGTGGGAGAATATTAGCTGGTTAATATTTAGATAACAACAGGAAAAAAGACGGCAGAAGATTCGTAGATGGTATGTAAAAGATATTTACCGCTATTAATGATTTCTTTCCTACTGGTTTTACCGCCATTGACCGCGTTTACCTACAGACAGTGAAATGGCGCTCAACACTCCCCCCTACTGGTTACTCTCAATAGCGCTTGTAAAAGATTTGCTGTTCGGTTCTCCTCTGACATTTTAAGGCCGATAAATTTGTAAACTTTAGATGTGACTCCTCTTTTTGAAAATACTTGCTCAGCATTAGGGGTGGAAAAATTAAAAAATTAAAAAAATCGATTCACATAAGAATCTCAAATTTTTATTTATTTATTTCAAAACTCGATTTTACCTGCAGTCCAGCCATGGACAAAAAAAAGTTTAAGTTCACTTTTTTATGAAATACATTTAAGTATGTAGCAGTTTACTTTAGAAACAAGTTGCTTTTCATTCATGCTGTTGTAAAGGTTTAAGATGTGGTTAGTAGAACATTCAGAAAATTATAAATCTTTTCAATACTATAGTGAATTAAAAATCTGCAATATTGAAGAATCTCAATTGAAATTTAATCGGCACTTACAAAATAAAAATCATAAAAGAACTGAATCGGGAGAAAAGCATATTTTCTCAGCCCCACAAATGGGCACTTTTTTTAAACTAAAAGTATCAATTGTGAATTCGTCGATTCCGATTCGTCACTCCACGAATCGGAATTGAATCGTGAGTTGTTGTAAGACTCACATTCCTACTCAGCATTGTGTTCTTCGCTCTGATAGCTCCTGCCAGCAGCTGTACTTCATTAAAAACATTACTTTTCACACTGTGGTAAAGAGCGTAGCAGTGAAATCGGTCCCCGCCGAAACACTTACCCACATTAAACGTTCGGGGAAATTAATAAAAGTATCTCTCGCTCCATGTACATTCATCTATATCTATTTATCTAGAGGACTGTGCAAAACTTTTAGACAGGTGTGTAAAAAATGCTTTCAAAAATGGAAGTGTTAATCAATTACTTTCAATCAACAAAACTCAGTGAGTGTACAAAAGAGAAATATAAATAAAATAAATATAAACTCTTTGCCTTCAAAACAGCATCAATCCTAGATACACTTGCTCTGAGTTTTTGAAGGACTTTGGCTGGTAAAGTTGGTCCAAACAACTAACCACACATCTTCCTCACACCATCACATCCAGGACTTCTTGTTTCAAGTTTTCGTGAAATAATGTGATACAGCTCTGTTTATTCTGTTGCCCGGGTGGCAACTCTACGCTTCTGTACGTTTCAATGCAATAATACAACGTTTTCTGTGTTCTAAATCCCTGTGAATCTTGTTAAACTCTCTTCGTCTACCTCGTCTGCGTGTGTTGTGGTATCCTGGGGTACAGCAGGTATGCACTATATATACTGTTTCTAGGTTTGAGTTAGCTGCATATGACTACAATATAACTGCGCGAGGCTGACTGCCACTATGGCGCTGAATCGATTTGAGCTGTTGAATGCAGGGAGAAGTGACGTCGACTCCCGCTCTATTTAAATAAAATTAATTTAATTTAATTTCGGTGCAAAATTTACTTCAACTACAGTTTGATTTGACGAAAATGAACTGATCCGTGAAATTGAAACCAGGATCTTTGGAGTACTATTATTTCTTCCTATGCTTCCTTGAGCGAAAAGTGGAATGATGCACCAGGATTTGATGAAACAAAGGTTTCTGGCTTTAATAAGTGGACAGATTACACAAACTTTAGGTACATTTGCGTCTTTTTTGCTGTTGAAATGAGTTATTAAAAGATCTGCAGGTAGGCAGAAAAAGGGTTCAAGCATCTTAGACAGCTGAATGTGAGTAAGCAACATGACAGTAAACTAGGAATGTGAAGAGCTGTTCTGCTGCTGTCCTCCAGCCATCTGGAGGGCAAAGAAAATGACATTCAGTGTCACTATCCTGTTTCATCACATCTAAAAATAGGAACTTGATGCTACGTCTCACTAAAAACTGTGGAAGTTTCCCCATCCATTATATTTACATCCTTTTGAAATGTCAAGTTTCGACAGGCTTTTGTTTTTTGTTACAAGATTACCCAAATTAATTAGTAAATGCTGTGTTTTTAATAATGATTTCATTTATTCTTATTAAAAACAGACCACAATACTCTTCGACAGATAACAGGAAGGCTCAACAAAAAACTATCTCAGAGAGAAATTTAGTGTTCTGGTAACTCCAGGCAGCAGAGACGACATTCCACAGTAAGAATCCTTTGATAGCGAGCACTGCTAATCCACCTCATTTGCTTTTGTTACTTTAAATCTCTATTTTATTTGTATGGTTAAAAGGCCGGGCAGAGCGATGGAGTCGGGGATATTATCCTCAATCATTATGAGGAATGGAAGAGTTGGTTTGCATCTGTTAAGCCTCCTTTTGAGATTTGGGGTCATAGATAAGGGCATTAATTGTACATTTTGGGATGTTAATCAGCTAATCAGTTGCCGTGGTCATGTACCATAGCAACCGTCAAAAAGTAAAAAAGTAAAAGCAAACAAAGTTGTTTTTTTAGACCCAAAAGCTGTCTTTTAATTTTGATTTAATTTACTTAAGAAAAAGGAAATGTCCTAGTTAAGGTGAGGTAACCATGCTGATTATAAGATGAAAAATCCAGATTAAACTTTAAAGGCCCAGTGTGTAACAAATTCAGCTTTTTATTAATAAAAATCAAGTTGTTTATAGACAACGTTTATAGATACAGAGGGTGCCCCCCCCCATCTGAGGCTGTCATGTTGCATCGCTATCTTTGAATACGTTACTGAAAAGGGGTTAAACTACTTTGCTTTACGTGTTTCAGCCAGTGACGTCAGGGGGAGAGTTGAAGAGAAGAAACGAGCATAGAGGACCGTAGATCATAATTTTCAATTTCAATGGAGGACCATCCGTACTCTTTGCCCCGTGAGAGGGAGGAAACCACACCACAGAAAAGAAAAATAAATAACCGCGGGAAAACAAGAATCTACATCGGTGAAGCGTTTACCAGATGGAGACTATTCATGAGGGACACGAACTTGAAGACGGATGCGGAGGTTGCAGGCTTTCTGCTGGACAGGTAAGTTAATTACATGAAACAATAAAGTTTATGTTAGCGTTATGTTTGACTCAGGACAGGTTAGTCCAGCAAATACTTTTATCTTCCGTTTAACTCGGACAATTTACTACGCAGCTTCCGTAGTAGTAATGACGTGTTGTAAGGGCGAGAGGCCAGAGAACACCGCTCAGTCGCTTGCATTCACTTAGCGCACCACTAGTTGGAGGTAATTTTTACACACGGGGGCTTTAAATATTTAGTTATTTTTCTTAAAAACAACAAAATCCTTTTTTAAATCACTAACGCGTTCTCACAGATTAAGATACCTCTAATACTCCGAGTAGGGAAATCATTTGTAGCTCACCTCTAACATGCATCCATTAACCAAAATTATCTCCTCGTTTATTTATATATTATCCTTTATTATTTATTTGTATTTATTTTTTTATTTCACTTATTTAAGTTCTGTACTGGAGAGAAAAGTTGCCGGAGTCAAATTCCATGTATGTGTCATACTTGGCCATTAAAGCTGATTCTGATTTAATTAGTAAAGGGAAATCACAATGTTTCTGTGGTTTATATTTTAGCGAAATCTGATTTTTAAAATGCTGCAATGTTTCAGTTCATCAAAGCTGTTTGGTTTGGTTCCAGACTCACCCGATAAGTGAAGATGACCTCCGAGACTCCTTCTCTTCCCCCCTCCACCTTTATCTTCACCGGTCCGCTGTCGGTCTGTTCAAACGGTAGGTCCTGAGGAGGTTTTCGCTTGGGACCGATCTCACACACCACGCTTTAGACAGAAACAGGAATTGATTAATGATTTTTTTTCTTTTTAAATCCTTTTTTCCAGACCACCATGGTGGTGATATAACACGTTGAGGTTAAAGTCAATGTGGTAGTTACCTGGTAGAGACAGAGAATCTCTCCATCAGGTGACGGCATTCCACTCCAGCCACAGTGATCTGTTTCACGTCATCTGCCTTTATTCCCATGTTGGAGCCTTTGATGGTCACTGTGATCCGACCATTGAGGGGGCCGAAACGAGGGATGATCTGCAGAAGCAAAATTACAAAACTAACTGAAAGCTATCGCAGTAAAAACTAGCTGAAATTGTTTCTTACACTCATTTATACTGGTTGTGTCGACAAGACTAATATCTACATGTTTTTAGGATCTCAAAGTTGAGGAGCTAAAAATCCAAATCTGCCGTTTGTTTATAACATCTTCAAACTTTGCCTTAAATTATTTTTTTTACAAATAGTTGGTTTTTTTGAACTGCTAGAAATGCTGTAAAACTGTTTTCCTTCTCAGATAGCGACGTCGCTCTGCTCCTTCAAAAAAATAAAATTAAACTTTACTAACAAAGCTTTTTATTATCCTTAAAATAATTACACTCATACAAAAACAACTCAAATTCATAAATTAATTAATCCAAAAAGGAAACTAAATGTAACTCTTTTTATGCAATTTCTTCAAAGAAGAAGTAACCTGCAGAGGTCAGTATCACTGTGGTTCAGAAAAGGCCTCTGACTGATCATCATAGTCTTTATTAAGCATCCTTTGTAAAATAATCTACAGAACAGAACCAGCCTTCTTTATCACACTGTTGAGCCTTTTTATGTCCCTGGCTCTGATGCTGCTACCCCAACAGATGATGATGGGACAGAAATTACGCTTCACTGTTACAACTCTTGAGTCTGTTGTCCAAACCACATATTTGCAGAACCATAACTTTGTTACACTAGTTAGCCTTTTTTGATTTAATATTAGTTTACCTGCCATACAGCCAGTGTAATAGCTAAAAGGATTAAAGCTAAGAGCTGGATTTTAGCTCACTTACCAAAACCCGACACCTTGAGGATACAAGGTTTATACGTTTTTTGATAGCATTAGCATCGGATGTTCTGCTCATGTTAGTTTTATGTGTATGACGTATGATGTAGGACGAGAAAACACATGAAGCGCCAGACTGAGAAAGAGAAGTAGTAGTAGGTTTCCTGTTAAAACTACTCTGATAAAATACAGATCACATCCAGGTTTATTCTGTGGTTACAAATACCTAAATCAGTAGTTAAGGTAACTCCAAATCAAATATTTGAGAACGAGGAGCAGAAAACCAACCCTCTATCATCTATAATCCATTGCTCTGTATTCAAAATCTGATCTTCTTTCCGATGTGTGTGAAATCTTTCTCACCTTCAGTCATGCATATGATTGTTTTTTTGTCATTTATCTGTCACAGCAGCTCCCCGCCTCTTTTTGGGTTACAGGAATCCCCAGAAGCACTTACCTTTGGTGCCTTCAACAATGTGCTGTACATTTCTGATGAAATGTTACAATTTGTATCCACAAAGGAGTTAGAAAAAGAAAATGTATCAGTGGGCCTATTAAAAGATGCAACATGCAGAAATTCTCCTGTTGCTGACACCATCTGACACCTATAATACATTTTGTAATAAAAGACAGTCGATGAATGGAGAGAAGGAAACCTAGACACCCAGAACCTCAAAACTAATATGCTGAGTAGTTTTTGTTTGAGCTAAGATCAGGTCCCGGGTTTGTACATTATAGATACGTCATTACAGTAATATGAGTAACGTGATATAATAGATTAGTGAAATGACTAATTAAAATGAAAGAACAATGAAATTATTTTATAATCCAGAAAAAAAGGTATAAAAGGAGATAACTTTCCAAGAACTTTTTTTTGGAACTGTCATATAAATAGAGGGAGATTTCCAGGTACTATTCCTGAAGTTAAACGTTACATATGGAACTTGTCAGATAAGATTTAGGAAAGCATTGCTTCAGTTCCAAGAAAGTAGCAAGTAAAGCTATAAGTTCTAAAAAATAACCTCCACGAAAAAGTATTTTGCAAATTTAGGAATAGTAACCAGTAAATTCCATGAAAGTTCCATAAAGTACCTGGTGCATCCCATCAAAATTTTAGAGAAGTTTACGGTTAAGTAACCAGTATGATTTTAAAAGCATAGCTTCTACATTTTGGGAAGGTACCTCGTACGTTTCAGGAAACTGTAGAAGTACTTTTTAGCTTTTAGGAAAGCATCCAGTAAATTCTGAAATATTCTGTAAAAGTTCTTGATACATTTTAGGAAAGTATCCAGTAAGTAAAGTAACCTCAGAAAAAAAGTATCTGTCAATTTTAACAATGGTAACTAGGAAGTTCCATTAAAGTTACATAAAGTACCTGATGCATTCCATCAAAGATTTAGCAAAGTATCTGATAAGTTCACAGAATGTAAACTCCAAGTTCTGGAAAGATATCCAATAAGCTTCAGGAAGGCAAGCAGAAATTTCATGGAAGTTCCTGGAAAGTACCTACTAATCTACAAAAAGCAACGTCTAAGTTCTGATAAAGTATGTGAGGTATGGTGCTGCCGGGTTTTTATGCTGATGAACAACAGGAGAACTGGATGCTGTCGACTCACGTCAGAGATTATCGGGTCGGGACACTGAGGCGGCTCCGGAGACGGGCAGATCCCCCGGTAAACACATGCTTGGGTTTCTGCACACCACACACACTGGTACTTGTCGTCGGCGTGTTTACACAGACTGCAGTCCTGTCTTCCCACTGAGCAGCTATACAGCATGACTGGAGGGGACGACAGGAAGAGGAGAGGTGATACAACTTGATCAGAACTGAAAATAAAAGGAAAAAACTTCCCCACATTCCTTTTTCTCAGTTTGTGTGCGAGAGAGAGAGACACCAACCTGTCAGCGTGCTGTCAATCTTCCTCTCATTGTCTCGGTCTTTGATATGGAAAGATATGTTCACCTCCTGCTGCTCGTCGTAGGCAAACTGCACACAGACACATACAGGCATGTTTGCTGTTTCTCCTCAGGACATCATGGGTAAAAACAAATATATTTATATTTATACTGCCTGTTTTTGAGAAACTCGCGCATTGCTGGAACACAGATTGCTAACAGTTTGCTGATTATGTGTTGTATTTCGCTTTTCTTTGTTGTTTAGCTTCACCCCTGCTTGTAACCTAGGGTTCACCCTAAATTTGACTACCTGTACTATGGCGTAGGAACAATATTGGAGAACCCTGGAGGAGAAAAATGTTCGGTTGGTCACAAGCTTTTATTTTGAAAGAGACGGCGGCCTCGTCAACGACGCAGCCCGCCAACTGGCTCAGAGCGACTGAGGCAGGAGTCCAGATGATGAAAGGCCTTGTTAGAGTGAAGGACAAGTTTAGATTTCTTTTTCCCAGGAAAGAAAAAGAAAGAAAACGTGAGTTGGTAATAATTTTGTCCAGCAAGATAATTATATTATGTGTTAAGCGTTATGATGTTAAACCGATGTGATTAAAAAAAACTACGATTAACGTTACTATCCAACGAAAATATGATTGACTTTCCACTGGAAAGTTTTTAGTAACAGATAAAAGCGATTTGACAATAAATACTGCATATAAAATGGTCGTTAGAGGACATTCAATTTCTAATAACATAACCCTAAAACCCATGGTCTAATTTCCACGTATAGAACGGAGTTTTTACTGGATGTGTGCTTCTGGCCTGTTCATTACATCCCCATCCGTATTTTTTGTATTAGGGATCAGATGAGGTTCGTGTTGACACTGGTGAGGGTTAGACAGAAAGAGACGGCACTGCAGAGCAGTAGGGATTTGAGAATGTTGGTGATCAGAGGACGGTCCGATAAAGTTTAAATAATATAAGAAACAAGATGGAAACTACTTGGCAAAAGAGGTTTTTCGTGTTTTAAGAAAGATGCTACATTTTTTACAAAGTACGTGGTTCACCACTTGGTAGATCTTGTTTTTGAGAGCAAACTGGTCAATTTGCTATTCAGTTAATATAAGAATAAATGCCCCCCTCCCCACGATCTTAAACTCCCTGAAGTTTTAAGAAGTCTGGGTTATTTCTGATTGGATTTACCTTTTGTTTGGTATTATTTGTTGATTGTGGTTCTTAGAACCATTGGGATTAATCCCCCTTCTTTATGTTCAATTTTTTTTTCTTCGTCAACCAACCTGACAATAAACCACTTTTACTATACAACCTGACTACAGGGCTTTAAGTCATTTCCTCTGATCCCTCTTACCAACCGGGTCCAAAAATCTTCAGTAAGTGTAAAGTTGGGACTGTTTGACGGACCATCCATGTTTGGATATGACTAGGAACGTTTAGACGGAAAAAAAAATAGCTTTCAATATCTTACCTAAATTAACTTCATTTATCTGAACCATAAACCAAACCACCGAAGAATTTGTTTTATGTTCTGTCCATTTTCCATCCGCCAATAAGTTTATGTTATGTCTGTGACGAAAAATGTAATTATTAATGCTGGGACATTAAGAAAGGTTCAATCCTCTTACTCAGCTCTTAGACAGCTGTTCTGATTCTAAGGTACAAACAAGAACCAATTGTGTGTAAACATATCATCTATCTATTTATTCTCTCGTCAGAGGCCTCTCAGACACCCAGATTTCTATCACAATGTCAGGGAATATACAAAATCCCTTGAAGTTCAAAAGAATAATGTTAGCGGCGACCCGAGGTGGTGAAGACACTCCCGCGACCTACTGACTTCTCACGGGGCCGCACAAGTAGTAAAGTAAAGCTACCGGAAAGAAGCACCTTTGTTTTATTTTGAAAATTTCCGGATGGCGAGCCGTCTTATTTCCTGTCTTCCCCTATCAAAAATATCGAAATTTACACGTTTCACAGGCGTAGCTCGTAGAAAATAGGACTGCAGCGTATATTTAGAAAAGTGCTGCGACATGACGCTCCTGTGACTCGTGCTGCTTTCGCCTCCAGTGGAAAGGAGGGGTAAGAGTTATTAGATTGCAATAGAAATAAGGGATTTCTACTGGTTCTAGCTCTAGGACTGAGATGCCCAGGGAAGGAGGGTGATTACGCCATATGCTTTGGATCCTTGATGATTCATTGTCAAATAAA
Organism: Apricaphanius iberus; assembly: GCA_028564705.1. Taxonomy (NCBI): domain Eukaryota; kingdom Metazoa; phylum Chordata; class Actinopteri; order Cyprinodontiformes; family Aphaniidae; genus Apricaphanius; species Apricaphanius iberus. The sequence continues at coordinate 674,515 of JAPXFQ010002912.1, forward strand.
CCAGATTTCAGTTTAAAACTGGCGGCCATATGTTGCAAGTTGCAAGACCTCCGTTTCAATATTAAATAAAATTAATACAAATTAAAAAAACAAAAAAAACATTGATTTTTTTTAAACCACCTCACTTACTTGAATAGCAAAGAACTGCTCTGTTAGGTTATATTTATACCTGAGGGAAACGGAAAGTTGTATATTTCTAATTAAAAGTTCTTCAACACTCTTATAAAGCTCAACTCACAGAAATCCTTCATTTATATAGATTTGTAGAAACATTTATCAAATTCTGATTGGAATAAATCTTACAAAATTAAAGATATTTCTAATTTTTCCACTGTGCGATTACACTGCTGCATCAAATGACCTTTACAGAGATTTAGGTCCTCACAAGGTGAGCGAAACAAGGCCAAAATTTCTTGTTTGGTTTTGCATTGAAAACACACAAACAAAACCTCGTCGTCCCCGTGTCCGTTTGAAACTCGATGCTAAATTACAACGCCTCGGTCCAACTGTGAAGGTCAACTCAAACGCGCACGATTGTGCTCATAAATCAAAGGATGTTTTCTTCTCGAGGCTTTGAGGAGGAAAAAAAAAAGGGGGAATAAAGAGCGAAAGTGAAAGAAGCAGAGGAGAATCAGAGGGAGGAAAATAGAGGAGATAACGAGGTGGAAACCTTCAGCGACACAAACAAACAGCCTTTAACTGCTGCTTGGCAAAAATAAAGGATGAGTGAGTAAGTTCAACTTGTGACCCATTAGGGGGCGCCCCAACTCACCAATGAACTACATTCATGATATAAAAATATATAAAAATAAGTAATCATGATCTGCATAATGGAAGAGTTTTAAAATAATAACATAAACTTTGCAATCATGTTGAGAAACTCCTAAATCAACAGCGCATCAGTAATCACTCACTGGCTGATTTCAGGAGCTCTAAAACATCATCAGAGCTCAGAGGAGGCCCTGAAGAACCGACTGCTGCTGCCAACGGTTCAATTAAATAATCAGAGGGTTTCTTAAAGTTGGTTGAACAGGTTTAATTTGTATCTGTTTGCCCACAACACTGATTACTTGAATGTGTTATGTTTTCAAACTGCTTTCACTTCTTCCACTTCTGCTTTTTTTAACAACATAACCCCCCCCCAAACATTCAGTTTCATTCAAGCTGAGGGGTTTAAATCTGCTCCTCATGCTCACCTTATAACCACTAAAACGGAAACCTGAGTTGTCCTCCCGCGTCACCTCCTCCTCAAAGTCCATCAGCTCTGTGCCGATGGACAAACTCACATCCTGCAGACAAAAGGTAATGAGGTTATTTATTTCTCTTCTCAGTAAAAAAAATAAATATATATTTTGCATCCTATTAAGAAAATCTTCAATAAATTGTTCCATTTCAAAAATCCCACTTGAAACATTCGATGAAGGGTAATTATGGAGGAAAATCTTTTAGGTATTCATCTGCTTAGTATAGGACTTTGTTCACCTTGTTCAGACTGAATATGAATTCAAATTAAGTTTTTGGGGGTTATTATTAATGAAAACATTTCCTGGATGCCACACATTGACAATGTAATGATAAAATTAGCAAAAGAAATTGTGATATTCTATAAAGTTAAACACTCATTAAAAAATAACGCCCTATACCCATTGCATAATTATTTGATTGTTCCATATCTCACTTATTGCATTGAGATCTGGGGAACTATATATAAAACATACACAAAGTATCTGTAAATAATTGGCATGTTGGGTGGTAGCTGTATATTTTTTGTTAGACTTTATTAGTAAAAGTTTTATTTATAGATGATTTAATTAAGTGTGATTCATAATTACGTGTAATTAAGTGTCAGTGGGTCAGATTATATAAACAATTTTCTTCCTTCTGCCCCTTTTCATTCAATTTATTGTAAGCTATGATGTATTTATTTGATAATTTTGTTTTTTAATATATGAAATCAGTTATTGAAATAAAAAAGAAACACTGAACATGTTATGGTTCGTTGAGCTTTTTTGTTTGGTTGTTTGTCTCTTCAATAAAAGCGCTTACTTTGCATCCTAATAAATAAACAAATAATAGGTTTATTTCTTTGAACAGATTTTGACCATCTTTGCCGTCTGTGCTTCATTTTCTGCAATCATTCCAGTAATTTCTCCAAAAACGATAAGGAAATAGAGTGATAGAGCGTGTTCTACCTACAACTATTCTCTGGATTATTGATAGTGTCTCTTTCAGAACCCTGTTGGAGACAAGAGACGTCCTCACAATCTGAATGAGCGGGGTATTTTTAGCAAAGCTGAGTTGGTAAATACCATGAAGCCATGATGTGGGGGGCCGATAAGACACCAATCATGCAAGAGTTATCTCTAAAGGTGGTTGAACAAAATATTAGCTTGAAGGTGTGGAAAATCTACGGTTTTGGTACTGGATTGTCTAATTTGAGTCTTTTCTAAAGAACAAGTACTTATTTGTTTCAGTGTATAGCTTTTTATTGAAACTGGCAAAAATCACCTGTAAAGTTCCACAAGGCTCCATCTCGGGGTCCCTCCTATTTAATATCTACATTTATCCTGTTCACTTAAATTATTATTATTGCAAATGAATACAATTAATTGTCATAACTATTCAGATGACACTCAGCTCCACATTACAATGTCACCAGGTGACAATGAAGCCATAAATCTACTGAACGAATGCATAGAGCAAATCAATAGAGAGATGCGTCATAATCTTTTAAAGCTGAATAGAAACAAAACTGAAGTAATTATCTTTAAACCTAAAGTAGAACCATCAAGAGTCAGCACACAGATTTAGTTAATACAACTAGAAACTACTGATCTGGCCCCAAATCTGGGTGTAGTAATGGACTCAGACCTGAACCTCCAAGGTCACGTAAAAGCAATAACAAGGTCAGCCTCCTGTCACCTTAAGGACATATCAGGATTAAAGGACGAATGTTCCATCAATATCTAGAAAAATTCACACATTTATCTTAAAATGTATTAAATATCTGTTTCTGAATCAACCTAACAGACGAATGAGGTCCTCTGGTTCAGGTCTGGTTCAGGTCTGCTCTGCATCCCAACGATCAAACATGGAGAAGCAGGTTTCACTTTTCATGCCCCTCAAATCTGGAACAAACTTCCAGAAAACTGCTGAAAGATTGGCTTCCTTTAAATCGTGGCTAAAATCTCACCTCCAATTATCACTGCAACATGATTAATTCTAGTTTGGATCACAATTTTTTTTTTTTTTTTTTTACTTATTAAGTTGTTTTTTTCTCTTATGTAAAACGCTTTGAACTGCTTTGTTACTGAAATGTGCTAAAAAAAAACTTGACTTATTCCCTAAAATGCTTTCTTGTTTTTCATTTCTAAGTAATTAGTGTTTTTAATTGACAAAAAACAACCATAAAGTATATGTTATAGGTTTGAGAGCAGGGTTGCCAAAACTTTTTCCCTCAGAGGGCCAAAATTTATATCTATCAGGGGGACATGGGCCAAATGTAGAACTTTTACTCGAAATACAAACACCAATAGTAAAGAGTAGTAAAGCACTTTAATTTATTATACAGGTATTTAAGATTAATTTCTGTGTAAATAACAATAAAATTACAAATGAGTCATTTTTATCTATTTAAAACATACCTAAACATCCTTATTTGACTGATTTTTAACACTGATGTCAGTGGGAAAATTTTTTTTTCCTTCCAGTATTTTATTTATTTATTTTGTTTGTGTACCACTGACAATTCTAGCTTAAGCAACTGATAACAGCTGCTTAAGCTAGCAGCCAGATTGTAAATTGCGAACTTGGAGGTAGTTTTAACCAATCTGGTGTGGCAACAAAGAGTTTTCTGATAGGATATTTTTAAATTTATCACATATGACGATTTGTGATCTTATAAGGTGATAAAATATAAATATGTGCACAAATCTAACCCAAATGCCCCTTGTAATTCAATTTTAAACTTATTTTGTTAGATTTCAATTTTTATTTATGCACGATGTGGACTTTTATGTAAGACCAGGACAACACCTGGCGGGCCAAAATGACTGAACTTGGGGCCCCACTTTGGGCACCTCTGTTTTAGATGCATCATTGATAATAATTTTAGACATTCAGATATTTCTATTTTAGATACGGTACAGCGCATTGTCCTAAAACACATTCGTACTCGGTCCGGTATCCATTTTACTGTTGATCTTGAGTGTTCTCATGGGGGTTGGGGGATCATAAAAGTGATCATGCTTTTAATGCTGTGGAGGAGGGATTGCAATGTGGTTTAAATGTTTTTTATTTTATTTGTAAAGCACTTTGAGCTGCAATGTATGTATAAAAAGCAGTTTATAAAGAAAGTTTGATTTGATTTTAAAACACAAAGATTCTATAAAGAAACTCCTCTTACCTTGTAGCTGTCCAGGTTCCTTCCCTGGAAGCTGATGGGAATCTCAAAGCCAACAGGGATCAGTGACGGATTCGGAGATTCAAACTGAGGACAATTTTCCGGCTTCAGAAGAGGAAGAAACATGAGATCAGCATCTTCTACATTTTTTATTACTATTTTGAAGGTTTTTGGCGATTTGTCACCAGAATACCTCTTGAGGTTTCACTATATGATTTCCAGTCACAGCTTCGTCTTGATCACTGCAGCTGTGATCCTGAGCGCTCCACTGACAGCCCCACTGACTGGTCACACAGGAAATACACCTGGAGACACAGCAGTGTGTGTAACGTTAGGGTGCACACCCTGGATATGTGTGTGTGTGTGTGTGTGTGTGTGAGCTCACGGTGTGTTGGGGTTCTTCCTGACTGTAGCGGCACAGTTGTAGAAGTTGTATTCCCCCGACGTAACCTCGGTCGTTTGGTTCACCCGAATCTTAACTGGGACGGAAACAAAATCTGCGCACAAAAATAAGCAAGACTGGGCTCAGAGTAAGAATCAACACACAATCTCTCCAGTTCAAGAAACACTCAAGTGTTTGAGTACAAGTCAAGTCTTTATCATCAGAGAGTGGCAGCCATACATGATTTAGTTTATTTAAAAAGAAACTACGCTACAGCACCACGCTAGCACCAATCTAACACAACAGGAGGTGTAAAGCAGTGCTTCTCAAATGGTGGGGCCCGCCCTGGAGGGGTAGCCAGAGGGGCGCTAGATCCCCCCCCCACCCACATGTGCCTCCTGGTAGCCGAGGCTTTTATTTATGCTTTAATGGTGATCAAGCCTCCAATCACTAGGTGGTGGCAGTGCTCAAACTCATCAACTTTTCAGCCCAGCAGAAGAAGTCTACAGTCGTGGCCAAAGGTTTTGAGAATGACACAAATATTAGTTTTCACACAGTTTGCTGCTAAAATGCTTTTATATCTTTGTTTCAGTTGTTTCTGTGATGTACTGAAATATAATTATAACCACTTCATACGTTTCAAAGGCTTTTATCCACAATTACATGACATTTATGCAAAGAGTCGGTATTTGCAGTTGGTCCTTGTTTTTCAGGACCTCTACAATTCGACTGGACATGCTCTCAATCAACTTCTGGGCCAAATCCTGACTGATAGTAACCCATTCTTTCATAATCACTTCTTGGAGTTTGTCAGAATTGGTGGGTTTTTGTTTGTCCACCCGCCTCTTGAGGATTGACCACAAGTTCTCAATGGGATTAAGATCTGGGGAGTTTCAAGGCTGTGGACCCAAAATGTCAACGTTTTGGTCCCCGAGCCACTTAGTTATCACTTTTGCCTTATGGCACGGTGCACCAAAAATAACAGTCAAAATAAATTTTTTTCAAAGCAAATCCGATTTCAGATTTTAATTAGTTTTTTTTTTCCATTTGTTTTTTCTTAAAAAGAATTTGCAAGTGATGAAAACAAAAACAACAACATAAATCTTGTCTTTATATTAATCACCCATGATCTGAATTCAAAGTCCAACTAAAAGCAAGCTGTAAAGTGCCCTTGTAAATAATATGGTCGGTTCTGGGACAGATTGACATCAGTCTGAGTTTCCAAAAATCCAATCTTCATAAACAAAAAATTGAAGTTTTACTTTCTGAAACAAGTGACAAAAGGTATATTGTTATACACCGAATTGACGCTGAAACAAGGAGAAACCAATCAGGGCCCATAAGAATAATAATAAAACAGCTACAGTTACATTGCTGGAATGACAGTTAAATATATGAGCAGCCATTCTACACTCTTATAAACAATATTAACAAGTAATAATTGAAAAACTTAGCCTCTGTCATCAAGACAAAAGGTAAAATGAGGACCACTTCCGCGTACCCTGTTGCTCAGGTGTGGCGGGGATGTTTGCGGGGCTGGGCAGGGAGCAGACCACCGCCGTCGGATCATTGTCACGCACCACGGCGGTGGTGCTGAACGAACCGAAAACACAAAGCAGGTGGTCGTTGTTCCTTAGCCTGGGGAGGGTGGGGATGGTGATCTCCACCTGCAGAAAGACAACACAGAGGTCGGCGTTAAAGGAGACCAGGAGGCGACAACTCCTAAATAGTAAAAGGTGGTACGTTTTTTTTACTTAAAAATGCTCAGCCAATTTTTTCAGTGATTAAGCTCGTGGGAGAGTTTGTATTTTTGATGGTGAAAAATCAGGCTGGACGATAATGCAATAATATCTATAAATTGATAGAAGTGTGGTGCGATAGAAAAAAAACCTGGTAGATATAAACTTCAATAGAAGAAAAAATGTCCCTTCCTAGTTTATTATAGCTTAACACTACTGTCATTACTTAACCCAAACTATGGCTGGGTGACATGGCTCTGATTTTTTTATACCGAAGCTTATTTTTGATTTTAATCGATTGTGTTTTGTTAACAAGAAATTGCAAGATACAACAAATATTTTCAAAAACTGTAAAGTGAAGTATCCTTGTAAAACAAGATGATAGATCCTCGGTGGATTGATATTACTTGCAGTCCAAGTATTGCAAGTATTGTATTAAGACTCACTTATAGCCATCAGCTATCAGTGAGTCTTAAACCCCCCCGCGCGTGTGCACGACGTGAAATGAGTACCAGCAGAATGAAAAAAGATTGGCGTTGGAAAAAAAAAAGAAAAAAGACTGGCATTAAAAAAATAAATGAAGGTGTAAACATTTGATTGTAAGTGAGTTAATTGTTTTAATGCATATATTTTGAGTTTAATTTCCATTTTTTTCACTTTCAATTTTTATTTCACTTTTAATACAGAAATTTTCACTACATTTATTTCAGATTCAAAATTAAGATTTTCAGTTACAATGATATTTTTCAACGCCAAATTTTATTTTCAGAGCCAATATTTCTTTTCAATTTAATCTAAAGCTGGTATCGTTATAACCCCATACGGAGGAAACTTTCCTGAAAAAGGTTTCAGCAGTTCACTAGCGGCTACTTGTTGCGTCCCGATTTGAATCGATACGGGACACACATCGACACTAAATGCAACAGCAATAAACAAAATGAAATACAGGAAATACTACCATCAGCAAAGTTGTCATGACGCAGCTGTACGCAGAGACCACCACCACATTAGGAGCGAAAATGCTTTCCCTAAATACAAACGGGGTGGAAAGACTGGGCTCCGTCTATATGCAGCCATCGGTGAGTAGGTTGTTAGCTTCAGCAGATTAACTGAATCACACTAAATCAAATGTCTGATGTTCATGAATATAAAAAGTGTCATAAAAAACAAAGATAAGCTTTCCATTTAAATAAATAAAATCATAAAAAAATATGAATAAGAAAACCATTTTTTTTTCTTTCTTCAAGTTTGTCAATATTTATAAACGTCACTCACATCTCTTAATTTGTTTTTGTTTCTTTCTAAAATTCACTTATAGTTAAAAAAGGTTTCTAAATGAAGGACTGAATTGAATCCTTTATTATAATTAGTTCATGAAATAATAGCATAAAATAATCAGAGCTGCATTTTAATTTTATACATTTTATGATGATAATCATATTTTGACCAACATTACTATCCCCTTAATCGATATTCTCTTTTCAGCCTTAGTAAGAAACAAAGATGATCTAAACGGAAGGACTGGATGACAGAATCACTTTATGTCTGGATGAACTTGATAAGGTAGCTGTAAGATAAGGTGTGCTGTTCGCCTGGGTGTGTGAGAGCGCAGATGAAAGCAGCCGTGTGTGAAGTTGTGTGTGTGTGGTGTAGTAATAGCTACGATTCAACTGCCGTTCAAACATGAGCTCCTCATTACTCTTTGCTGACCTCAGCTCTTTTAATTTTGCTGCCGAAGTTTTAATTTCAAACTTTTTGATCCTCCGCAGCTCCTGAACTTCAGAAGCTCCAGAACAAAGTCACTTCTCATCGACTAGATATAAATCTGCATAAAGGAACCCCCCCTCATTTTAAGATCTGCTTGTTTTATCAGATTAAAACCTGATGCTGCAACAGAAGCGATAACTTCTCATAGGTTCCTCCTTATGATTCAGTGCATTCTAAAGGCACACATGTTCATGTTTAGACCAAAACACGTCATCCAAATCAACAATAGATTCATATGAACAAAGAATAGCGGATATGGAATTTAGAAAATTAAGAGGATTTCTGCATCGCTCTCTTTCTGCAGGTCACCTTCAACCAGATTTAATTAAACTAAACTTTGATCCATGCTGGGGCAGGTCGAGGATTTAAAACTTCATGAGTGTCCCGTCACTCATAATTTAAAAAAATCTTATTTTGTTTAACTAAGTAGTGCTGCTTAATGTGAATAAGCCATCAGTGTCCTGCGTCTGACTGGTCGACAAACCAAGAGCTTAACATCTGAATAAGTCGGGAGCTCCCTTTTTGTTCTGCAGAAGCTGTTATCTGGTGCTGGTGACTTTGGTTTATAGTCTAAAGGTGGTTCTAAGGACTGAACGGGATCTCATTCTTTTAAATCAGTTTGTTTCTAGTTTCTTGAGAACATTGTTGATTTGCAAACTCTGCTCCAATTCTCAATTTTTAGCTGGTTCAGGGTGGATTTAAACAAAAACCTTAAATCTGAGGAAAAGACCACAGATCTCACTCTTCTGTTAGTTCGATCAAGATTTTTCATCTTTTAAAATATTTTTTTTTACAAATTATGATGCAATTACCATTAATATACATTTTCATAAAGATATTCTCCACTTATAATATTCAATTATTTTGAATAGCATTGGGCTAACTTTGCATCTGACGTAATTAAAAAATATCCACCTCATATTTTTCCAGGTCATTATTTCAAATGTATATATATATATAAACTGGAAGAACGTCATGCAGTTTTTATTAGAATGACAAAGAAGAAAGACAAAATAACAGAAATGAAGTACTTTTCACATTTTTCACACGACTTTTCACCAGTTTTTAAAAATAGCTTACTAATATTTAAGAAATGTGCAACTGAGCAGTATAATTAGAAATATTTACATGTGTATTTGCGCCTTAAAAAACAAAAACATATGCAGGGTGTTTTTAGACTACATTGTTATCACTTACGTTTTTATTAGGCAGCTTTATGTGTGCCTCTTTATAATATCAGCATTCTGCAAAAAACATTTGAACCAGTTAAAGCTGCATTTACCCCGTTGAATGAGGATTATTAATTGCCATATTATAGATTGTAACAATATATTTTCAGCTGCATATTAGTCTTTCATTTTAAAAGATTATATTTTATTCTATTTTCTGAATATCATATTTTAAAACTAAAGTAAGTTAATGTTTGCTTTCTGTTTTGTTAGACAAGTCAAGATTAAAATTTTATATAATACATTTAAATAAATGTATGATTTATATGTATTTTTCATTGAGGTTATTTGAAAAATTCAAAAATATTTATATATATATACTGTATATACATACAGTGTATATATAGTTTCATTCAGAACTTTCTGTGCATATCTATGACGTTTGGTATGGGAAAGACGTATCAGTATTTAAGCCCTGATTTGGTTATCCCTAATTTGAATTAATTTATTTATTTAATGTTTCTCTTCTTTAATATGTAATTTAAGATTTTTGGGTGATCATTTAAAAAAAAACAGGGATAAAATCGAAATCGTGATAATATAATTTAAAAATCGTGATATTCTATTTTTGACTGAACATTTTGGTCAGTCAAAACTTCAAGGACAAGTCCTACAGTGGGTTAGGGTTAGGGTTGATTACAAGGTAAGCAAACACTGCTGAGTGTTTGTATGCTGCAGTGCCCTCCTATTATTGGTGGTTATAGATGAGATAAGGAAGGCCTATCTTGATCCCCCTAGAACATACTGGAGTTGGTGCAGCTGATGCTGGTGCTGCCCATTTCAGCTGCCCAGTGCGAGACGGGCTTCTCTACACCGAACCACATAAAAAGCTCCAAAAGAAGCAGACTTGCGGTCTCCACCACTGAAGGCCTCATGAGGATCACCTTGGAGGGGCCAAATCTAGAGGATTATGATCCAAGTCCTGCCTTGGACCGTTGGATGAATTCAGCAAAACGTGCTAGGCGACCTGACTATAAAAAAAAAAAAATTATAGAACAGCAGGGATGTTCTGTGTATTTAATTTAATGTGATTTAATAATAAAATTGTTATTTAAGAAATGTCATTTTGCTCCTAAATTTTTTTCTGTGCTCCTAAATCTTTTAATTCAGGAGCACCTGTGCTCCTTGTGAAAAAGCTAAGCGTACAGCCCTGATATGATTTACTTAAAGTGAAAATAAAATAAATGTTTTTTGAACTGGAACAATACCTGCAAATTATAGCAGAGAGTTGTTAAAAAGAAATAATGACAAAACATCAGCCAAGTTGTTTCCAAAATAAATCTAGGATTCAGAATTGCAAGGTTCCTGTTTGAGGAACCTTGTTTCAAGGTGACACCCGGACAACTTGTGCTTTTGGTCTCTCGACTGTATTTTCCTTATATACGCAATGCCACTGATTTCATGTCATGTTTTTGTCAATGAAAAACAACCTTCTGTTTTCTTTCAGGTGTTTTCCAGTTGCTCTTTGGTTTCCCGGTCTATCAAAGAGGTTTAAAAAGGGACCCAAAGCAGAGGATGGTTAGGATTTCAAAAAGCACATTAAAGTCTTTACTGTTCGTCTATTTTTTTATACCCTGATCTGATTGCATTATCACACATCTGATGAGGATGACTGAGAGTTCCAACAATTGCTGCAATCTGCATAAAGCAAATATTCATGTCCTCTGATTAATCTAAGAAACCTCATATTTGGATTTTTAAATATAATTAAAACACATGTTTTAATCATTATATTCCTCCATAAATAAAATAGATACCTTACTTTGTAAACTGATGACAGAAAAAGAAAACTAAAGTGCTTCAGCAGACGCCTCATGCTGTTAGTCCTACATGCTGAAGGACACTGCGTCTTCCCTGGACATACGCACTCGGATCAATGTCTTATTAATTCAGGTTCAGACAGGATGATATATCCTTTCAGGATTTTAGTTAATACAAAAACATGGACTACAGCATTCATAATACAACTTATCGACCTAATCAATTCATGCTACTATCAACTCATTTTCTAATACAGTTTTTTAGATTTTTCAAATATGAAGGAAGACTACAGACAATTTATTAAGGACAAAAAACTCCCAATCCAAACAACTGCAATATATTTACATTTAAAATCTAGCGTACATTTAACACTTCTCTAATATAAATAAAAGTTTACGACATGGAAGCATCTAAAATGTAAACATTTCCAAAAATATTAAGAAAATTTTTAAACGTTAAATTTAGCAGCTAGCTCCTTCATCAAATTTTGGAAATAGCCAACCTGAACCGAGAAGCAAAATGTATCATTTAAATGTGGCTCTTTTAGGACAATTATACCTATAAACAACAAAGGACCCAAGTTGAATTACCAGATTTGTGCTGAAATTAATCTAGAAGATAAATTGAAGTCAAGAACAGCAAAGTCTGGTGCTAATGTTAGCTTGCGAGCATTTAATCAAATAAAAACATTTTTCTAGGGATATAGTGTAATTTTAAAGTTTAGTTATAAGGAATCCTACATGTAAAATACATTTTTAGCAGATTACGGAATGCAACCTTTAAAAATCAGGCCAAAGAATCAAATGGACGGGGCCTATACTGTTAGCTTTAGCAGTTTCCAGTTAACTAAATATGCAGCTATTTATGTTAGTCTGCTGCTCTGTGCGCTTTTTACGCTGATCAGTGATGTTACTTGCCGTTTGCCGGTGTATGTAGCAGATTATTTAAGAGGTCTGATTGTGCGTGAGATCGTGACGTAATTTCGATCAATTTCGATAAAAATTATTTTAAAAAAATCGAGATAGTGATACCCCCTAGTAAAAAGCATCAAATATAACATTAATTGCTAGCTTCAGTAGTTAGCTGGATAGCCACATTTGTATGTAGCTAACGTTAACACAAGAAAATATTTATATCTAAACTTAACTTGATGAAAGAATGATAAAACATGGAACACAATTGAAAATGATCAAACTTGTTCTGAAATTAATCTGTAAGATAAACTGTTTAGGCTAACATTAGCAAACTAACGAGATTGCAAGCTTTTCATCCACTAAAACATTTTTCCTACAGATAAAATAGTGTTATTTGAAACCAAGGGTTTAGTAGTCATACTTCTAAATGCAAAAATGTTTACCAAATGAAGATTTCGGACATTTCAATAAGGCTAAACGTATCACCATTAGCTTGAGCAGTTAGCTGGCTAACCACATTTGCATGTCACTAATGTAAACCAACAAGAAAATATCTATAACATAACTATTACTGCATCTCCATATACATTAGGTAGCCTTTCTACCCAAAATCTTGTCTAGCATACCAGGAGAAATGTAGACAGTTAAAAGAAGTCAGACTCCAAAACTCCTTTTTTATTGCTAGTTTCTGCTCTACCCTTTATTAGGGAAACTTTCTTAAAATAATATGTAGGGCGTTATTTTGAAAAAGAGAGGAAATAACTCCTTGTGCTCAGTGATGTTTAAAAACAATTTAAATCCATCTCACAGCACCACTCTGTCAGACAGAAATGGTTTGCAATCTAAGCATCAAACTGACTGTCCATGTTCAAAAAAAAATATATATATATAAATTGTATTCTTAAACAGTGAGGTGGCAGTTCATCTGTGTCTGAAGGGGATTAAAGTGGAACTTAAAAATAAATGGTAAATCAGGCAGAATTGGTTGATGCATTGGCAATAATAATTTAATGGTAATATGAAGCAATCACTGATTTAATCAAAAAGCTGTTTGACAACAGCTGTGTTGTCTGACTGAAGGCGTTTTATCTCGAAATGTACATGAAATGCTGCTTAAGCATAAATTACTGGAGAAATGCGTAACTAACTTTCTAAGAAAAGAGTTGCATCATCATCCAACCTAGAAACAGATGAGTTTCCCAAGAAAACTGCTCACTGAAAAAAAAACCCCAAAACATATCTGGATGATAAACCTATAGTTAAGTAGTTAAATACTGAATTACATACATAATCTTATTTGGCTTTGGATGATCCTGTGTGAAACCTTCATCTTCACCCCCATCCCTCACCCACCTGCTGTGTCTTCTTGCAGCTGATGTTCGGTGGGCTGAAGGCTTCGATCTTAACGCACTGCTCATTGGGAGACCACAGCCATGTGTTCTCCTCTGCTGACCTGCTGCAGTCCTTCTTTCTGGTACACCTGGGAAAAGCAAACGCAAAGGCTCAACAACATGGCGACAGCGTGATGACATGGTCAGCCTGATTTGTTTGAGAGTCCCTCACCTTCCCTCCAGGACACACCAGCCACAGTAGGGATCCTTCATGGAAACACAGGAGTGGCAGTCCGTCTTCAAGTTGCAGGTCTGGACTGGAACCTTAGTGATCTGGACATAAAAATAAACAACCATATATTTAAGATTCACGTTGCGGAAAGTGCCAATCATTTTATAAACTATTTTTATGCAAAAAGATGGACTGAACTGAGTGTTACATGTTGTCATAATGTTGCCTTGCAGCAGGAAAGTCCTAGGTTTGACCCCTGGCCTGGTATGGATGATTTTGCATGACTGTTAGTGTAAGTGACCGCGAGTTAAGATGTATATTTTGACGCTGACGTCATTGACGCTGCGTGTCCGGGACTTATATAGATGCATAACCTTCCACCTGCTAGATGCGGCAGCAGAAAGATCTTTGTGTTACACGTAAGTTATCCCGTTGAGTGAATGTTTGCCTACATGTATGTGTTATAAAATTAGTTTAGCTTGGTACCGGCCGTTTGCCTCATGCTGCTGTTTGCCTGTGTTACTGTAGCTCACATGTCAAACAAGCCAACTGTAGCTCGTGAGAAAGTGGGCTAACACCAACGTTCCAAATCGAAGTTTGTACCCTTGGCAAGCGGAGCGAGGTACGCTGTATGAATTGCATCTAAGCCATATATGAAAGCATTAAATGTTCCTGCAGTTAATTAATGTTTATCTAAATTGTTATTGAATACTGATCTGTCATTATGAGTTATTCCACTTGAAGTTTATGCATTTTTCACTGTTTAAATGCAGGAAGTTGTACTCCACATCACAACCTTGTTTACTGCTTTGTTTTGTGAAACTTTAATCATATTTATTTTATCTTACTTTATAGTTTTCACGGTGCTTACAAATAGTGCTGGTGATGCCAGAATGTTTCTACACACCCCAGATGTAAACCAATAAAACGGTGCACCCGTCAGAAGCTCTCTTCTCCCCTTATTGATGCCGTGGGCTGCAACAGTTAGGTTAGTTGGTTTGAGAGAAAGCTGGATGTTTTTGAAATCAGTAATTTGTAAACCATCCTTTCTCTGCAGTTACCGCTACAGGTGTACTGGTATCTCTACCAGCTTTGACTGAAACAGATTCTCCGTCACAAATTAACTCAAAGTCAGTCAGGTCTGGACTTTGACTAGGCCTTTTTTAACACATGAACAAGCTTTGATCTAGTTGGCTGAATGTTTATGGTGGTCGTCCTGCTGGAAAGTCTCAGGTTTTTCTGCAGGCTCCAACAGGTTGTCATTGAGGATTCTCCTGGATTTAGCTCCATACATCCTTCCATAAACACAAAGTAGTGCCTAATTGAAGCTGGTCAGAGTAACACTTTGCAACATGAACAAAATTTGGAAAACTTTAACTTTTCTACCTTACTTTTCTGTCTGCTGCCCTGAAGAGTATTTGGCTGTGAATTCATATCAAAATGAGGATAAACACATCACACTTTGTAAGTATCAATGTAAATATTAAGTAAATATAAAAAAAGGTCAGTTATTTTATCAAATTTGATTTTCTATAAATGCAATTTTAAATTCTAATCCAAATTCCACATTTCTCCTCATTTTACAACACCACCAATTCTTTCTCTTGATGTTCTTTTTCGTGTTTAACATCTTCCAACCGGCGCTTCTCTCCGACAGGCTGAGCTCCGTCTGATAAATTTAAATGAGCAGATGGAACAAGCTCGAGCGTCGTCGCTCGACTTGATCAAAGCAAATCGCTCTCTTGAAGTGCTTTGTAATTAATTCATTTCTAAAATCAATAACATCTTTTTCACCTCGGCGGAGAGGGATGGCGACGGAAAGATGAAAGGACAAAGCAAAGAAAGACGGATGACGGGGAAGAAAGGAGAGAGGGAAAACAAGCTGGGCCACCGAGTATCACAGAGTGAATAAATCAACAATTGACTTGTGTGTGGTAATGTAGACGGATGTGTTGGTGTTAGTCGACAGACTGAATAAATGATCAAATAAGACAGAGAGAATAAATGAAGGGCTCATTAAGTCAGCAGCCTGATGGATGAAAGAGGAAAACAGGAGCAAGCCATCGACGATGCTGCGACCTTCTGGTGCGACACCGAGGCGTTAGATGGATGGAAGCAAGGAGAAAAATGGATCCAGGAAAATGAATAATCAATCCGACGGGCGTGTGAGTGGGTCTGACCTTTTTCTCCGTGGTGACGTACAGGTGTTGGAGGCTGGAATCGAACAGCAGGTTCTTGTTGACCCGGTCTCCTGTGACTTTGATCGACTCCCGGTCGTACATCTCAGGATGAGCCGACAGGTGGACCTTCAACACCTGCGGAGGAAAAGAAAATACCCAAAAAGCTTAAACTCTGAAGTTCAGGATCCCCAGGAGGGTCTTCAATACCACCAGCGTAGAGTTTGCAAAGCGCAACGTTATTTTAACCAATGAATCCAAAAACGTTGTGAACAGACAAGAAAAGGCGAGCGGCACCATGTGTTGGGTTTCTTTACATTCATGGGAGGAAAACTTGTCAAAGTACAAATACTTACCTGAAGTAGAAGTTTTGGGTATTTATAAATCCATGGACTAATTTTTAGTAAACCTACCTAACGCTGCTCCTTACATTTTCAAACAATTATCTGTACTTTCTACTCCATACATTTTTGTAAGTAGTCTAATTATTCCTAATTTAAGTTTGTTTTACCGGACAAAGACAAAGAAATATATTAAGATAAATTGAACCAACTGGATAGTACTTCACTGTGGTTTGATCATTTTAAACATCTACTATTTGGACACCCTATTTGTACGTGATGCACTGCACACAATGCACAAAATTTATAAAATATATGCTCAAAATACACTTTTAGATTTGTGTGGAGATCCTAAAAACATTGTGTGTCTGATTTATTACCTTTATCCACAAAAGAAATGACAGCATTAAACCAAAAAAATCAGCATGTTACATCATATGTAAATAAATACTATAAACTAAAGCTCAAATATGCCCAAAAAAGGTTCAATCTGTGCCAAATCCGCTACTTCCTTCTAATAAAAATAAATTCCCAAAATCACCACTGTCTTGTCTCAAACAAAGCTCCATGGCTTCCACCATGTTGTATAATAAAGATAAAGTGTGGTTTGACCCAGCACTAAAAGGGTTACCTACTGTGCGTAACGGTGCGTAATCCTTTCCTTTCTTTGCTTGGATAAGCTTCTTTACGCGGGCCGTTTCCTATTGCACAGATAAAGTCCAACCCCTCGAGTGACCTATTGCCGTTTTCAGCATTACATTGGCTATTTGATGCTTCAATCACCATTGTTCTCAGTCGCAATCGATTTGAAGCACATACGAGAGAACAATGAAGGTACTTATCAATCGATAGTTGACGATTTTGCCAAAGAATACCAGTGTAACCTGTCAGCTAGTTGGATCTAGTAAGTTATGAGTCATAGGCTAAGCACTTCAGGCATGAGCAGTGTGATCTGTAGCGGGAAATCCACATGATATAAGAATCTGTGATTAAAAGACATTGAGAAATACTCCCGGGGCAGGGAAATTTGTTGAATTTACAGAGCAGATTATTTTAGACTCTGGATGTAGGACTTGTTGTGGGGCAACAATTTTATTGGAGAACATCCAAACTGACCATTTTGGATGTAAAAACTATTTGTTCAAATTGGATCAGATTTGTGAGAGACAGCAGGCTGCAAAATGTGAGTTGCGCATTATTCTTATTCGAGGAGGGAATGGGGGGGGGGGGGTGACTAAGACAACTGCTATGTTCACACTTATGATGGGCATATATGGTTAAAAAGATAATACAATTAGCTTCCCAATGATATACAAACATAAATTCATGGAAATTATAAATCAGAATATCATGGATTAAAAGGTAAAAATGGTTGATAGGCCCACCGGCGGGCCGTCGGAACATTAAGGGGTTAAACAGATTTATAGGATTTCATTCTTTCACCTGCGGAATATTGCTAAAATTAGAAACCACTTTTCTTGATTCTACTACTTACTTCTTTACTACTCTCCAATTGCATTATTTGTTGTTATTTCAACTGTTAACGTCATGCCTTCTCTGTTTTTCTCTCCATAGAAGCTACACCTGGTCTTGGAGAGGGACATCGGCTGAGATACTGCTGCCAACAACTAAATGTTCTCTCTCTCTATTAACTTTTCACCCTAACATAGAAAGTACTGTTGGTTCAGTTCTTCTTTTTCTTTCCTGTCCCTCTGCTGTGTCTTGTCGAACCCCCAGTCAGTCTTGGCAGATTGCCGCTCGTCCTGAGCCTGGTTCTGGTTCTGCTGGAGGTTTCTTTGTGTTAAAGAGGATGGTTTTCCTCTCCACTGTCATTGCAAGCTTGTTCAGTATGAGGGATTGCTGCGAAGTCAACGACCCGACACAATCTAATGGGTTTGCTTAGACTTTTTTAGCTAATTTGAATAAACTTAACTTGATGCATTGTTTGGAAACTGGGATCAATAGGAATAGATGGATGATTGAATTGAATTTTTTTTATTTAAAGTGCCTTTAGACAATGTATTCAAATAAATGAACTGAGCTGGTTTGAATTTAAAAGTTACATTAAAAATTTTCAGAATGTCTAAAGCTAAAAAGAAAAAAGTTAAAATTACAATAAATGTAGTCTTAAGGAATAATTTAATCCTTCAGGAAGAGAGAACAATAACTTTCTAACTAAAAAAAGGAAGAGGAACGGCTGGATCATCACCTCCCCGTTGGTGGTTCCCAGGAATGCCACAGCATGCTCCATCTCCAGGGCGACAGCCACAGCGGTCATGTGACCCTTATGGGTAAACGAGGGCTCAGCTGTTAGGGCAAATTCGGCCGTACTAGCCAGTGGCGAGGGCAGGAACTCGGCTCCACATTTGACCATGCTTTTCTAAAGAAGAAGAGCAATTAATTAGTTTAAAACATTTTTTTTTCAGTCCAATGTTTCAGCTTCATTTAAGGAGATGGTTTTAAGTACCTTTCCGCTGCAGGGTTTGTCAGTCTTGGAAGAATAAGTTGTATAGGGCGAAAAGACTGCGACCTGGTTGTTGATTAGGCCACTGGCGTTGTAACAAGCTATTTTGAGCTCCAAAATTCGCTTGTTAATAGCGTTCAAAGGGTACATACCTGCAGACAGAAGCAGAAACACTATCTGTATCAACTCCATGCTCAGTCTGAAATATTACAGTGTGATTAAAACACAAAGCAACAACAGAGGAAATCTGTACAAGGTAAATACTTTTTCACAGCCCTGCAGAAACTTTCAGACGTACAGACGTGGACAAAATTGTTGGTAACCTTCATTAAATCAAAGAAAAACTCATAATGGTCACAGAAATAACTTTAATCTGACAAAAGTAATAATAAATAAAAATTATATAAATGTTGACCAATGAAAGTCAGACATTGCTTTTCATCCATGCTTCAACGGAATTATTTAAAAAATAAATGCATGAAACAGGCCTGGACAAAAATGATGGTACCCACAACTTAATATTTGGTTGCACAACCTTTTGAGGCAATCACTGCAATCAAATGATTCCTGTAACTGTCAATGAGACTTCTGCACCTCTCAGCAGGTATTTTGGCCCACTCCTCATGAGCAAACTGTGCTAGTTGTTTCCGGTTTGAAGGGCGCCTTTTCCAGACAGCACGTTTCAGCTCCTTCCAAAGATGTTTTTAGCTGTGTGTTTTGGGTCATTTTCCTGTTGTAAGACCCGTGACCTGCGACTGAGACCATGCTTTCTGACACTGGCCAGCACATTTCTCTCTAGAATCCCCTGATAGTCTTGAGATTTCATTGTACCCTGCACAGATTCAAGACACCCTGTGTCAGATGCAGCAAATCAGCCCCAGAACATAACCGAGCCTCCCCCATGTTTCACAGTAGGGACCGTGTTCTTTTCTAGATATGCTTCATTTTTCCGTCTGTGAACATAGAGCTGATGTGCCTTGGCAAAAAGTTAAATTTTTGTCTCATCTGTCCACAGGACATTCTCCCAGAAGCTTTGTGGCTCGTCAGCATGTAGTTTGGCATACTCCAGTCTGTTTTTTTTAATGATTTGTCCTCTGGCTCAAACAGCGAAGGATGTTCCGATCTGACACTGATGTTCCTTGAGCATAAAGTTCAGCTTGGATCTATTTTGAAGTCTTTCTAGGCTCTTTTGTTACCATTTGGATTATCCGTCTCTTTGATCTGTCATCAATTTTCCTCCTGCAGCCACGTCCAGGGAGGTTGGCTACAGTCCCATGGATCGTACATTACTGAATGACATGTGCAGCTGTAGTCACAGAAACATCTAGCTGCTTGGAGATGGTCTTATAGCCTTTACAGTTAACATGCTTGTCTATGATTTTCTTTCTCATCTCCTGAGACAACTCTTTCCTTTGCTTCCTCTGGTTTATATTGAGTGTGGTACACACCACGTCACCAAACAACACAGTGACTACCTGGAGTCCTATATATAGGCCCACTGAGTGATTACAGGATTGTAGACACCTAGGATGCTGATTAGTGGACATACCTTGGATTAACATGTTCCTTTGGTGACATTATTTTCATTCTTTTCTAGGGGGTACCATCATTTTTGTCCAGGCCTGTTTCATGCATTTATTTTTTAAATAATTCCGTTGAAGCATGGATGAAAAGCAATGTCTGACTTTCATTGGTCAACATTTATATAATTTTTATTTATTATTACTTTTGTCAGATTAAAGTTATTTCTGTGACAATTATGAGTTTTTCCTTGATTTAATGAAGGGTACCAACAAGTTTGTCCACGTCTGTATATACAAGCTTTCTGATTGATTACGCACCACTTTACTGGCGTGTAGATGTAAAAGAGCACAAATGCACCAGATTTATGACATGTAATGCTTAAATTGAAGCTTCAGCGGTTTGTTTCCAATTTTTCATGGTTGGCACCTTAAGAATTAATTCATGTCTCATCAAAAATTAAATAGCCTAATAAGTAGTCATCTTCTCACCTTTAACCTTTTAAGCCTTTCTAAACGAAAGGAAATTTCAAAATTTTTATCTAGATTATCTAGTGCACACTGTTCAAATCTATGGGCTCCATGGTGGTTTATGAGGAAAACATGAAACTTTTTCAGTTTTTCCCTCGCTAAACGGGCCCCAAAATGAGATTCAGTTGGGGTCTGGCACATCCTCTCACCTGCCCTGCAAGCAAGCCATATTTTTTCAGTTTTTCTCCAACAATCCCATCATAAACTTTAACCTCGATAGACTGAGAAGCTGCTCTTGGATTTTTGTTAGCACGCTCTTATGTGCGGTTTAATTTACCGGGCCGTCAGATCCCCTCTTTTAACCTTGATGTACGTCTTTTTACCACGTACTCAAAGTTTACCATGAACTACAGTGCTAATTTGGCCTGACTTTTTCACAATACAAACTGGGACGTAGAAGGGAAAGAAACATAATTTTCTAAATTGCTTGTTAATAAAAATCTGTAAAGTGTGGAGCAAATTTGTATTCACTTCACTGGGATACACCAGTGCAACAAAACGCCATTTCAAAGCCTCCTAACTGGTAGAGGAAAATCACGCTTCAGTACATTTTTGGTACACTTATCAAAAAACAAAAAACGCAATGTTCATATTACTTTATTTTTTTACTTTGATCAGTGTTAAGCAAAGAACCTTTCTCCTGAATTATTTTTTTTATATTTCTGATTTTTTTTTTTTTTATTATGTTCTATAACCCTGAAAAGTTGGAAGAGTAAGTGGCGATTTGATTATTTTTTTTTAAATAAAATAGTACAAGCCGACATAGCCAGAGTAGAAAGCCACCATTTACAACCCTTTAAGAATTTGAAAACAGTGTTAAGGGTAGAAAAATTATCATTAAATAATACTTTTGAAGAGCCTTTGGACTTGTTTTGATTTTTCAACAGTCTAGTGTTCCAGCTGTACTTGAATGCAGCATGGGCAGCTGTTGGGAAAATCCATTCTCATTAACTGGGATTCCTCAGTAACGAGAAGGGATTTTATCCAGAATCAGGAGTTTTTTCTAATTGGATGCTACTGGTAGCCATGGGTTTTAAGCTGGTTTTTCTCCAGTATCAGTGATGTTTCCAGTCAGCTTGAGATTGTTCCAGGTGAGTCATTCAGTTCAGTGCAGAGCGAGTTATGTACCTTATTGCTCCTGAAAGATGTGTTCACTGACAAAGTTAATGTTGACTCAATCCTCATTT
The DNA here is from genome assembly GCA_028564705.1 of Apricaphanius iberus. Classification (NCBI taxonomy): domain Eukaryota; kingdom Metazoa; phylum Chordata; class Actinopteri; order Cyprinodontiformes; family Aphaniidae; genus Apricaphanius; species Apricaphanius iberus. The sequence goes on from JAPXFQ010002912.1 coordinate 696,492, forward strand.
TTTAATTTTAGCTGTAAGAAAAGTCATTCATGATCCTGAAGAGCAGAGTTTAATGAAATCTGGGAGTTCCTTTCTGTTTTGGTGTCACCTTTAAAAAAGTTTCCCTGTGGAAACATTGCACTGCGCTCTGAGTTCTGAAAATTAAAATTCTGCATGTGTTCAGGTAGAAAATAGCTCGATGCAGTCGTTACCAAAACCGACAGGACCATATCAAAAAAGCATGGTAGGAATACATGTACCATTACACCCCTAACTAACTGGCGAAAATCTCCCAAAAACACGGTATGGGTAGAGTCATGATGTGGGGATGTTTTTCTTCTCAATCCAACCAACAATCAGTGGCAAGTCGTCTGCATCTAAAATGAGTTTGAGCTGTTTAACGTAAAAATGGAGTCAAACCCAGAATGACCTGCAGGAAAAGTTGCTTCTAGAAACTTCGACAACGCTTCACACTTTCCAGATATGTTGAAAACAATAGATTATTTTGCTACTTCACAATTATGTGCTAAATTATGTAAGTGTGTCACACAAAATCCATTAGATATCAACATTTTGGGAGTTTTTTAAAGAAAAAAAAGCAATGAATTCAAATATCCTCCTCAAGTTGGTGTTAAAAGTACAAAAACAAAGAAACTGACTCGTATCAGACGTAAATTATAGATTTTTACCAATCTCTTCCAGATTTTCAACATCAGTTTAAACAGTTTCTGCACAGCTGTGAAAAATGCTTGCTGTTCATAAAACCGGATGAGGTTCATCCAAACTTTCTGGGAGCGTAATTCTGTTTTTCCTCAGAGCGGTAATGCTAAGGATCAAGGCAAAGAAAGCTCTTTGATTCAAAGCTCCTTCGTCTGATCAAATCTGCAGAGCAAGCCACTAAATTAGCCTTCAGGAAACTTTGTTTTCTCAGCTGCAGCTCTGAGATAAAACAGCAGCTCAGGCAGGAAAAATAGAACTTCAGATTCATTTCAGCAAAGTAATGAAAACAATAGAAGTGTTCCTACACATGGCTGAGTGGTCGTCATCAGAGGTGAAGGTGGCAAAGAGAACTTTGTCCGAAGCCGAAATTTTCAGATTTTTGGCCAAAACTTCACCAGCTGGTCCAACAAAAGCTGCCTGGAAGAGCAGAGAAGGCAAATTGTAGCTCGGTCGCTTTATTCCACAGATAAACAGAGGTCTAAACATCTGGACCACCTGATTCCCCTCACCTGGACTTTGGTGTACTTGTTGGAGGCGCTGCAGTTGAGCTGCAGCTCGGCGTACGAGTAGTAAAAGTGGTCGTTCTCACACATCGTGGAGATGAAGGTGAAGTTCTTGTTGTCGTTCTGGCCGACCGTCCTGGAGAACAGGAAGTAGACGTAGCCGTCGTCTTTGAAGGCGAAGCAGAAGTTGTGGTGGTAGCGCTGGATGAAGGAGTTGGCCTGGACCGCCGAGGCCTCGATGATGCTGTCGAACACCACCCACTCCTTCTCCGGGACCGGCTCCAGGACGCGGGTGGCGATAAGCTTGGTGCTGTCATGGCTGCCGTACCCTTTAGCAACCTGATGCAGAGAATATGACAAAGGAAGACAAAGTGAAGATTTGGAGTGAGCTCTGTGGAGGGTTGCTAAAATATCTAGATTCAGATTAGAGTCTTGATTAATTTTCAAGGTTTGCCATCCAAAATGTCAGATTTTCAATATATATATATATATATATATATATATATATATATACACATACACACATACATATACACACACACCAGGGCTGGGTATCAAATCGAATTTCAAGAATCTTTCGGATTCCGATTTCTCAAGAGTTATAATCAATAATCACGATCTGATCCAGTTCAATACTGATGTGGGTCAGTGCTATTAAAAACAATTTTTTTTTAGCTCTTATCTTAATTATATGCGTGCAATTCAATGGGTAACAGTTTACCAGGAGAAACTGTATTAAAACTTTCGGACGAAAAGTAAAACAGGTTTTTGAACTTGCGAATTGATTTTCCAGTTTTTTTCAACACAGCATTAATATACACAATATGTTGGTCTTCTGTTTAAAAAAAAAAATTTATTCGCTTATCTTTGTTTGAATCTACAAGTTTTGATTGGCTGTTACTTTGCTGCTTGACTGGATGGTTGAACCTTGTTGGTTTGTAGGGGTTAAATTTACGCTTCTTGAGACTAAGTCAATTTAGCTTTAAACTTATGACCTCAATGAAATCTACATTTGAAGATTTTCAACCTACATTTGCAATAATTTATTAAAAAATTTAGGATAAGTTCAATAAATATCTATTCTATTCGCAATCATGGTGATCGGGTTTCTGCTGATTGGAATGGGCAGTTACTGGAACTACCGTAAAATGGAGCAAAAAAGATCTGAAACACGGTCGAGATTGGTCACTGTTCTGGAAGCGATTGGACGGCTGAAGGAACAGCTGGATGCGTTGACTCGTACTGATGGGACTCAGAACCAAATGCTGGGGGAGCTGGGACGCAGAACAGACGCTGTAAGAGGCGATCTGGCCGGCGCTCTGGGACTCATCCGCAATTTGTCATCGGACTTGGAGAAACTGTCGGTGCGGATTGGGGCAACTGGAAATTAATTGGATTTGGAACTATTAATCTGGGAATTAATTTGGATTTGGAACTTTAATTTGAACTACAATTTGGCTGAATTAGACTAAAAAAGAAACCACTGACAGACTGAAGGGACAGAGAGGAATATTTGATCTCTCCCTGAAATCCAAACAATTTTATATTTTGGCTCCCATGAAGACCTTCAACCTGGTCCTAATCAAATGTCCCCGAGAAGAATGTCAACAGAGTCTCCTCTCCCCCGTACACGTGCATCTACTGACGCACACACTGACATGGTTACACACACTCACATTCACACACACCGTCTCGCTGTATCCTCATTTTCTCTCCTGCAACATGAAGCTGGATAACACCGCGCCTTGACGGCAGCGCGTTACCCTGTGGACTGGAGCTCATACCTGCCCATCCTTCCTGATGTGTCATTGTTAATGTCTGAATATGTGCTTAAATGTTTGTTGGTGTGGTTTTTTTCTATCACCTGCGTTGTGAGTGCTGTACGGACCCACAACACAGTTGAGCGTTTTTTCCCACTCACCGTGGAACCCTCCCCTACCAGATGTTTACTTCTCTATGTTTCATAAACGGGAGCGCCGCTTGGTGGCTGCATGCCCAACAGTGACCTGGATCTGTTTGTTGTTGTTGTTGTTTGTAATGATCTTGGACAGGTTGTACTGTATCTGTAAATTCCTTGTATGCATCATACTTGTATGTGTCATACTTGGCGATTAAAGCTGATTCTGATAAAACTGTTTTTTTTGCGATTTTCTGGCTCTGGCAGGTAATCGAACTTAATAAAATAAAATGTAGCTCAATATAAACTGTCCTGAAGGAGCTGGAAGTGGAAACACTCTGCATTCCCTATTTGAAATAGAAAAAAAATAAATAAATGAGTAACTGAAAGGAGCAAAGGATGCACAGATTTAAATTATGAATACATACTGTTTAAGACTCATTATGGAGAATCGAGACATATTTAAGATCTTTTTATTTGATTTGATTAATTTGTTTAATTTGTTACAACCTGTAACAAAGGTTTAATCCAGTATTAGTGGAAGTGTATGTATATTTGAGCTTCCATATTTAATTTAGAAGTTCCATCATGGATAATAATTTGTTGTTTTGTGAGGAGCCTGTGCTTCCTTCTCACCAGGAAAACTGTGAGATTTTCGTTCTCTTTACTGAAGTACGACATCACTCCCACAACGGAGACGCCCTCCTCGACGCTCGCCACGTACGACTTCTCCCCGTTGGTGTCGCTGAAGTATGTCCGCTGCTCCACCTTGCTCAGGTTCCTCAGCGAGCAGAGGCCTCTGAAGAGGCTGCCGCACACCACCAGCTCGTTCTTGTCCGAGTGAACCAGCAGCAGCTTGTTGTGATTGTCCGTCTCCTCGGCCTCCTCGCAGGCGTCTGTGACGGGCGGCGTGCACAGCTTGTTGTCCCTCTTGGGGCCCGTCTCGGCCCGGTGCTCCTCCTCCAGGTTGCCGCTGAGCTGGTAGAGACGGTTGACTGCGCCCACGTACAGCCGCCCTGTTTGTGGGTCGGCCACCACGTTGTTGATCAGCGTCTCCGACGAGAACTCTCGGTTCCTGCCCCGACATGGGCTGAGGTAAACCGTCACCATGGTAACCACTGCGAGCTGCCACGTCCACCACCACCCCATCATGTCTGGAAGAAAAAAAACATACAAGTCGGCTCTTATTTCATTAAAGAAACTGAGTTATAGTGACACCTAAAGGCAGAATTTCAGAATGCAACAGACTCGAAAACTAGAAGCAGTTACAGACCATGTGCAACGCTCTCCCTGGTGGTCAACTGTTGCACATGGTCTGTGGTGTCAAACTCATTTCCAATTTGGGCCACTTCAAGTTGATGAATATCCTTAAAGGGCCGGTTGTGGTAGAAAGTATTGATAAAACTATATAACAAACGGTTAAAATCAGCCTCCACATTCCAAAAGTGCGACTTCAAATTAAATAATACTGAACATCTTCACATATTGATGTGACTCAGGATTGTTTAAATAAACACTGATTTTATTTTATTGATAAAATTGTATGGGGTGCACAAAAATGGTACTAAAATTTCTATCTATAGGGTCCTCTAGAGTTTAGAGGGCCACATAAATGGCAACAGAGGGCCGGATTTGGCCCCCGGGCCTTGAGTTTGACACGTGTGAATTAACATGAGTATCAAATTGAAGTAACTCAAGTTTAAACTGAAAAAAAAACAACAACAATAAAACAAAAAAAAACCTTACAACTCATAAGTGATTGCTGAGGATTAAATTTAAGAAAAAAATATGAAAATAACAAACTTTTTTTTCTTTGAAATTTCATTTTATTTCTTATTTAATGTTTTCTTCTTAACCATATTAAAATAATTTCCATTTCCAAAATAATCTATGGATTTATTAAACTACACACCTAATTTAAAATAGCACGGTATACAAACGTATATGTTGCACAGTGATGGTCAAAATTAAGAATATTTACCTAAAGAAAAAACTTGAAAAAAAAAAAAGAAGGAAATTAAACTTTAAATTAATCAAAAAGTAATAAAAATAATACAAACAAAAAGGGACTATGAAAAAAAAAAGATATTTTGAATGAAATAATAAACTATTAGTAGGCTAGGGTATAAAAATTCATGCTGCAGAGATGGTGTCAAAATTAAGTAAATTCACTTAAAAACGAAAAGTATTAGAATAAGTAACAAATGAAAAAAACATTTACATTAATTAGAAGTAAACAAAAAGGGAATTGTTAAATCAAAAATATAAAAAAAATAAACTAAACTTCATTAGACTATTATATAAATGATTATGTTGAAAAATTTAGAAAAAAAGCTACATTTTTGACAAAAATAAATGGAAAAATAAAATTAAAATGACTACAAATTCAGAAAAAAAAGTATTAAGAAAAAGCAAACAGAATAAAATGTACTCCAAAACAATAAAAAAAAATTACATCAAAATGTAAAATCTTAATTCAAATAACCGAAAGTGCAAAATGAGAGAAGAGTTTAAAACGTGAAAAACAAACAAAAAAAACCCCCTAAATTTATTTATAATAACTACATTTTCTTGAAATGAGAAAAGCTGAAAAACTTACTCTCAAAAACATAACCTCCTTTTTGGAGTTAAATGCATATTTATTTTAGTTCATTCTGAGGGATTAAAAAAATCTAAACCTATATACACCACTGAAAAATATAGGTTTACTTTCGTACGAAGTAAAAGCCAAAGTCTAAAGTATTTTTTTTGTTTTAAAGATCAAACTTTGGTTAAAGTTGTTTGTTTTGCTTCAACCAACCTGTCCTGGAAGCTTTTACTCTTGATTTTAGCTATAGAATGGTGTTTATCCTTAAAGGGTTTCAGCAGAAATGGCACAAGCTACATCAATGCTGAGGGCAAAAACAAACCAGAAGTAATAATAAGGAGCTTCCCATTAAACCCTGAATACCAAATACTGGAGGAACAGCAGAGGTAGATGTGCTAAACCAGATTAGATTAGGAAAGACTAAAGAGAAAACAAGAGACTGAGTGGAGCAATTATTCGTCTGAGAGAGAGTTTTTCCTTCCATTAGTCCGACTGGGAGTGTTTAATTATAGCCGTGGCCTGTGGGACTTCAGTAACGTCACGTTGGCTGTAGTAACATCAACACAAATGATGTTTAGCTTTAATTCAGAAGACCCTCTGGTATTTACTTAAAAATCTCGATCATAAAGCTGCTTCTCATCATCCTCAGCCTCCGCCCCAGTCGAGTCCCAATCCCTAAAGTCATGTTTTGTTAATTCATCACCGCTGGCTTTTTACTGGCCAATTGCTCGTTTTTACAGCAGGTATCAGATGATTCTGACAGGTGGGTCAATTGGACGGCACGTCCACTGTCTTTCTGCTCTCTACAAATTGAATTCACCTCGGTGCCAAGGGATTTATTACCGTGACAAGACTTATCTCTCTGCCCAGCTGCTCTTCTAAATTACCCATCCATGGACATCAAGAGTCCAGCGCTTTAATGGCTGTAATGCAGACTTTTAGAAAGAATTTCACAAGATTTAAAGAAACTTTTTATCTGTGAAGCAATAAATAACATGATAATATACAATACTGCCACAAATAATCGTTCGCCTGCCTTCACAGTGTCGCCCCGTTCTTAATCTACAGGATTTAATATGATGTCGGATGAACCTTTGCAGCTAACGGCTTCAACTCCTCTGTTAGGGGTATATTTATGGGAATTTATGACCTTTTATTCGATGTTTCAGCTCTAATTCATCCCAAAAGCGTTCACACAGGTTCAGGTCAGAAATCTGAACAAGTTCTTTCACAACAATTTTGTTCTTTTTGGCCCTAGCCGTGTGTGGTGTCGTGTTGGAAGAGGAAGGGTCCATCCTCAAAGCAATGCATAGATTTCTTATTTTATGTTTTAGAATTTGAATGGAACCATTAATGATGACAGTAATTTTTGTAGTAAAATTAAAAGTACGACAGCTAGCTGGTGGCTGTTTTCACCTTCTTCATTCCAGTGGACCAATTAGATATACTAATAAAACTGGATGTGCTATGATTGAAACAGGTTGGAGTGTTTAGAATGCTGGGACAGTTTTTCTACGGTTAAATTCAGTTTTAAAAACAACAATATATAGTCCTACTTATAGTATCGCAATATATCCCATCATCCCCCCTGTATTCTGATGCATATTTTATCACCACATTCTTGCCAATACACACCCCTAGTTCCCACATAGTTGGAGGCATAAATTGTCTAAAATGTCTTGGTCTGCTGCTGAAGCACCAAGTTTTCTACCAATGAAATGAAGAAACTAAGTCTAAATCCTAGAAATCAACCCCAGATCAGGGTACTGTAGTCCCCCAATAGGTTTAAACTGCTCTACAGTCCAGCAGCAGTGTAAGGTACCAATTCAATTTGTTTTTAAAAGTACTGGGAACAATAATAACCATAAACTTGACTGTGGTTTGAAGATTGCTGGGGACAATTATTAACTGTTAATAGCCAAGTAATAACAGTTGAAAGCCAAAGGATTACGTGTTTTGTTCCTCAAATGGTAGACATTAAAAAACCACATATAGCACAACGATGTCAAATATTTACTCGCCCCAGAAGAAGATGCGCAACAATAAAACGCGTTCCCTTCAGAGAAACTTCATCTTTAATTTACAGTTCAGAGTCCTGCAATTATACCTGCGGCTAAACCGCTGATATATCATTTCATGCAAATGTCTCCCTGGGATTACTGGATGCTGATATAGTGAGAATATTCTGCTTTCAGCACAAAGTTGGGGGGGATTTTCTGGCATGCTCTTTCCACAAACACAATGGAAAGATTTTCCTTGGGAGTCTTAAACACCAAAATATTAGATTAAAATGAAACTTCCACCATACCCTTGACATTTAGATTATGTATTTTTTTTCCCATCTTAAAACGCTATCGTGACGTCATCTTTAAAAATCTTAACAGCAGCAACTGCACAGAAAGAAAGAATGACTGCTTAAGGGAGTGGATTGGAGTGATTTAAATAATAGTTTGTTCAGATTTGATATGTTGGGAGCACAAGTGGCTGTTAGATCGGTTCTGTAGCTCAGAGAATAGACTTCTAAACACTCCTACTTGTTTATACATCACTAAAAGGCTTAGCTCCAGAGTATGTTGAAGACCTGTTGTCACCGTAGCAACCCAGCAGACCAATCAGGTCCTCCAACTCCAGTTTACTAAACATCCCTAGAATTAGAACCAAACAGCTTCTATGCTCGTCTTATCTGAAACAAACTTCCTGATGACTGTAAAGCTGCTGAATAGTTGTTGAGCTCTTTTAAATCATGGATAAAAATCCATTGTTTAGATGCGTCTTTGAGTAATATTCTAATATAATTTTGTTGTTGTTACACTTGATTTACACTTAATTGCTGTTTTTTACTTTCTTTGATGATGTATTTTTTATGCTTTTCATATTTTATAAATTTTTTTGGCACACTCAGGAGGTGAAAATAATTGCTAGTGGTTTGTGTTTGTTTACTTACACTGGTTAAAACAAAGTAATTAGCTTTGCTTGTGGTTTGTGGTTAGTTGCTTGGTAAAGACGAGGTAACACTCTTTTGTTGAACTTGACCATTAGTTGAGTCTGCAATGTTCATTTGGATTTTAATAGTGCACTTATTGGAAAAAAAGTAGAGTTACTGTGGTATTGATTACACAAACAGACCATCCAAGAGGCTCTTTTCCAATCTTTTTTTAAGCAAAATTACATTTCTGATGCGCTAGCCAGCAGTTATGGTTAACGAAAACAAATAAAGAAAACTAGAAGTAGAAAAGCATATTCGTTAACCGAAATAAAAATAACGAGAATTTGAAACAAAACAAACTGAAACTGCAATGAGTGTTCAGTGTTCTGGTCATTGGTGGGTTTTACAGGCTGTACTGCATTTTCCCGACATGTCAGTCGAGTCGTCCGCCTAATGTCAGCAAAGGTTGAGAGAAAACGGAAATATGCTAAATGATCAAAAGCATGATGGTGCTTAAGATTGCTTGGCTTTTGTTTTGTTGTGTCGCCACTCAGTGTTTTAATAGAACTGTAGCGTGCATTAATTGTTTGGCTTTTTAATGCATAGGTGCTGTTATTGTTTTTAAAGAACTCTGAACATTACTCTACCATTTATCTTTTACACTTACCTGATTTCTATGGCTGTTAATCTGGCCCATGCCAATACATAAAAAAAAAACAACCTAATCATTTTCTGAGATTTTGTTACACATTTTTTCTTGCCCCGATACACAACTTGTTTAATGAAAAGACTAAAACTTAAACTGAAACTAATAAAAACTAAACTGAAACTAAGCATTTTCAAAAAACTAGAACTACCTAACAAATGTTAAAAACAAACTAAAATAAATAGTATTTGAAATCTTAACCCTGCTAGCTAGCTTTAGCTTGTATACCAGCTGAAAGATAACACTGCTTGTTAAAAAATGCGTTGCAATAATGTCATGCCTTCTTTACATATTGATCACTAAAACTTGTTTTCATTGAAATTCACATATTTTTTGTATTTTATTTAAAAAAAAATACTGAGTCTATCTAGAAGACAGAAGGGTAGCAGAATCTCTCAAATGGGTTTTTCTGGCTAAAGGTGCCAGCTAACTTCTGTTAGCTCCAGGTTAGCTCATAGATATAATTGCCTCAGAATGACAATCATCCGCCCCAACCACCTCTTTGCCCAATGATGAGGCTTGCGACGCAGCCAAGATAGCGGAGGTGGGAACTACCCAGCTGGCTTCAATGCAGCTCTTCAAAAACCTACTGGTGACATCGTCGAGGCCCCATCTATCTTTATACAGCCTAAGAGATAAACAAAATGACTGATTAAGGTTTATCTGTAAACTGTGCACAAGAATTCAGAGTTAACACAGCTTTTAAATTGATGAATTTTTGGAACATAAAAAAATAGTTTTGAAATGTTTTTCTAGGTTGAGGAATTGCTTTTTTGAAACGTTATTTCCTTTGGTTTTGGATGCCGTGCAGCTGAAAGGATTGTTTTTCTTGTATCTTATTTTTGTACCATTTTTATAACACATAACCATGACATTTAATTGTTTTTTTTTTCTTTTTTTGTACCAGAAGGAGATTATTAACATCTTAGAGGCTCAAACAATACTTTAACCATAAACAAGAGGATTTAAAAAGGAGGCTTTTTTGATGCAGAGCACGACCAAACAGCAGAGAGGGAGAAAACGCGCATCATTATAACGCGCAAGGATCGTATCCCCTACTCCAACATCTCTCTCCTGGCTTTCTTACCATACAGCTAAAGAGGAGTGGCAAAAGTAAATTCATTATTTAATATTTATCTATTTAATTCTTAAGTTGTTACAGTCAGTACTAACATTTTTATCACTTTTATCTTAAAACTAATATGTCAGTCATTAAATGTTACACCTTTTATTCTTCTAAGATTAAAACAAGCTGAATCCCAGCAGGTAAGTTAAAAGAAGAAAAATCATCTCCCGTTTCCAGACAGGAGCTGTCTCTGTGTGCTCTCCAAGTCATCTCACCTGTTTTTCTGTTCTCTCTAAAGCATTTTTCATCTCTTTCATCCTCCAGCTTGCGATCTTTAAGCATGACTGCTGTCAGGACTCGAATAAAATCAGCATTGAAGGTGTGTGTGTTTTTTTTCTGCTCCTCTTGAGAACAACAGATGGGATTTTATGGATGTGAAACGTTTAGATAAATCCCCCTTTCAGAGATTGTTAAGGAATAAAATCCTTGCCCCACAATATAAACATAATTAAAGCACTGAAAGGTTATTATAAGGCTTTAGGATAATTATTGCAAAGCAAGCATCATTACTTAAAAGATCAGCAGCCTCAATGAACCCTTTGTTCCACTAGCTCACATTTATTAAGTGGTGTACTGTTTCAGAGTATAAAGCGTTTTTACAGAATGAAATGATAGAAGGACTGATCTGACTAGTAAAGCTGAGAACTGGATATAAGTCTCACTTCCTACGGAGTTAGGAAAAGAAATTATCTGAAGGGAAAAAATGAGATGACACTTAAGAAACGACGCCCAGAGAATCTGGGAGTTCAAACTAAAAATGTGTACAGCCAAGGGATTATGCAGCTTTAACGATTAATAACCAGTAGAAAAGGAGTCGGGTTCTGGTGAGAAAATAAGAAGGGACCATTCCTGAGATTATGGCTACAGTTTTCAAGTTTAGACTCCATAATTTCCAAGACTTCTTGGACTTGTTAAAGAAATCTAGAGATGAATAAAGAGGAAGAGTGAGAACACATATGGACAGTCCACTAAAACTACTTTGGGACATTCCCACGTTATAGGAACCTTGTCTTTATTTCAAACGTGTAGCAGTTAAAGTATTCCCCCTAAAATTCGGTATTTCTTTTGATATACACAGGCATTGCTTTCTCTAGAACACCATTATGCTAGGTAATGTCAGTTTTGTTAAATATTTACACACTTTCTGGGAAAAAGTCTGATAATTTACACTAAAGACTGTCAGTCCAATAGACCCATCTTAAGCATGCCCAACCTACCGGAGCTACTAAAACATTTTCCCAGGAGAACTTCCTTCTTGTTGTGACATCTTTTACAATGGATATTTGACAGATTAAGGCGATGGTTTGCTTAGGGACCATCAACAACTTCTGTTGCAACTCAAGTAATTTTCTCCTTTTTGTGGTTTCAGAGGAGAGAGAGATGGTTGATGGAGTTGCCTGGGTCAGCATTTATGATTCGCTTGGAGTAGGTAGTGAATGCTGTTTTTTTTACTATAGCCTATCAGGTACCTTAATATGAGGGAAAACGTTTCTTTTTAATCAAAATTTTTTTAAATCAACACCTTTTTTTTCTATCGCTCCCAAAGTCTATTGATCAATATATCTTTCTATGGAATTATCGTCCAGCCCTACTATAAATAAGGTCATGGTAAAAAAAAAAAAAAAGTATTTTCCGTTTAACATATCACAAACGGTACCTAAAAATACAAACTGGCTAACCAAAAAGACCAACTAAATTCCTCTGGCGCCGGGTCTGTGTGGAAGAATTACTTCCCCATTTACCTTTATTTCCAGGAACACCCTGGAAGTATCAGTCAGTCTGGTTTTATGAGTCTGGGTTACCAGAAGCTAGAAAGGAAAAGTCTGGCAAGAGTTTCCCTTTAAAAGTCCAAACACCAGCAAGCCGTATTTGGTAGAAAAATGTATTAAAGTGCAAACATGGTAATGGAACATTTTAATCTGTCTAAACACACTGGTCCAAACAACCGGGAGTCTTTATAATCCTCTCTTCATACTTGCTAAAAGTCTAAAGCTTTGGCTGAAAAGTTAGGAGTGAAACTGAATCCAGGAATGTCTGCTGAAGCTACAGCCAGGGGAATAAAGGCTCACAGATTTTCTCCTTCTCTCTAACCTCTTTAAGCCTTGTTCCTTCTGTCTTCTCTTCATCCCTTGCATGTTTCTATCTGTGTGTGCGCCTCCCTCAACATCGCAACCTGTGGGAAAGGGTTCAAACAATCCTGGTATTCTGACACTCAACATCCCACTGGGAAACAGCAGATCTGAAGCCATCCGTGGTTTCAGTCTGTTGATTGAGCGTCTCTCTTTCCTGTCTGCCTGTCTAAAAGCAGTACTGGCAATAAGATTTTTGTTTAAGAAAAAAAAGCATTGGATAAATGTTGTTAAAAGTCCTCTATTCGCTCGCTGTAGAGGATTCAGATGTCTAAAATTTTCCTCTGAAGTGATGGGATTCTGGCAAATCTGTCTGGATGAGGTGCAGCAGAAAGACAGTATTTGACGTGTAGCAACGTAGGAAACATCCAAATAGAGGATTTCAGTTGGAGCAAACAAAGCACAAAGACATACAGGATAATTATCAGAATAATAATGTAGTTTTGTATATCCTTGATGTCCCAAAAGAGATAAACAAACTAAACTGGGAACACATCCAATGTACCCTCTCTGAGTTTCTTTAAAGTACGCTTTGTTGTTTTTCTTACTCTACTCATCGAGTCCCTGCTAAAGAACAACAATCTGGACGACACGTTCATGCCGAACTACAGGCGAAACTCTAATCTCCCATTCATCAACAAGGTTATTGAAAAAGCTGTGTTTCACAAGTTAAATAGGTTACTAACAATGACAGACCGCTTTGATAATTTTCACTCTGGTGTCCATGCTCACCAAAGCACCGAGACCGCCCTCGGCAAAGTTTTCTGCATAAATACAGACTCTGGCAGAACCACAATGCTCGTTCTACTGGACCTCAGCGCAGCATTTGACACTGTTGATCATAAAATACCACTGCAATGTGTTGGACTCTGGTACAGTACTTGCCTGGTTTGAGTCTTAACTTAAGATCAATAAGTAAACTCTTATGAGAACAAACAGAAATCCTGTGTGAGGTCACACAACCACAGGTTAAATAATAGTCCTGAGATAACCCCATCGACCCAGCGGTTTAGTAAACAGAAACTACATATGAAGCAAATCAAAAACCCCAAAGTAACCTTATAATCTTTTCAAAATTCATTAGATTATATTCCTGACCCATGCTCAGACTGCAAAGAACCAAACTGTTAAGAATTAGGTTTGATTTTAAGTTTTAGTATATTTTGCCCTTATTCAGCTTAAATGATCATTTTAGTTTACTTTTTGGTGTTAATGTTATACTTTAGGATTTTTTTGCATTTTGATTTTGACACTACTTTGTTTCCTTAATTTTCCCTTCCTGCTTTTAGATGTTTTCATTCTGCCCCCCAGCCGAGTTGATTGCCTCCACCGGTTTCTTCCCCTCACCTGCATCCATTTACCAGGAATTAGGTTCTCAAGCTTTCTCAGTCATTTCCTCATCCCTCCTCAGAGTATTTCAGACCACCGGTTCTGTGACGACTCCGCTAGGTTGCCGTCGTTGCTCTTCGTCATCTGGTTCCTTTGCTTGCCCTCCTGGCAATCTTGTAAGTTTTAGTTATCTCTTCTTTTTAATAAAAATCTCTGTAATAGACTTCTTCCTGCATATCGGTCCTCAATCCACTTGATACGACACAAACATGACAAGAGAACTAACGGATGTGCTTCATCCATGGATGTTCTCCGTGATTATGTAACCAAACATGGTTAGGAGACCCATAAGAACTGGGAGGTTTCACCAGGAAAAGTTTCTTCTCAAGCAGGGAGTCTGAAAATCTCTGAACAGTGATTTACATTCATGTCCACCGCTGGGCAACATTAGCCATTCATGACATCGGGCCAGAGGAACATTGATGCTGATTGGCCAGAGCTGGAGGGACGCGAGCCCCGTTATTGGCTGAACCCCGGGGGGAAATTGACTCCTTATTGGTGGTAATGAAGAAGCCCGGCGAGAAGCGTGGCTGGGTATGAAACTAAAACACCAAACAGGATGGACACACACACACAGCAGGTAGATCTCATCTATCAACACCTACACACGCAATCTTCTCCATCAGTCGCAGAGTCCACAGCAGCGTAACACAATTTATACTACAGAGACAACAGAGTCTGGAAGAACAAACTATATTTGAGGTGTTTTTGAAGAGGCGCCTGGAGTACTGAGAGCAAAACAGAAAAAATTATAATCCAATTAATTCGGACTGTGAGCCTCATATCTGGGGTTTTGTATTGCAGGCTGATGCTCCTGAAAACTTACAGCTACTGTGATGAAAAGTTGCTGAAATGATCATCTGAAAATGCTGCTAAAGATCCAGTCCACAAGATATGGAGAGCACAGGTGTGAGGAAATCCCTAACAGCTGTTTGATCCGGGTTGGTTTGATCAAACTAATCCTTTGACCTATTGCCTCCTGAGCAGAGCATCTCATCCCTCTTCCAACAAGATGGATTCAATTTCTTAAACAATCTTACATTCGGCTTCTAATTCTTTGACAAATTTAGTGGCTTAAGAGCAGTTAAAGTTACCATATTCACATTTTCTCAAATATATTCTTAGCCATGGTAGTTTCTTCTCATGGCTTCCACTTATTATTCTCTGAACATCCTTTCCTGTTTTTCGTGTCAATATGCTTACAATAATGTGTTTGATAACCAACCTTATCTACGCCCTGTGTCCATCTCTTATTCCATTGTTAAATTGACATTAAAGGTAATTTTAATTTAAATGTTTCTGGCAAAGGAAATACAAAACTAACACAAAGCATGAGGTACTTTGTGTTCTTTATTAAATCTTATGAATGATCCAACCGCTACATTCAAGCACCTTCTTTTGCTGGTCACCAGCTGGGCCACACTCTGTCGCAGGATGGCTTCCGATCTTCAACCAGTGTTCATCATAAGGTAGGCGGAGATGTTGTGTTGGTTCACTCTGACGAAAACGGTATGCCCAAGTTGGTCGTGTTTTTCTTGGTTGAAGATAGGAACGCAGATACTCTTTCCTGCGCTGCAATTAAAAAATACTTCATCTATTAAATGTTGTTCTAACTAGGGAAGGGTACTGATATCCCGTGCCATGATGGCACCGGTTCTGAAATAAACGGTAGTAACCAGACTGAAAAGCAGCACACATTTTGGTCCCTGATTTCGTTTTTTTTGTTTTCCCGGAGATGTCAAACACTATGAATTCTGGGAGTGCCATCAGCCAAAAACGATTCCTTATAGCACCAGAAAATGTAAACATGTCTATCTTTGTGCAAAAAACTGCTATGTATGTATTTGTGATCCTAAATGATATGTGAGTGTATTATTATTGGCGTATTGGCTTTGTGCTTATAAGTTCTGTGAGAATTGTCCGTCCGCTTCGGATATCAGCTCCGGTGTTTGCTGCGAAGAATTTAAATGCTCCGTATTTATGTTGATTTATGTTTGTTGGTTCACTTAATGTTTCATAGTGAGATAATGCTGCATTAAAAATACAAAATTATTCAGTTAAAGTTATGTTTTTGGACTTAAATTAGTGCCAACTATTAGCGGAAGTAGCTGTACATATTCACAATATTTCCTGTTGTGATGAACTGGAGAATCTGCTGAGTGTTTACTTTTGGATAATGGTAAAATGTGACATTAGATTGGTCTATATTACATTTGATTTATCTGATATTTAATACAGTCTGCTGATATCCAAATGTTAAGTTTACTCATATATTTTAGTTAGTTCTACCTCAAGTTGCTATTATTTTTCATATGGGACCACACAAACATTGTGAATGTGATTGTGGAGTTCAAAACAAAAACTTATTGATTTCTCCTATATTTAATTTTTTTAAATAGGAACTGCATCTAGATTTGTCCTTTTATTTACACTGAAAACTGTAGTTTTTTTGGTCATATTTAGGAATGGTGATTAATTTACAGCTACCCTGTGATTAATTAGATCACAATTTTTTATTGTTTAACAGTCCTACTAAAAATTACTACATAAGAGGGTTTTTGGACGAAGTATGTATGTTTCCGTTTAAGCTCCGGCACAGTTTAAAAAATGCTGGTTTGGCACCTGTATCGGATAAAACCTAAACGATACACATCCGTAGATATAACTCACATTCAAGTACTTTCAAAAGGTCGCCGGCAGAAACAAGACGGTAAAATGTCCTGGATGAAACCATCATTTGTGAGCAAGCGCTGCTAATCCACCTTGTTTGCTTGTGCCGCTCCACTTCTTAAGCGAGAAACAAGACAAGTTTGGAGCCGCTTGGAGTCCTTCGGGAGAAGTTTATGTCCGGTCACAATCCAGTAGAACGAGCATTGTGGTTCCGGTTAATCAGGGCAGGAGGTTGTCCGCCTGTAATAAGGCATGATCTTCCCCAAAACTCGTTCATTTAAACAATGTTTTATTAAACTTAAGCAGGACTCTCCTTGGACTACGGAACATCTCGGAAGTGCTCATTTGTTCGGTTCCCGGGTGATTTAGAGGCAATAATCCAACTACACTAACGCGTGATTACAACTACGTCACTGCCATGCTCCATCCCAGTTATAGTCCGAACAGGACATTCACTCTGTGCTCTATATTGGTCCGTTAGACAGAACTTGCTACTGCAGATATTAATATGGTTCGTGTTTGTGTGTTTAAAAATTGCACTAACCGCTTGACCAATTGGACTAAATTCAGCTTCCACAGACTCCCTTTTCGCAGCCTACCCAGACTACAGCTGTAAAGGTGGACGGCTGCGACTTCATTAAAATCCCAGGTTACTGTCAGTTGGAATCAGCTGCATTAGAAGCCTGTAAAAATCCCAAATGCTAATACCTCATCACCTCTGAGATTTTCCGAACTCACAGGGCACTATCGCTAACTATTAATAACAAAACATGGTTAAATGAAGGAGGCAAATCTGATTGACTCCAATCATACGGATTAATGCTGATCGTGACTGGATATAAACTTCTCCAGAAGGACTCCAAGCGGCTTCAAACGTTTCTTGGTGAGTAAATCAGAGTGGGCCCAAGGCATTAGCAAACCAAGCCGCTGCTTAGGGCTCCCAAACCCTCAGAGGGCTCCCATAAATGTTGAAATGGAAAATAGACTACATATAATTTTTTTACTATAATTTTTTTTTTGTTTCAGTGTAGATTAATTATATTTTCAATTTTCCATATTTTTTATTTAAGATTTAAAAAACATAGCTTCTTTGTAACTTATTAACATTCTTTTAATTTATAATATAGTTAGTAACTTTTTTACAATTTAAATTAAATCTAAATTAAATATGAATGTGTAATTTTTTATTAAAATGTTGATTTTTTTTATTACATGAACATTTTAAAATATATTTATAAAAATTACAGTTTAATCTTTTATGTTTGAGCTTCAGATCTTTGAAAATTTTCCCCGATTAATTTTAGTCTCAGCCAATTAACCTGGGCCTCTCCTTCCAGATTACACCAAATATGGATTAAACCTTTGTCAGAGGGGCAATAATACAGCGCATGTCGTTTGAGGAACTAGTGACTCTATGAGCTCTCTCATGACTTGTACTTTCACCTGCAACGTGAAATCTGAAATGATTATTGTTGGAATTAGCACGTAGAGGATGCTAATGTTGGCTTGTTATATTAGGTCAGATTGCTGGATAATGTAATAAATTCCCAAAGCCTTTATAAAAGTACGGATAACATGGCGATGATTTATTGTTTTCAAATTTAGTTTTGTTATTTTGCACATCCTACTATGTTAGTTTGGTGATAGTACAACTTTACTTTTCTTTAAATAAAGGAAACCATATATAGCTCCCATTGTTCAAGTGTTTAAATCTACACCCTGCTCACTAATTTTTGACATGCTCTAACGGGATAATGACTGACTTTTATTTGGCATTTAGGACCTAGCTACTTGATTTGGACTTATCTTACATGACTAGCGATGGTGAGTTGACTACAACCAAACATAACAGCTGTCTGACAGCATTTACCAGCACAAAGCTGTGACTGGAAGCAGATGTTTTTTTTCTGTTCTTGTGTTTCAATCCAATCTGTTGCCCTTTGATTTCCCTCACTAAAGTCAAACTGGACATTTAATTTCTAAAAACATGTACCCCCTAGCACAGTCTATGGTAGTAGCAGGTCAGCGACCACAGTTTCTTTAGGCAGTCCAGTTATTTCCCGACTCAGATAAGGGAAAAGAAGTACTGATTCAGTGGAGGGGAAACGACCGGGAACGACAGATAACATTTATCAGCAAGTGGCCATTCATACCACTGGCAAAGAGTAAAAGGGACGGACAGCATGTTCGGTTCTGATGAAAGAAACCAGAAGCAAAATTGAAATTAAACAGACCACGAGGTCTCAATGATAAGAATAAAATAGGAATAAATGACAATTGTTGTGGAGTGACAGGATCAGATGTGCTTTATTGTATGGAACAGCCTGTAATTTCAGCAAGGCTCTGGCGGAATATAAACATAAAAAATCATGTCTCCATGTCTCCTTTACCCTAAATAGGCAAAATCTGGAAAATATTCTGTTAGATTCCTTGTTTATTTCCAGCCATTTGGAGGAAAAAGTGGGAAACATTTTAACCATGAGAACACCATCCTAAATGTGAAGTACAGGGGTGGCAGCATAAAGCCGTGGAGAGGGACTGGTGTACCTAAAAAAAATAAATAGATGTCATCATGGAGAAAAAACAATATGTGGACATGTTGAAGCCAGGAAGTTAAAATATAGGGACAAATGGGTATTTTTAAATGGACAATGACACCAGTAAAATTGGGCCCCATCCACCGCTGTTGTCACCATCTCTCCAGTTCAAGGTATACTTGCTATAGATGCTTTACTGTATTAAAAAAAGTAATACTATCACCAAGCTAACACAGTAGCATGTGCAAAAATAATAAAACTCCCTTAAAATCAAATTGAGAACAATAAAAAAGTCACCTGTAAAGTTATGAAGGCCCAATATAACAAGCTAACATTAGCATCGGCTACATGCTAATTCCAACATGAGCAATTTATCATATCTCAGTCGAATCCAAGTGAGAGTCCAAGTGTTTGGGGTGGCAACAAAATCAAACATCATCCAACTAATAAACCAAAAAATGAAGATGGATTTATGGCAGGTATGACACATTTGGGGGTCATAGGTAAGGTTAAAGGTTGGGTTAATATGTCAGCACTTTCACAAAAGAGGCGTTTTTGCTGCCTAAACGAAAATGTAAGGGTGAAATATTTACACTAGAACACATTGAAAACAAAAATCCCAGTTTTATTCCTCAAACAGTTTCCATGTGGACGGGGGGCACAAAGTAGCCATGCGCGTTATACTTGTTCATACCGCAAGTGTTTATTTGAACGTTTGATTTGGGGAAGTGTTACACCGGGGACCTATTTTACTGCTACACACTTTTCACCACAGCCTTAAAATTAAAGGTTTGAACAAAGAAGCTGTTGGCACACAATGCTGAGCCAGAGGAACTAATAAAAAAAAGAGGAGTCAAGTCTGTAGTTTAGAAGTTTATCTGCTTTAAAAGTTTAGACCCGAACCAAACATTTCAGGCCTGATTTATCAAAAGTTTGCACTTGTTCAAACCCACGCAAACTGCGCAGTGTCGCCAAAACAGGCTCAGGCGGATCTATCAACGTGGCACTGAGGGAATTTCGCCGTTTAAACCCAAAGCAAGAAGCACGCAATCCAATTTAGCGCTTTTCTGTAAGAAGACGCAAAATATTGGGAGGATTATGGAAGAAGTAGGCGTTCCAGGCGTAGTGTGATTTACTAAACATAAAAATGTTTGTGCTGGCTATTTTAGCATCTATTTGTAGCACACACATTCAACATGAGTTTATTATTGACAAACAAAAAATGTCATTCACACACATTATAAACTAAGAGTAATTAATACTGTAATGGCCATAAACCTGATAATTATGTAAATATTTACCAGTTTTTCCCCCTAAGACGCATCATAACTCACGGCGCACTCATCACGTTTCCAACTGGTGAAGATGGGCTCAGCGCACACGATCCTAGTGGATCCTCATTAATCTCCCCCATAGTGGTTAACCTTCCCGGAGTCCGATTAATAAAACGTAGTAACCATATACAATACTACAGTGATAACTGGCGTGGCATTTTTAAAAACAACATTCAGACATGCTGCAGTTTTAATCAGTCTAATTTTCCAATAGGATGTGTGCGTGCAGCAGAGAACAGCACCTGTACACCCCATGAATTACATTTATTGCTGACAAACGAAAAACAGAAATCACAGCATTTGCTTTACCTGTTTATGTTCTGCCTCACCAACCTGTACAAATTATTCTCTCCCTCCTTACTATCCAACCAACATACAGGTCTTTCACCCTTTGTTTGGCCTTTCCCACCTCTACCTTCACCATGCGCTGTATCTACCTGTACTCCTGTCTGCTCTCAGTCCTCTCAGTGTCCCACTTCTTCTTAGATAACTTCTTTCTCTCTATATGTTCCTGAACTTCATAGTTCCACCACCAAGTCTCCTTATCTACTTTCCTCCTTCCAGATGACACACCAAGTACCCTCCTATTGTCTCCTTAATCACATCAGCTGTAGCTGTCCAGTCTCCTCCCAAAAAACTCACCCCACCCTTTTTTCAGAAGTACTTTAAATATATCTGGTATGTTCTCAATCTGCGGCTATTTGTTCTGATAATACAGAAGTCTGAAAAGTGCCTTCAGTTAAATCAATAAACGCTAAATCCAACAGACGTTTTGCACCGATTTTCTCCAACCTGACGTTTCTTCTGCTCATTTATCTGATCTCTGTAAAAAGATAAAAACTCCTGAGAAATAAAAACAGCAGATCAAGAGCGAAGAAAAATGACAGGAGGATTAATGAACTGGACAGCTCATTTTTGCTCCTCCAGCTTCTGCTAATAAATCAGGTTTTAAGGCTCTGGTTTGAAGGAAGGCCGTTAGAGAAAGTAATGGCTGCAAAGTTCAAGTCGGTGACATCCCAGCAGGGCAGCGGCACAGAGAGGAGAAACGGCGTCGGAACAAAGGCCGACTGTTGGGAGGAAAAAAATTAAAAACAGAGGGCCACTCAGAGCAGTGAAACAACAAGAAGGGAAAACAGTCAACCACTTTACTCGACGTTACCATAGAAACGTAACATTAGATATGATACAACGTTTTTCAGGCCATTAGACCCTGTCAAAACTTTAGCAATATGGCAAACCCATTGGTATAACATCTGATCCAAATCTAATTTTTTGTATTTGTAGAACTATCAATACCTGGAAGTAATAATCTGCTCATGATTATTGCGGTTCTGATTCTGTCACCTTTGCCAAACAGTCATCAGAACCATAATAATGGAAAACTTCTCAGATGTTAATATACAATTATACAAAACAACTGAAGCATTTTTATGATTACCGAGCTTCTTAATCCATGAAATGACATAATTACGAGGAAAAATATGTATGTTTAACCCTTTAGATACAGGAATACAATGATAGGAAACTGACAGAATGGAATACATCTGGAGCATAAAAGAGAAGGTTTCTATCTCAAACCCATCTTTCACTCTAATCTCCTATGTCTGATTTGATCTCTGTATTAATGCAGCTGTTCCGCGAAGGCCTTAGAGGTTGTTCAAAGAACACCGGAGAACTTAATGAATACCAAGGAAGTTTTTAGCAGGAATTGGTTCTCCAACAACTGAACATGGAGAAGATAGACGGACTGCAGACCTACCGGAATAAGCACGAGCAACTTCTGTTCCAAGTAATAGAACTGAATAATAAATTAGATCGACCTTACAGCTACGTACCAAGAAAGCATTAACCAAGAAGACAGCTAACGATTAGCCCAGCATGCTGAGACAAAAGGCACTTTTGACAGAAAGTTTGGTGCAAATCGGTACTCCAGCCTACACAGAAAATGTTGGTGGGGGGAAGCATCATGCTGAGGGAAAATTTTCTTTCTGAAGGGGCAGGGAAGGCAGTCGTTTTGGATGTGGTTGAAAACCTGTTAAGGTAGCAGCACACGAGATCTGCAGTGATAACAGTTATTGGAAGCCGTTTGCGCAGCAGATAGCTCGCTGTGTGCGCCTAAGTTTTGCAGAGTTTTCTGCCTCATGAGGCGCTGAGGTTTGAAATTTTTTGCATTGCGAGACGAAAAACTTGCTGTGTGCGCTCTATGTAGGGCGTCTGCATAAAAATGAAGACGAAGATGGAAGCCCTCTGTCCTTACCTCAGAAAAATGAATGAAACAGATATGGAGGAAATGCTGCTACTCATTTTGTTGATGAGGCGTTGTTGCATCACATAAACAGGCGTAGTCTGGCCACATTTCCACGAGTCGGTTTTCTAAAATGTAATCTTATCGGTGGGCTGCCATCTTGTAATCATGTGAATTCACTTAAATAGCGAGTGTTCGGGTCGAAAAAGTATATGTACCAACTGCTTCCCAGAGCAGGCTGCGTAACGGCGTCATGTACGTTCGCACTCAGGTGTAGCGTTCGCCATCTCCACCGTAAACGGCGGAGTGAGAAGTAACTGAAGGATGGCTTCAGCAGAGCAGAGAGCAGCTTTTAGCACCAGCTAATCAGTAAATT
The DNA here is from genome assembly GCA_028564705.1 of Apricaphanius iberus. NCBI lineage: Eukaryota > Metazoa > Chordata > Actinopteri > Cyprinodontiformes > Aphaniidae > Apricaphanius > Apricaphanius iberus. The sequence continues at coordinate 719,616 of JAPXFQ010002912.1, forward strand.
GTTCAGGACGGGACTTTATAGAGGCAACCGTGGTAAAAAGGCCAGGGCTTATTCTACTGACGGAGCATGTATGAGGGGGAAATTTGATATTTTTACTTGCGGTTAAACTGACTTATAGTCCCTTTAAGATAAAGCTGTTTGGTCAAAAATGGGTTGAAACAATCACATTTCTACTTTACATATTGATTATTAAAACTTGTTTGAATTTATATAGTTTCAGCAAAAGTTATGGACCGACAAGGCTTAATGATTTTATGATTGATTTTATTTTAAAAATTACTGAATCCGCCAAGAAGGCAAAGGGGTAGAAGAGTCTCCTAACTGCGAATTTCTGTCTAAAAGTGCCAGATAACCTCCGTTAGCTTCGGTTAGCTGGTAGCTACATCAGCTCAGAGTGAAAATCACCCATCTCTCTGCCCATTTTCTGTATTTTGCATCATGCATTCCAGATGGAAGTGGGGAGAAACACCTGGCTCTTCAGAAACCTACAGGTGGCGTCACAGAGGCTCCATTCATTAAATATACAGCCAATGGTCGCAGCAGGGTAACTAACCTGAACATCCAGACAGTGTTCAAATGGAGTGTGTTCATGTGTAGGAACCATCAAATCAAAGTCTGGATCAAAATCCAACTGACAACCTTTGGGGTGTTAATACTTTCTGATGTTTGTCCCCGCTTCCACCTCTCGGAAATAAATGGAATAGATCAGCAAACTAAGGCGAGTCTCCAGCCGGAGCAAATTTATTCTCAAAGCACTCGGGAACGACGTGAGATCCATGAGCCGCCTGGAAGGACGGGAATCAATCTCCTTGAATAAATATGACTTTACATCAATACCCAGAAGTGTTTCTGCTGAGCTGGAGCCAGGTGTAAAGAGAGAAGAAATAACGTGAGCCCAACTCGTGTCTGTAAATTTGCGTACAGATCGTCCTGTGCTATGCAAATGTAATTTAGTGGCCGTGTCTTCGGTGCTGGACTCGGTGATTAACACCTTTTTATTACAAAACAGCTCCCATTAACCCAACAGTGACATGCTGAATGAAAGCACGTTTTCATCCTCTGCCCACCAACAGAACCTTCCGCTGCTTTGATTATCTCCAAAACCTGAGCAGAGTTTCTAAGACCCAGACATCTGTTCCCGTCGAAGCAGCCAGAGAACGGATGTTTCTCGTCAAGGCCCGTCCGCAGCGGCGTTGCGTTCGCCTCACTCGGGAAAAGCTGTCGGAGCGCCCTGACATCTCTCTGCAACTCATTTTTAAGTCCTTATGATGTTGTGACTGAAGCCCTCTGCAGAATTGACTGGATCCACATCCACATGACGTACGCTCAACATGAAAAGATAAAACTCAGATCTTAAGATAGGGAGGGGAAGAGAAACACCGCTGACAGGTGTTCTGTCGCTGTGTTTAACGGACCAAAGGATGTCGGAGTTGATTTGAGCTGAAGGGAATGAATCAGCTCTCCACATTTTGTCGTGCTGGATAAAATTCCTCCAAAAAATAAATAAAAAGAGCAAAAGAACATCAGAAAGCCCTGATATACAAGGCAAAACACTGTTTCAGGATTAACAAAACTCCCTTAGATTTGAACATTTTCATGGGTTTATGAGTCAAATCTTATACATGAACTGATTCAGGATCTACAGTGATAAAGAGCAGCATTTTTTTCTCTCTCTCGTTTCCCGTCTGGCAGTGCAGCAGTCAGAATTGGTGTCAGAGTAATAAGTAGAAGCCCAAAAGATTTACAAGCTTTTGCTATAGTACACAACTTGATATATATGTGTGAGAGTCTTCAGAGATTGCTGTGGGTGTAATTTTCTGGTGTAATGGACACAGAGACGGGGAAAAAAAAGAATAAAGAAAGAAGATGAAGAAGAGACGCAGGAAAAAAAAGAGAGAGTGTGAGTTGAGGATACAAGAGAGGAAAGAGAACACAAGAAAACATCCCAGTCTGTCGGCAGAGAAGGGAAAAAACAACAGCAACAACCAAAAAGAAAAGCAACATTGACAATACAGACTAAACGACATGAACCAAGAACTACAAGACTACAACACACAAATATGGATATCAATACAACGTCACTGACATACTCTTGGTACCGATTATTCTACACCTATTGATGATAACCTCAGCCCAAGAACATATCTGTAAACACCGGCGTCTCCACACAAATGTATGCAAGGTTTCTCCGTACGAGTGTTTGATAACTGGTGTGAGGAGCCGTCAATCCATCCAACAGGAATGGAGGAATCGAGATCTACCAGCTCCTGGGTCTCGATCCTGTACTCCGCAGAGCGCAGAGACCAGGCACCCAACCGAAGCCAAGCATACCCACCAATGAACTGACTAAGCATGAAAGATACAGCACAGGCAGCGGAAAGCGCCAGATTCGTACCCCGCTGAGACGTTGAATGGCTCCACCCAACAACTCAAAACTGCCCGCCCCAAAACAGGTGCCCTGACCAAAAAAAGGAAGGTCTCAGCCCGGTACATCAGCCGCCCGACACACCGGTCCACCCAGGCCTTTGCTTGCATATCGGTCCAGTAAGTCGTCAGAATCTTTAATGCAGTTTGCTAGAGCTTCTGGATTACAAATGCAAATTTTTAAAAGGAATAAAGACATCAAAACTGCATTTTTTTTTAAACGAAGACATTTTTATTCCTTTGTTTTACCCTCTGTTCCATCTACATCCACTATCACTCAGTGTTTATTTTCAGACCGCTGGAGCATTCTCTTAAGTCTTACCTTTATTTTTCTAGCAGAACCATTTAAATAAACCTTGTAGATCTTGAGATTTCTTACATTCATTAACCTGGGAAAATCCTAACATATAATTATTCCATGCAGTAATGCTGTAGCTAAAAACGGTGAATCCTAAATTTCCTCTTTGCATGAAATTACCTCTTATACTCCCACCTGCTCTGCTGCTGCCTGCTACTGATGGCGAGCTGATAGTCACTGGGAGTTAATTCAAACAACAATCCTTTAACAACATCTCCACGATGGCAGTTAAAACCACTTCAGGAAGTAATTAATTTTTGAATAATTATTGGATTATTAATCACCTTGTTATTCAGGCTAATCACAGCTTCAGTCTGAAGGGCAGCTTAGCGCTGGAGTCCACCCTGGGGAAGAAAATACACAAAGAAAGGGAAAATTAGTCAACTAACCACAAAAAGGTGTTCCGGATCATTTAGGAACACCTTTTTCTGCTAACAATCAACAATTATAATCAGCTTGGAGGCTTTGAAGCGAAGGAGAATAGGGGAAGCATCAGTGATTTCTGCAGATTTTCAGCCTCTCGTGGCAGAGTAAAAACATTTCTTCTGATTGCAAAAGAAAAGCAGAACTCAATATAAAAGCTGGATTGTAACTGCTTACACATTTGGAGGTATCAAAGCATAAGACTGCTTTTGTTTCAATATTTTAACAGTTTTTATTCTATTTAATTTAAATGGTTTCTTAACTTAACTTTATGTTCTGCGGCTCCTGCTGACCTGGAACCCTCAGAAATATAAATACATACATACAGAGAGACAGAAAGAGCTCCCCATCAACAAGGCCAGCTCTGTTTCAGAGGCAGAGAGTTGGAGAAACGATGTGTGAGAGAGAAGGATTGTTCTTTGGAGCCAGAAGACAGAGATATGGCCTTCATTCCTGCTCAGATTAAAGGATTTAGAGCAAGAAGGCTTATTACAGATCCAAAGAAAGAGAAAGACGCAGAGCTTGCCCCCCTTTTCCCTCTGTTTAAGGCTGATTAAAACAAAGATAACGGTCCCTCCCAGGCTGAAACACAGAGTGACTCATTAAAATCCAGCCGTAACAATGATTCTTCTGAGCTGTGAAGGATTTTAACCTGTTGGACATCCAGACGTTCCATCGGTTCCTAAACAGGGTTTTTAAAAATCATTGTTCTGTTGGAGAACTCCGCAGGGTTCAGGACTCAACCATCTGACCAAAAATATCCTCAGAGCCAAGGAAACTATTTGGGAAGTCCAGCAAAAAAACAAAAACAAAAAAAACAGCAAAGGGTCCAGCCTCAAATTTAAAAAAAGAAAACTCCCCAAAAAACAAACGTAGATCAAAATTCAAGCTGTTCTTGAACCATTTGGAGCAAAGGGATTGTTCGATTATTGGGGTCTCTTATCCAAACTAGTATGTTTGGATAAGTCCTTTCTAAAAAAAGTTAAGAAACTTTTTAGAAAATAGATAATGCCTTATTACAGACGGCAAATCTCATGCCTTAATTGACTCCTACTATATGGATATATGTTGATCGTGACTTAATTCTCCGAAAGGACTTGAAGTGGCTCTGAACTTTTCTTGATGAGTATCTGAACGTAATAGTGGCTAAAAATAATAAAACAAACCCGAACCTCCACATTAAGCTGGCCAGTTCCAAATCACATGATAAAGCCCGCCCCTCATGTTATATATCTGCATTCAAAGCATTCCAATGGCTATTCCATGTGTCAATAATCATGAATCTTACGTCGCGATTGGTTTCAAACTAAAAACAAAAGAATGGAAAAGTATTTTTCACCACTCAGCCAATAGTTGAAGATTTTGACACTGCAGAGGGAGAGTATCCGTTCAGCTATTGGATCAGGTAAGATGTCGTACAAACGGCAACACTTCCGGTAGGGCGAGAGTAATTTGTAGGCTAATATGAGCATGCAAACAGCAGTTACAATTGAAATGTGAGAAACTTATCCAAAGCTGCCTGAAACTGAAATACAGCCTCACCGTGTTTATTGTTGACTCTGGGAACTACCAGGAGACCTCTCCCTGAAGTTCTCAGGACCTGAGATGGTTCAAATGTCTCTAACATGTCAGAGATGTACTTTGGTGCCAAACCATGAAAAGACTTGTACACAAGCAGAGCTGTTTTAAATTCTATTCTCTGAGCGACAGGAAGCCAGTGCAGAGACCGGAGCACTGGACTAATATGCTGGTATTTCCTGGTTCTTGTCAGGACTCGAGCAGCAGCGTTCCGGTGAATGGTGAGTTTCACATTATTTTTGCTTTCTGAGTGCTATGGCAAAGGAGTTTGGTGTCTCTGCAGTTATGGTGATTGGCATGCACCATTGGAATCACAAGAGTTTTAGCTTTCCAATGATTTATTATATTTATATGTACATAGAAACGGTGTAGCAATATAATGTACCACCGGTGGGATGTAAGGATGCAAAGTGATAAAACAAACACAACAAAACATTTTGTCATATACAAGACCAACATTTCGATGGTATTCTTGGCTTTGGGGTCAACTAAGCTGAGTGACATGTGTTGTAAGTTTGAAATGAAGACAACTGCACTAAACCTTGAACAGAGGTGGTGGCCTCAGGTTTCGTCTTTCCAATGGACACTTGCCACTACTACCAGCATCGCTGGGTCTCTTATGTTAAAAAAGTAGTTATAGTTACAAATTGCTTTTTCAAAAAAGTAATTGAGTTAATAACAGTTAACACACTGTACAAGCAATTTTATTTTTATTTTAAAAAGTATTTTTATGCTCTTTAAAGTCTTTAACATCAACAATTTTTATAACTGAATGAGGAATAAAGGACACCACTTACACTATATTAGAACATTTGGTAGGTAATTTAATTGGGCTTGATAAGACTGCAGTCATATGCAAAAAAACACGTAAAAAACAATTATAAATCACACTTTTCATTCAAGTGCAAAACTAAGACGGACAAATATGGGTAAGAAGACATAAAGGAAAATCGGGCCATTAAGTAAACAGAGCTTAATCCAACTCCTAAGTATGTCAATTAACAAGTTTGTCCTCAGTTAAAATAAACAATACACAAAAAATCTCCCCTCATCAAACAACTAAATTACTGGTTTCTCTGGGAATTTTACAGCCGTAAATCAAGAGCATACACATACAATTTGAGAGCAGGTTTATGTGTCTTTACTCTCAAAACATGTGATCGTTGCACTCAAAACTCCTGCTCTCTCAAATATTTTACGTTCTTCCAAAACCCCCGTAAAAGTTACCTTCAAAACTTCAACTCTCTCTTACATTTTGTTGGTCACTTTGTTTTCTTTGGTTTCTGTGTGCTCTCTCACGGATCAGAAGTGTCGCCGCCTAGCAACCGTTCCAGCCAATAGAATGACGGAGCTCCTGAAACGGGGGCAGCCAGCTTTAGGGTGTGTTTGTTTTTTTTAAACTGCGCTAGCCTACGGGGGTACATGTTTCAGCTAGTTTAGGTAAAAATCACAGCAAAAACTTTTTAAATCCAGCTTTATGAAAGACTGACTTCACATTGCCTTCCTACTGTCGCCACATGCTTGCTCAGGATGTCAACGTCTCACTGGAATCATCTGGTTTTGCTTTAATAGATTTTTACGAACTTGCATTTACAACTGAATTACACTGCATTGTACTTCAACTGGAATCAAGCTCTTGTTTGAAGTATTCTCAGAGAGCCGCCTTCTTCATCAGTTTAAATGATGAAGAACTTGAGCCATGTCGTCTGCACTGCTGTGCGAGAAAAGCAGCGTTTCCCCGGAGTGAAGCTCCACTGATGTTCCTCTTCTGTGCAGCTTGTAAAACTCTGAGGCTTTCAAAGCTCCTCTATTCCAAACTGCAGATCCCATTTTATTTTCATCCATTCCCTGCTGTAATCCGTAACAAACCCCCTCAGCATGAAACAACTCGCCAGAATTAGAAGAACCGGTAACGATGTGCTAGAGGGGATCTTCTCCAGTTTAAAAAAAATGTCTTCCCATGAACACGCTCTTTGTGCAAATAAACTTTAGCATCTATTAAATCAAGACAGACATAAATACATTGTGATCTGTTTTCCAAGTAGGAGTGTTGCATTACTTCCCCCACTTAAAGCGGCTTTTAATTATGAAGTGAAAATGAGAGGAAGAGGTGAAGACACCACCAACGTCTTGAATTATGGAGCAGGAAATGTAGCTCTGTGTGAAGCAGATGTTCAGTCCGGTTGTCTTGGAGTAACTGTGCAGCATTTAGCTGAGAAGTAGGAGCCTGAAGGAATGAAGCATAAATCCTGTGTTTATACTAAACATCCAGCAGGAAAAAAGACAAAATGAATCAATATAAATGTTTACAGCTAGATGGATGTTTAATATAAACTTGGTGACATTCAGTTTCCTCTACCAAGTTAAGCAGCTTAACACCAGTAATGGTCACAAGCTGAGGCTGTGGCTCCTAAAGCAGTAGTTGGGAAGCCAATGTTCCACTGAAACACATTGAAATAACACAGGAAGGCTGGAGCTGATACTAACAAATGCAAGATAGATTCAGAAGTAAGAACAGATTTACATCGGTACTGTTTACAACTGAAACAGAGGTAAAGGGATAAAAGGAAAATCCCGGTAATTTAATTTCTTTAAAATTTTGTAGCAAACTTATTGAATCTTTTAACCATTTTTTTTTCTTTATTTCAGTGATGACCAAAAATATGCTTGGACGGACGATAGACTGAAGAGTCAATAAACGGATGTGTGTATGGATGGATGGATGGATGAATGGATAGATAAATGATGGATGGATGGATTGATGGACTGATTAAAGAACAGCTGGGTTCTTATAGACTATTAATAAGCTGATATTTTAGTGCTAAACTGAATTTATTTATTCTGGCTCACTTCTTTAAACTAGTTCAACTAGACTGCATTTTCCTTCTTATACTGTTAATCTGGACCCAGACAGACAAGGAGAGGAGGGCTTGAACCCAAACAACCTTCAGCTCATCAAATAAAACTTTAAAAGTTTCACAAAAAGCAAAAACCAGCCATCTGCAGAAAGGTTTTTAAATCTTATAGATGCAGAACTAACAACACAGCGTGGGGCTTGTGTGTTTCACCTCCTAAACAGCATGTGTGAAAGCATCTTTATTAGAATGAGAAAAACACCGGAGAGACGACGACAACAGAGAGGTGAAGAGCGGCGTGAATATCAATGAGCTGGAGAGAGATAAAAGGGAAAGAAATGAGGTGTCAGTGAAAGACGGAGATCTTTCCGTCTGAGTCGGTGCATTAAAATGCTGAGAGGTTCAATCTGGGACACATTGAGAACTAATCCCTGATGACAGCAGGCCTAGAAACACAGTTTATACCTTCAGACCTGAGCGAAAAACAGCCAGGCGGTCATTAGGAGTGCTCTAAAACAAGCTCTTCTACAGTTCTGGTTAGAGGAAGATGATTAGGACATTTGAACAATATTCTCAGCAGACGACAATTCAAACCGACTTTCAAGAACATCCCATAAACACCTGCAAGTCACAGTACATCCCTATGGGCTCAGAGATCTGCAGCTGCCCATATGGAAAACCCAAAGGCGCTCACACCTAAGATAACTCAAACAGTCAAGCATGGTGGTGGGAACATCATGCAGTGGGACTTTTTATGTTCATGTTGTAGCAGTTCTTCTTTATACCTTTTATTCATCATTTCTTTGGTTGAGGCGTTGCATGTTTGGACAAATATTCCCTCTGGTTTTGGTTCATGAGCAGCTGGAAGGATTTTTTTTTTCTGTTAATTTCTTATAGTGTTATGATGCGTAACCGTGGCAACATCGTATTGTTTTACCAACTGGGAGCACAGAACATAACGGGCAAGGACCATATCCCCTACTCCAACCTCCCTCTGCCCAGCTATCCAACCAGGGGGCGAGACAAAGATTTGAAGAGGAGAGGCAAAGGCAAACGAGATGGATTAGCAGTGCTTAGCAAAAACCAATGCTACTTTGAATATAATTTGTGCTCCTTGGATACTTAATCACCATCCATGAGGACTCTTTTGAGATTCTTGGATAATATAAGTGAAAAAATTTCCCTTTGGGAGGAATAAGACTTTTTTTCTAAATTGAACAAAGCTGACCGACATTAAGCTATGAAAATCTGTCGACTGCAACTGAAAACTTGCAAACCGGCCTGTTTAAATGACTTTGATGAATGATAATGATCACCTAACAAAGCAGGATGATTCCATATATTTGTTAATGGCTACAAAAAATATGGTTGTTATATTAAATCAGATATAGGAGGGGCAGTGTGTGTAACTTTCACCTGGGAACCAACAACAAATCCAAACCGTTTAGCCTCGTTTTTTTTTTTTCAAAAATGATTGCTGTTGCATCCTGTATGAATACTTGTACAGAGAGGGCGGCATTTTATATTCAATTGTTCACAACAAACATCACAGCTCGTTTTTTTTTGAGTTTATAACTCATAAAAACAGATTTTATTCACTGTTTAAAGGGAAAAATGTGAAGAAAAACCCTTAACATTTAGCTCACCCCACCGCTAATTAGAAAAGAGCTGCTGGAACGTCTGATGTGTGAGAAGACACCCATGATGGAAGGTGAAGGTGAGCGTCTCTGGCTGGTCCTGCATTAGCCGAGCCGTCTGACCACAGTAATCTGAAGCGCTGCACGTTTTAGGGAGATATATAAGAGCCAATAAGATAACAAGGTGAGTGTGGGAGATTGAATTAGGTTTAGCAGAAGGACAAGAGGTGTGTGAGAGTGTAATATTGGTTTGCACACACACAGCTGAGGGCACAGGATGTAGAACGGGGATGTTATAGCTAGTGCACAGACCCACTGTTTGCCCCGCATCATTATATCCCGTCTGTTTATGTTTTAGTGATAAGAGAAGAACCCCAAGCTGCAAGGAAGCCAGCGCGGGAAAACTGGAAGTAAGAAGGCGAATGATGGAAACTGCTGATTCATATTCATGCACACACTGCTATGCATAACACAGATCCTTATCAGTTGCAGGCCCAAGACTGGATTCAAAATGTATAAAAGCAGCTTGTTAACAAGCTGAAACTTTACAAATTGTGAGGATTTATCTGCAGCTGCATGAGGAATAAGGCAGACCATATTATTAGCCTATATTATATAGTTTAAAGTACAGTTAAGCATATTTGTTGAAGTTTACAGATATAAGAATTGTGTTTAATCTGCTATGCTGATGTGTGAAAATCAAAAGGCCTTGTTTGCACCGCTACAGAGGTTTGATTTATTGCGCAATCACCATCAAAGTAGGAGGTACTTTAGTAAAAATCTGTACGACTCGTCAGTTAATATGGCCGAGCTAAGATCACTGAAAAATGTGAAAATAACCCTAGTAACGATACATGTTTAGTTTTTTTAAAAGCCAATCGTCGTTTAATCTAACATTCATGTTTAAATTTGTGATGGTACGACAGAAAAGCCTTTTTTCCCTGGCATGCCTCTTAAACAGTGATTTGGCATGCAGATGGAGTCCAATGATTGTCATGGAGACTCTGTGATATCTGTAAAGCACTTTGAGAATCTTTGTAGTTTGAAAAGCTCTTTATAAATAAAGTTTGATTTGATATTAATATTAGACATCGGCACATATTTTACATCTGTGCATTCCTGAATTTTATGTTTTCTCATCTTACCTATCGTGAAGAAATATGTGCATCTGTCACATATTTATACTTCAGGGAAACAGAATGTAAAGAATAACTAAAGAAAGCTTTCTCAGCACAATAAAAACAGGATAGGAAGGTTGTGTAGGGGTAAAAACACTTGTTCTTTGTGTTTAGTTTTTCCTCACTAAGTAAATCAAATTAAAATGTTTGATACTTCTTATTATTTTTTCAGTGTGAGACCACTATGCTGCAGCAGTACTCATTTATTTGGATGGCATCTTTAAAACTGTCTGTCTATTTTACCCGATCAAACACATATATGCCTTTTTATGCATTAATAAACACAGTGGAAACCGTCTTAGCGCTACAACAAAAGCTAACATCTTCCTGATCTCCACTAATTAGCACCAAGCAAAATAATTAGCACTCCTGGATTGGCTGCTTTGCAAATAGTGTTTCCAGTAGCATTACCTCAAAGTGTACAAAAGAAATCTGAACAGAGGAATTTTCTACAAATAATTTCAGTTAATTCCACAGAAAAAGACAGAGGCCCAGTATGGAGGATGTTATATGTCTTAGCTTCCTTTGGGGAGGCAGCAGACATACAATGCTAACCACATGTCCCAGATTTTAAAGAGTGAAAAGCAAACAACTTCTTTAATTTATGTCATCATGAAAAATATAACCCAAAACATAATGGTTTAATGCAAATTACAGATTGCTTTTATGCAGATCTACAGGATTTATTTTACTTTCTGGGCATTTTTTCAGACTTTAAAACACTTAAGTTATTCTCGATTAAACAATCTCCTTATTCGGATAAATAAAATGGTCTGCTCTATGAATATTTTATAGTTTTTCCATTAACTGACTTCTCCTTTTCTGAGCGTAAGTAAACAAAACTGTTAGGACCGTCTGAATATGTTAAAATCAGTTCCCGTCTAGCACAAACAAAAAGGGGAAGTAGAAATCCCCTATTTGCTGAGTGGTGAGGAGGAGCAGCTGGAAAGGAAAGGAAGCAGAGGTGGAGAAGGTTGATGTAAACGTTGGTTAGAGGTCTTCTCCTTCAGGAGGAAAACTGTAGAAGGCGGTGAAAGTGTCAAACAGAATAAAAACAGAAAAAGGAGCAGATCAGCAGCTGTGGTGGAGTTGAGAACCGCTGGGAAACAAAGAATAAATCAGATGAAAAATTGTTCCAAGGTTATGCTAATACAACAGCAACAAATAAATACCGTCAGCATTGCTATTAAATATTGGCAAATAAGTTAAGAAAACAAGACACTATTATGAAAGAAAGAGAAAAAAAATTGCTGAATTTTCTGTCCTTTTTAGGTTGGTTTATTATTTTCTTGTAAGCTAACACCATGTGCAATAGTAGCAGAAAATAATGACATGCGCTTTATAAAAGGGGCCTGGTCTGGAAGAAGTCATATTTGGATGAGACTAAAATGCAGCGATGGAAGTCAGATAACTATTAATCAGGTCTGACTGAGCTGATTCCTATTGCGCTGCGGCCAACATTCATTTCAGGGAGAACCGGAGCAGAGAGGAGCATCTCTTTAGCAAGCAGGAGTCAGAGTTGCAATATTGAAAGGATTTCACTTGGAATATAAAGTGATATAGACTCAGATGCGCCACAGGGTCTTTTAATATAAAGTTTCTCCTTCAGTTCTCCTCTAAACCTGACAGGCGACAACGGCTGGATATTAGTTTCCTGTTGAGGAATTCATATGCTGCATCATTAATGCGCTTTTATCTGTGGACGAATACATAATAGGTAACGTTGGGCAGCAGATTAACTGCTATTCTCATTCTCTATCCATGTCTCGGTCGTACAGTTTAAAAGAGTCTAGTTATTATCCTTTTTGTTTGCTTTTTCAACATCGGAATAAAGAAACGGCTTTTTCATAACTCTCAAAGTGAATTCTTTATATAATAATAAATTAATAATTTTCGAATGCTTCAGCTCATAGTACACCAGCGTCCTTTTTTTATTTCACATTTTAGATAAATATCCAATTAGCCAATGAAGAGAAAAAAAGGAGCCTTGAAAATTGCTTATAAAATACTGTTAGTAACCCTAAAATCCATCTGTATCTCATCAAGTCTTCTCCTGTCAGCCATCTGCAGCTCCCATCCTCCTTTCGCTCCAAATGTTGCTGATAACAAACCAAGAATTCTCTTTCTCTTCCTCTGAACTTATCTGTTGATTTATTTGCTTCGTCTCATTAATCCTCTGCTCCCTCCACTCAGAGTCTTCATCGCCTAGACTTCAGCACAAATGTTTCAAATAAAAGATGCCAACATTTTTTAGAGCTAATTTCTCTTAGCATACACACACAAAGCACACGTTTTTTTCCACACCAAGACGAAACAGACACCATCACACTTGTTATTTAGATTATTACTATTATCTATAGTTTTAAATACACAGAATTACACTGCATTGTATGTATAAATTATTTGTGTAAATTGAAATAAAATGGTGATGATTTCGATGTACTGAAATAAACCAGTTTGGAACATCCAACCTCAAACCTTGTACTAAATTAAATTAAGAAATTGCCTAATCCTAACTTGAGATCATAAAAAGGATTTACAAGTGATCAATAGTTTTTCTGAACAACTCTGATGTAAACAACTGTACTACAGTTAGGATATTTTGTCTCATTGAGACATTTTCCGTATCTATGAGCACTGATGCTGATGCTAGCTACACAGTAAGATGTGCTAGCATTAACAGCTAGTTTATCTTCATGGCTTAAAAAGGGCCTAAAAAAAGTAGAAACTGTTTTATAACTTTTCTTTACAGCTCTAAAACAATCTTTATTTTCTGATAAATATGAAAAACTTTCTTTTTTTTTTTAAATATGTATTTTCTGATTAGGCAACTAGCATTAGCACTAGCCCCGTTAGCATTAGAAGCCATCTTAGCACTAGTCGCATTGTACAACCTATTAGCATTTCAGGGTCTGAAATAAAACCCCACTCAAAAAGTCTTAGTATTTTCAAGTCATGCTATATTTTTACAAATTTAAAACTTTTTACTTGCCTTTTATTCTTAATTTACAATATGTAATTACAATACAGAGTAAGAGTAATAATGTAGTTTACATTTATTTACTGATTATAATAGTGTCGCTACATCTGTTAACATTAGGAGCAAGCTTAAATTTGATCTGTGTTGCATAACATTTCATTCAAACTACAGAAAAAAAGACATACCAGATATATTTTTAGGCTGATTATTGTTTGAAAGAGCACAAGCTAAACATATTTCTGTTAAGTGAAGAATTTAAATGATGAAAACTGCAAGGGATTTGATAATAAAACCTAATATTTAAAATATCTGCTTTCATCTCTACCCCGTTTCCAAGTTTCTAATTCTTTCTGTTTTCCTCAGTTTTGAATTATTGTTTGATTAATATATTTTCTATGCCGTTTAGATTTGTGAGAACATACAGATAGATTTTAATAAAGGAGATGCATCACGGATAGCTCTAGCTTCACAGCAGTTTTACTCTCCATTATTTTACATTGTATTGTATTAAAGCTGTAGAATAGTCAAGGAACACACAAAAAGTAAATTTCTGTTTAAAAGCTACTTCTAATCTTTAATGCCAAATATGCCAAAGCAAAGCAAAAAAAGTACTCCAACTCTGTGTGTTTGGTGTGTTTTGTTTTATATCGTTGCACTTCAATACAATCTGTAACACGAGGCTGCTCTGTTATAATAAAACACTAAGGCTGTAAATATTTCTCAGCGTATTGACCAGGCGTGCGAGAGAGACCGATTGCTTTGAACTTTTCAACTGTGCGTGCGTTAACCAACCCATCGGAAGGCAGCGAAGGGGAATTGGTCATTTTCTCCAGATTCTATCTGATCCATCGTCCTGAGAGGTGGAATGGGTGTTTCTTCTCTTTCTCTCATAGAGTGGAAAGTCAAAATCCAATTATAGAAGTAGTTGGAACAAAAAGTCGCTCTTCTATCTTGCCCTCTCATTGGCCATAGTGAAGTTTATTTCTTGAAAAAATTGTATTTATTGACTTTTTGTTTTTACTTTTTTACTGACTTTTAATACTGAAGTGTAAAAATTTTGTTTTTGCCACAAATTCTTTAAAAATGTAATTTTAAACCTCCTAGACTTTCTTGTAATCTTTTAAAGTGGTTAGATCAGCAAATCCCCGGACTATCTGAAGGACTTTAGCAGCTACAAAGAGCACTACAGTAAGCTGCAGTACCACAGTGTGAAGAGCCACATTTAAAAGTTGATCTGCAAGGTAAAATATCTGCACACGTTCAAATTTGACACCGAAGGTAACTTTTTACAGTCATGGTTGATGTTTTGACAAAAGATAAATAAGATAAACTGAATTAAATGATCAAATCATTTCCATTAGTGCTCTATAAAAAGCCTTCTTTAAGACCAGCTTCTTTAAACTACTCCAAACCAATCAATAAATGTGAAATTATTCTATTATTTTATTTATTAAGACGAATCAATCCAGGATATTTTAACTCCTGAATCGACAATCTGGGTTCAGTTGAGCTGAAAGCCTGGAAGTCGGATCGGGTTCTTTGATGCATCTCTGCCTCAGCTGCAGCTTCTTATGTTTTGTATTTTTACAGCTCGTTTTCAGGATTTTACTGCATACCGACTGCTTTTTACGGGACTCTACCTTTCTGACCTAATTTCAGGTGGTAAAGTGCCACGATTGCAGTTACTGCCGTTTTGAAGAGCGACAAACTACAATCAAATAGGATCATCTACAGAATCCCGGGTGGCGGCGCTCTGTGACTTAATAAAAAGTATCTCTGCAGCCCTGAATACCCGTTTCATCTCAGCTCCAATAGGTGTTTTCATTTAATTCACTTTTCATCACCTTTCCCTTCTTCACCATCGTGTAACCTCACCTCTCCACCTCATATTCTCAGGCTCTCTTCCCAGTTTTCACCCCGTCAAACTTTCACACCTATTCCCTTTAAATTAAGCTCATCTCTTACTTTACCTGCTCTCCCTTTTCGTTTCTCACCTTTTACCATCTTGCTCCCTGAATCAGCCCCTCCTTCCTATTATTATAAAGTTAAAGCTCAGAGAAGCGGTGGGAGGAATAAAAAGATCACGAGGCTGATGGAAGGATACAGAAGGGAGCATGGTGCTTGGCTTTTATTGTTTTATAATCTGGAAACGCAAAAAAACAATATGCTTAACCATCAGTTACAGTTTGAAAATGCAAGCTGCTTTTACTAAACAATGAATTTTTTTTTAATAGTGCATTACTATAAATATTAGTGGTGTAACAGTACAAAAGAAACCACTGTGCAGTATCTATTTAGGGTTTTATAAAGTATCTGTGCATTTTTAGTGCACTTTAATCAAGAAAGATAAATACACATTTACATGTTTTTCTTATGATCAGCATTAAACAATTAATCTTTTTTTAATTTCTTAAATTTGATTTTATTATATTCTAAAACTTCAAAAGATTAAAAGCATATAACTGACTGGAGATTTGATGGGATTAAAACAAACAAAAAAATAAAATAGCACACGCATTGCACTCTGAGGTCCGCACATAAACATTCTCCTTGTGTTCAGGTAGAACCAACAGGGCCGAACCAAATAACACAAATACATGCGCCGTTACACACCTGGTGTTTACATAATGCCAAAATAGAAAGGTAGCTGTTGGTGTTCACCAATCAAAGTGTCTTGACATCGTTTATTCTACAGAAAGAAAGATTATTAAGATAATTCAGAGATCTGCCAATCTTCCCAGGACAGAATGTCTCAAGGTCAGACGTTGCAGTCCTCAGAGAAAAATAAAAGGCTCCAACTCAGACAAGTTAATGACAGGACAATTAGGACAGGTACGGCTGCTTCTTTCTAGAAACAATCTGGCTACATAACGTGAATTTGCAAAGTTGCATCTGAATGAATAACATCTCTTGAGGACAGAAAGAAATCATATCAGTATAAAGAACTCTACTATCAAACACGGCGGTGAAGGGGCGATGATCTGGGTTTGTTCTGCAGAATCGGGACGTGGTCATTGGGTGGACCACGATCTCCTCTGTGTTGCTATGCAAAACTAAAACTGAAGCAATATTAGAGACTGCTGGGATTTTTTTATATCCCCCCCCCCAGACTTAATATGTCTGGATCATATTAAGTGACAATGTCAGGGTGAATAGAGACAGATAAAATGGAGAAAAAAATCCTGTATCTGATGTTATAAAGAGGGGAAGTCCTGGTAACTGGACTTCAACATTATCTGAAAGGTATTACTGAACCATAGTAACAGTTTCCTTCAAGTACTGCTTACATGTCAGTAATAGCTGAAGCTCAGGCTAAAGGTGCCCTCTGAACTTCATTTAACATGACCTCTACGGCCAAAATGCTGAAAGATGAGTGACTTGCAACGGTTTATAGAATAAAATGTTTATTATTGTTAAAATGCCTTCATGCCCAGAACAACCAGATCCCAGGAGGGCTACTTCTGGCTATTTATGGACAACTACTGGATCAGGTTTAAATCAGCACAACATTCCTTCCTTTTTATGCCCAGACATGGATGAAAACTAATTTCCTGCACAGCCGACTGCCAACAACTTCTCTTTCTGTTGAAGCGGAGGAATGTTTCCCAGGAGGTCGTGACCTCAGGAAGGAGGGAGGGGTCACTTTCGCTCTTAGTTACAGCAAATTTTATGCTCCAGGGATGATGAAAGGCTGTTAAGTATGTAATGTTGAGTCGCTGTGTAAATAAGCACAACTTCTACAGACATAAAACTGTGACATAAATATGATCTGCGTTATATTTGAGTGCAAAGCTCGAGTGTCACTGAATAGTTAGCATTATTTGTTGGATGTGAAGGATTCAGCGGTAACTGATGAAACACGGTTAATAAAAATAAACCTTCTAGAAGTCTTTCCAGGAGAAAAACTAAAGATATTTTAAAGTCTATTCTCTGAGCTACAGGAAACCAGTGTAAGGACTTAAGATATGGGTTGATGTGTTCTACTTTCCTGGTTCTAGTGAGAACACGAGCAGCAGCGTTGTGGATCAGCTCCAGCTGTCTGACTTTTTAGGCAGACGTTTGAAGACGCTGTTGCTGTAATCAAACGCAAGGATGAGTTTTTCTATGTCTTGTTGAGACTTTAGCCTGAAAATATTCTTCAGATGATAATAGGCTGATCTTGTTATTGCCTTTATGTGACCCAGGAGGTTCAGGACTGAATCCATTACAACACCTAGATTTCAGTATTTTCTAGTTGTATTGACTGAAGCTTGGTGCTGACTCTTGATTGTTCCTTTTTAGGTCCAAAAATAGTTAGTTTTTTTTCTATTCAGCAAGAGAAAGTTTTGGTACTTTGATGGACTGATTTGTTTTGTTCAATGGGTTTCCTGGTGACAATGTGGAGCTCAGAATCATCAGCATAGTTATGGTAAATAACCTTATTACTTGTATTAATCAGAACTGGTGGCAGCATGTAACTATTAAATAAGCGGGGGCCCAAGATTGAGGTCTAATTTACTGGTGCTATTGATTTGTTCATTTTCTCTAGTTTGGAAGAATGCAGTCTGTGTGTTTGTGTGAAACAAATTTATTCCCCTCACTATTGTAAATGTATTTCAGTTCAGCACGGCAGTGGGCGGGGACAAAGCCTGCTCATTAAGATTAATTAATTATTAATAATTAACATGCAAGTTTATGTCCTTTAATATTATGATTCGTCTGCTGGATTTATTAACACCAACAGCAGATGGTGTGAAAAAAAAGGGAAAAATGCAGACGGAATGGAAAGCATGTGATGAGAGCCTGTATGAAGAGACATGGGAACCAAGGTCTGAGGATACCTAATTGCCTGAGAAATTGTGAGACTTTTTGTATACTTAGTTTGAACGTTTGTCTCATTGTGTGACGCTTTAACCAAAGCCATTGCCATAATGTTTTGATATTCAAGGATCCACATCTGCGTCTCCATGGAGATGGTTCATCTGAATGGACTCTCTTAATATATGCCAAAGTTCACTGTCACCTAGTCAAGAAGCCAGGTGCCTTCAAGTCTCTAATTCCCACCTATAGAGAAGTGTTTTGTCTATAGAATAGATAGGTGCAAGGTTTCTGAACACAATAAATACTTGTTTTCATAGAGCTGAGACGGGTCAGTTACTGTCCTCCTGTATGATAAATTCAAATCATATTAAAACTAAGTAGCCCACAGTAAGGTCCGTACCCGGTCCACGGTACAGTTCGGTACATGTTTAGTTTATAACGAGACAGCTTTTTTTAAATCCCAAAACATATATTTAATTTTTTTGGGAACAAAAGCAGATTTTCACAGTTAACTTAATCCGCCCATAGTTACAGGTTTGGGCGGGTCAAAGCCATGAGAATACATCATAAATGTGCTGTAAGGGCCGCAGTAACAGAATGTTTTCTGTATTTTACTGGTCCTTTAAACGAGAGCGCATCTGACCACACTGACACAGGTGGCGGATAAATATTCTTCGTGTGCCCGCTGCTCAAAGGGCATGTGTGTGTGCATCTATGAATGGAGCGCAGCACATCTCCTCTTTGCTTCGCGCTCCGGCGCACCGCAAAGAGGAGATGAAAACAGCGCAACCCGGCGCCCCTGAATGCTGGAGCCCGCCCGGGCAGAAAGTGCTCAAGTTGAGAAGAAATTTTAGCAGCGCCTCACACCGGGGCTGATTTCCGAAAAAAGCGCAACCGACCCGTGTAAATGTTTTGCTCCTCACTGCTCCGCGATGCGCGCATTGTGGAGAGGAGGATGTGTTTCTATGCCAACCAGCTGCTGGAGCGGGGAACAGCGAGCTGGTTGTTGCACTTGTGTCTGGGAGCGGCGCAGTTTGGTAACGTCGGGCCGACGGTAACTAATTACCAGCAGAAAATCAATGGCCGTAACAAAGTTACGGTACATTACCCTGTCCCGTTGCATCCCTAATTAAAACCTCCAAACGTTTAAAGGAATCGTTCTCATTTTTATCAAAAGTCTAAATCCGACTACAACTTTTGGTGCCTAACGTTTTTTTTTGCCGGCTTCCAACTGGGGATCGGACTGCAACGGGGTACCAAGCCACTGGGGAGACCCGGGACAACTGACCGGCCTGTCACTTCCTATCTTCGGAGAAGGGGGGGGGGGTTGTCCTCCTTACCCTGTCTGGAAGGACCCATCACCCGGTGAGATTTCCTCTTTTATAATAACATTTTTATTAATCTGGCAAAGTGTAACATTGTGCGGCGTAATGCTGTTTTGTAAACACAGTGCTGTGTTTTGATATTATTTCGCTTTAAAATATTTAATTAACAAGAGTTTTTGCTGGGTTTCATTTTCTTTGCATAATGGGATCATCAAAATCCAGTCTTTCGGCTCCTGACAGCGCTGTCTGTCGTTCAATGCGAGTTAAGTACGGGCAAGAATGTTAAGAATTTGTTTCCTTTTGAATTTCTAAATGGGGTTTCCCGATCGGGGGTAGCCTTGACGTTCCAGAAATTAAAAAATTCAATTTCATTTTATTTATTTTTTTACTTTTACATTTCTTCAATTTATTTTTTACTTACAGTAGCCTGGGAGCTGGTGTTCCACCTTTTGGTACAGATCCTGGTTTTAAATCCAGCTTCAATCAAAAACAAATGCCAACCATTTCTAATCTTCACCTCTTCTACCGTGGGTAAAAAAATAAAATAAAATAGTGTTAATGTGTTATCTTCACAAATACAGAACATTTCTGGTGTGTTGTAGAGTGGCTAACTGTTAGCTTCTTGTAGCTACAGCTACCTGGCCAAAACAATGCAGCCCTCCTGCGGATGGTCCCATTCGAAGGACAGACGTTTTTAGATTTAGGCTAATTTTAATACTGTATTTGTAGTGATGTCATGATGCTGTTTGACTAGATTTGATGTTTATCTTTGATGGTTTTTAGTAGAAAACTTATTCGCGTTCCTTCTCAAGGGAGCCTTCTCCACATGTAGTCGGGTTTTTTCACAAATCTGAGATATTTTTCTACGGTTCGGCCTGTCATTCACACGTAAATGCAGATTTTCGGCACAAAAAAAAATTTTTTTTTTAAAACTCTGGCCAAAGTGGAGAACTGCGTTTTCTCGGTTTCCAGTATCTGTGTGTGGACGGATGAAAACAGAGTTTTAAGTACCGTAACGTCGCTATCTGCGACAAAAAAATGCTCCAACATCACAGTTACAGCGTCAAAAATCATAAGAAAAAAATATACTTTCTCATTCTCTTCTGACACAGAGACTCCTGTGAGAGTTTAGAATGATTAATAAGTAATTAATCCTAAATATTCAGTGCTGCTGAGCAGGGGCGTATCCAGGAGGTGAATAAAGAGGGGCTAAAAGGGGTGGGTTTGGGACTGTAGCACCATAATAAAAGCAGAGATGTTCTTCTAGTGGGGAGCCAATCTGAGCTGGTCACATTTTAGAGTTTCCAACTGTTAAAATGACATTTAAAGTTGTTTGTTTTGCTAAGGCTTATGTGATAATGTCTCAAACTCTGTTTGCTTTTCAAACAATTGCGGCTCCAACTGGTACTGGTGTTTTTACAGTTTTTACTTGTTTTAGCTATTTTATGCTGCTGTATATTCTTTGGCGTTTTATTGTCTTGTACAGCACTTTGGTTGGCGTTGTCGCTGTTTAAATGTGCTTTATAAATAAAGGATGATGATGATGAATATAAGTGATTGGTGAAGAAGAAAAACCCCAAAAACATTGCAACTTTTCACAAAAGCTTTTTCACAAAAAAGTGGTTGGACCATTTAGTTTGTTAACTTACATTATTGCTATTGACTGTTATTTGTCAAATAAATAAAAAAAATACTGTAAATGGGCTTAGTTTTTGAGCCAAATGTTGAAATTCTGTTTTTTTGAGATATAAAAGAAAAATGCTTGATAATTTTACTGCCACAAAATGTTTCGTTATGCATGATTTGTTTTAGTTATTTAAAAACATTTAAAAAAATGAGATTAATCGATTAATCGAATTGATAAAGGGCTAGATTAATCAATTACTAAAAGAATCGATAGCTGCAGCCCTAATTTTCAGTAATGGAGACCTTCAAAGCAGACGTTCATTTGCGTAAATTAGATGTTTTCTAGACATCATCCACAACATTGCACCAGCAACTTCAAAACACTGGTGGCATTATGTGAGACAAACTAGAAATATCATCATATTCATCTTCTAGGTTGCCTTTATAGGCACCAACACACAGTAATAAATATAAAGATAGATAAACACAGCATCAGTTTTATGAATGTTTTGGCCTAAGAGCTCATCTATAAAAATCTTTCTGACCTTCTGAGACTTACTGGATAAACAAGCAATACTTTTTAGGCACATGGAAGATCTTTGCTTAAAGAATTTTTGAATGAACTTTTATCCCAACACAGCCACTCAATTCTTATCCGTTGGTGTAGGTACGCATGATAACCCAGTGAAGTTTAAAATCCCCCATCGTGTAGTGAAGACGGGTGATTTAAAAGAAGTTGAAAGGGTGGAATAAGTTCAGTTGATTATCAGTCGTCTCCAGGAGTTCCACCTCATCTCTATCGAGCACTTCGGAGTCTTTCATCTCATCGATTCAGTTCTCCTACTGCCGACATTGCTGTTTTGATTCAATGCCCTCATCCAGATAAGGAAAACAATCTCAAGGGCACATTCCTCCTTTCCACTAAGATAGTTTCAGTGCTGATTCAGAGTCTCTGCCTTAACTTGTTCCGTTGCAACCATCACAGTCTCGGGTGCAGGCTAATGTAACATCAGCTGGCTGCTGCTCCAAATATGCTTCTAAAACCGGACAATGAGTAACATTTACCTTTACAGATCAGCCAAAACATGCAGAAAATACAAAGTCCAGTCTGTCTGGATCATAACTGGGAACAGAGAGCCTGGGGTAAAAACAACAGTTTTGGTCAAACATTTTGCTCAAAGATTAAAGTCACTTTTATTAACCATTTTTGTTGCATCACATCACCAAGTATAATGTCTTAACTCCATTGCAGAAAATTATACGAATAATATATGTCAGCATCAGCTGTCCAACAGAAACAGTTACTAGTCTAGCTAATTCAAGACAACAACTTCCATCTGCAAATGTAATAGTCAATAAAGATGAAAGAGCTGTGGAAAAATCCACAGATATTTTACGAAACCCAGATATTTTATGAAAATTAACAATGACAAATGACCAAACAAGTAAAAGACGAGAAACCTGCAGAAACTGACACTGAAAGATTAAGCAAAAATGTTTCTTAGCTTTAAAGTTTAAAGCTTCTATGCTAACACAAACTAAGTTGGAACTTCATAACTTTAAACCCAAAGTTTATGTTAGCTTTAAAACTTTAAAATTAATATTAAACTTTTAGCTGAGTTAATTAAAGATAAGTTGAAATGATGGCTGAATGATCGATAGACTGATGGATGGACGCAACAGCTCAGCTGAATTTTAACTTTAAGTCAAACCGTAAAGTTTACAAGTTTTTAAATTTAAAGGTTAACGAGCTTATGTTGGGTTTAAATTTAAGCCTAAAGTTTAAATGAAATTACAAGAGAAACTAAAGTTCAAATGTTACTGTTGAGTTTAAGGTTAAAATTAGAGGGTAAGGCTCAAAGAATAAACATAGAATGAAATAATGCTATTTATGCTAATAATGCTAATTTTGGGTTTAAAACCAAAAGTTAATTTAGTATAGGGCTGACTAATCGGATCATCCATAAATTATATCTTATTGCAGAAGATGCTCAAATATGTATTATAAGCTTCCAGGTGGAAGTTTTTTCTCAAAGTATTATGTGCTATCTAAAATACTGACGGTTAAAATGATCACTTTCCATGTGATTCTAGAGTGTTCTATGAGCTGCACTTTTAGTAAAAAGCTTTACAGCTTAATCAAAACGAACTTCCTGTCGTTCATTGCTCCTTGAGGAAGAAATGCGTTCACGAGTCTAGAAAAAAACAGAGGCGGTGCTGTGTGATAGTAGGCGATGAAAACTTAGCACCCCCTGCTGTCCTGGTCGAGCAACGCTGAAAAAACAATAGAGAGTGGAGTGGAAGAGAGGAGTACTATAAACGGAAAACGTCTCCGTCAATTCGTCTAAATCTGAGTGCGAATTTGTGCTCGGAGAAGCATAAACTAGGCTTTAGGTTTCTGAAGAGCTGAACTGAAGCCCAGTGGGTGGATCCCACCGCCGCCATCTTGGCGGCGTCACATGTCTAATCACTCCTGGAAAATACAAAAACTGGGCTGCTGATAGTGGGGCTGTGAGGGTGGGGGCTGATGATAGACAGCCATCAAACTCTGATCTGGTCTTTCTCAACCTTTTTTGGCTGAAGGCCCCCCCCGAAAGCCGTGTTAAAATCCCTAACTGTCCTACAAGGTCCAATGCAGACAAACAGAAACCTTAAATTCTTACATTTTTAACAAATATTCAATTAACATTAAAAACAAAACCAAAAAACAAAAGTCTACCTTCAACACAATTGCCCAGAGCAGAGTCATCAAGCCGGTCGGAATATTCTTGCGGGCATATTAGTGAGACTCTTTCCCTGTTTTTTGTTTTTTTTAATAGAAGAACATAACGATGTTAACTTGAGCCTGACTACTCCTCAGGCTATCAGATTTATCTGGTTTCTGAATTTTGATTGCATGTATAATTCTTGGCTAAATCCCTGCTCAGCAAGACAGGAAGCTGGACATTTACCTGGCACATGACGAGTTGTGTTTTTGTTGGTGAAGGAATAAACTTGTCCATGTTGTACTGAAGATACTTTCTTTGTCTGAGCCACTACCTGTTTTGATGCCACCCTCTTTCATCAACACCCACCATTAGTAGGCAAACACCCCCTTCAGCCCCAAAAAAAACTTTCACCGCCCTCTTAAACAGTCAGAACAGCCACTGGGGGGCAAAACAGCCCCTGTTGAGAAACCATGCTCTGAGCGATGCAGCTATGAGCTAACTGAGCTAATCCAGGGCTAACCTGAACCAATGCAGGTTTGTTGCCGCATTTAGCCAGAATACTAGATTGGTAAATAGATTATTAGATTGGTAAATAATGAGCTAAGATAGCAAAGGAGCAGCACCTAGAATTAAAGTACAGGAATCCAATTTTTCTTACTGAATAAAATGGAACAGAGGCTCTGGCTTGGACAGTCTGTTACTACAATACTACAGCAAGCCATCATTTAACATCCAAACATAAATAAACATTGCGGACAAAACTGACTGTCAAGTTCAGAGAAACAAAACCGCCTCTGATAGTTAACATAACTTCGAGGCTGCAGCCTTTCCTGGAGGAAGTGGGGGTGGCTAGCTCCTAGCCACCAGCGCTAGCACTGAAAACTCACCTGAGACCTGTCAATCAAAAGGACATGGCCCTAATTATTCATACTTCCAAGATTAAATTGCATCTAAACAAAGGAATAGATGCCCTTCTCCTCAGATTTGTCTTTGGGGTAAATCTGACTTATTAAACCTAAAATAAACATGTTTATTCCTGCTGTGAAGTTGGCATTTTCAACACGGGAGTCAGTGGGAATGCCCCTAGTGGATGATTGTGGAACTGCAACTTTTTATCACTTCTTTGCTGGCTTTTTTGTCGGCTGAGCTTGCTTTTAAAAAACACTGAAAATCATCATCAGCAGCACAATAGGTTAAACGGCAAACTGTATTTAAGTCATACATCGTTTGCTTCCCGGCAATCAGACGGCAATAGCAGGGGTGGTGGATGTCGGCCTGGTGGGTCCGTCGCCTGGGACTTCGGTCTGCTCATGGGCACGGTACGGTGTGCCAGGGGGCCTCTCTTGTTGGCAGGGAGGTATTTACCATCCAGCACAGGTGCTCTCCCTAATGGGGTGCGCTTTGATGGGGGAATGGGGGCTAAACTCAACCTGGGTTATTAGTGTCCTGTGTTTTGACAGTAGTCTGAATGTTGGGATGGATTTAGGACCACCCCTGGGATGAGGGCGGGGGGATGGCCTTGGCCCCCATGAGGCTTGGTGATGCCTTGGCGTGGGCCCCGACTTTGACGTGCTGAGGCCCCCCAACCCTGGTGGATCATGCTGAACAGGGGTGCCTATTGGAGTCACCAGGGGAGCTGGCTCCCTGGGGATGGCATTGTGTCACCCCCAGTTGCTTCCTCCCCATCCCTAAACGCACCTGTCCACCTGCTCCTTCATTATATCATTCACATTTGGGCGGTGAGCACGTCACTGGGGTGCAGGGAGGAGTTTCCATCTTCGCTACCCGGTGGCAGCCTGGGTCCCAATGTTACTGAACAACTTTCACTCGCAACATTTACATGAGACACACACATGTAGGGACCTTGTTTGACCATCCGGGGTTAGAGTCCAGGGGGTATATCAGGCCATCTGGGCAGGGGCCCTGGCGCTTCCATCTGTTCCTCTCTTGGTAGGCGGTCGGCCCTGCGCTCTGGGGGGCTCTGGATGTATACGTCTCCGACCTCCTTTGTTTCTGCGTCAATTCCTGTAGGACGGATTGACGGCTCCTTACACCAGCTATCAATCACTTGCATGGGGAAACCTTATTCAGACCTGCATGCTCGCACACACACATAGGCGTGGGGACATTGGTGAGTATGGACATAATCTTTAGCTGAGGTTATCGTCAATAGATAGTTGGTACCAGAAACATTAGTTTTGTGTTCATTAATCCATTTTTGTGTGTAGTGGATGTGTAATTCTTAGTTCATATAATTAGATACGTTTTCTTAATGTTGTTATGTTCTATTGGTGGTTTTTGTTTGTTTGTTTTTCCACTTCTCTGCTGTCCAACAGAGGTGGAGGACTGGGATGTTTTCTTGTGTTCTCTGTTTACCTTCCTATCTTGTATCGTCAGTTCGCACTCCTACCTGTCCTGTTACTCTTTGTCATCTTCTTTCTTCCTTCTTGTTATCTCAATTTCGTGTCCGTAACTTCAAGAAATTAAACCCACAGTAATCACTAATAAACATTTTCATACATAAGTATCAAGTGGAGTATTATAGTAAAGCTTTGATGCTCTGCTTGGGAAAGTAAATCTGTTGGGCTTGTACTTGGTACTCAGACACCAATTCTGAGTAGCAAACTGCTAGACAGGACACGTAAAAAAAAAAAAAAAGTCATACATCATTTTCATGACAAATTAATGTTCAACAAATGAATTACACACTTTGTACTGTGACTGCAGTAGAAAGAGCTTTCAGTTTGCCACAAAGTTAAATTAATGTGCTACAAAATTTAAGAAAAGGGCAACAAATGTCAGCTGAATCTTTGTAAAGCCCAAGTTAGAGTCCAACTACATGGAGCTGCAGAACCAGTGGGTTTTATCTGCACCCCTGTACTGATCGCAGACAGATCCATTCATCAAGGCAGAGCATCGCTACTCTAATCACCGTCAGGGGGCTAATTACTCCCTAATACCCCCTCACTGAACTAATGTGTCCAAGAAAAACAACAGAGGGGGCAAAGCTTTTCTTTACCTTGAAGTCTTGTGCTCTATATCGATTATTTAGTGGCTCTAACTTTTTCCTTCAAAATCACACAATAAAGCACCAGGGGAAACAGAGAAACTGAGCTTTCCTGTCTCGGAGTCGCGTTTGACTCCATTTTTGTACAACATTTCTACTGATAAAACTGTACCCAAAGGAAACTACACAGCTATGTATCCGTATGAAGAGGTTTAGTTTTATTTATCCCAGTTAATTAGTCTTCTGTTAGGGTTGTTTTACTCTAGGTTCGGTTCTGACCCATTTTCAGTCTGATATAAGTCTCAGCAGTCTTATTTAAGCCTATTTGTTTATTTTCTTCTCACTCTGCCTGGTTTGTAAATGCTTCTGGTTATTTTGTCTGTATTTTAAGTGTCAACAACAAAATAAAGATCCTGTAATCATATTAATGTTCTCCCGATTTTGCCGTTGCTTTTCTTTTGCCTTGTAGGTTGTTTTGGTTTTTTTGCACCCAATGTTTAATCCTGATTTGTCATTTGCCTTTTAATGCTGGTATTTCTTGATGGTTTTGTGATAACTTAGCACCTTATTTCAGTTGATTTGTGCATCCTAGTGTGCTGTGTGAGCGACTGTGGATCAGTGGTAGAGTAGTTGGCTTGCAATCGGAGGGTCATAGGTTCGATTCCAGCTTCCTCCAGTCACATGTCGATGTGCCCCTGGGCAAGGCACTTAACCCCCAAATTCTACATTGTCCTACCGAGCCATGTTGGGTGTCGGTGTATGAATGAGAGTGTGAATGGGTGAATGTGGCTTCAATGTAAAGCGCTTTGAGTGGTCAGTAAGACTAGAAAAGCGCTATATAAGTTCAGTCCATTTACCATTTACCATTTTCCATCTCCTTCATAGAGGTTATTTAGTGTCTCTGGGTTTTAGCGGAATCATCATTTTTGTAAACAATTAGTATGCCTATTTTGTTATTTTTGGTTACATGACAAAACTATTGCACTTAAATGGCCAGGTCTCTGGATTTTGGTCTTGTTTAACAACATATCCTGCCTAAAAAGCAATCATTTACTGAATTTACCATTTTTATTCATAACTTCTTTCATGATTAGCTTTATAACTGTCATCAATTGAGATTGTATAATGGTTGCTTTTTCTCTTTATCTAGATGTCTTGTGACTGCTTTAGGTCTTATTTTCATGTTTTTTTAAATTTCCCCCTGGTTCTGTATTGTCTGTCTCGTCTTTACAATCTCGTTTTTTTATACTAAACCCATTTCTTTTTTTAATCTATTTTGACGTCTGCTACTTGTGGTAGTTATTTATTGATTCCGTTTTCTGTGTATAGTTTCCTGTCGGTTGAACTGTGTACTTCTGTAGACATTTGGTCCCTTGATGGTCTTACAGTAATATTTTATTCATCATACTTCAGGTGTTTTGTGAGGTCTTTATCCCCATACTTACGTTCTGTTGCCTTCACATCCTTTCACTGAAATTTTCTAATGGATTAATTTGGGTTAAAATGAATATTTGTTGGTTATTTCATCTTATTTTATAGTTTTGAGCAATTTCTCCAGTTCTCTGTTGGTTTTCATTTAGATTGCATAATGTTATTTATGCATGTCTGTTTTTGCATATATTATACATATATATTATACATATTTGTTATTTTTATTTTTGCATCCCATTGTACATTTGCTTTCGTTAATTTCCCTTCTTCGTGGCTTCTTGTGATCTGTCCTAATTTGGTGTTAATTTGCATTTGTACAGCATAATACAGTTTTGCACATTTTTTTGGTCACATTTTGAATTATATACAATCCATCATGTTTAACTATTTTTGGACCATCTTAGTTTCTTTCACAGTTTCCCCCTTTAATCTTTTAAAAGACAAAATAAACACAGATTTTAAATCTTAACGTGGAAATTTACTTTAAAGGCAGCAGAAAGTCTTGATCTAGGATACATTGGTGTAGATTTTCAGTCATCCAGGACATAATCATCTTGAGAGTTTAAATGAAGGGAACTGGACTTTTCTTCTCATCTTGAAAACCATTCGTCTCTCATCCAAGAGGCTTCTCCTTGGGAGTACAAGATTTATAAGTCTAAAGTTGGTGTCGTTAAGGCTCACTAATGAGGCCACAGTTATACCTAATGAGGCCATCAAGGTTATGTAAGCTCTAAGCAATCTTGGTAAGGTAAGTGTCCTTAACAGTGAAAATGACCCTAATCATGTAACCAGACAACAACTTAAGTCCAGTTTCCTTCATTTAAACTCAGCATAATTTTAATCTATGATGAATTTTAGTCTTAATAATCTGGAGTTAAAACATCTAAATGAAACCTGTTGCTTTCTGTAAAAATACATACTGATAAAAAGGAAAAATGCTTTGTTCATCCATTTTGTTCTCAGAACTAATTTATTGTTGGCTCTGGATTCGGTAAATCTGTTTTAAAAATGCAGACAATGAACGCCTCCTCAGTGTCAAAATGCAGATACATTTTTCTAAAACTGACTGAAGGGAAATAAGATGCTAACGGGACAAAAATGTGCATTTCAGATAACCTTCCACTCTGCTGCTCGTCTCAGAGGTCCCAGACAAAGTTTTCCTTTGTCCACCCACCTAATGGTCCCGCAACATTCCCGCTCAGAGTGTGCAGCCACTTCATTACGGCCTCATTTAGGTTCCTAATGATCCATTTACATAATTAACAAGCAGAGACATGGAAGGCTGCCCAACGCCAGCTAGAAATGATCTAAAAAGGGCAAAAAAAACCTCAAAAGAATATTTTTTACTTACTATTAAACATTTTTATTGTTTAAAGTTGTTTAAATAAAGCAAAATATGATATTTACAGTGGATATAACTCTTCTTTAAACACAGCTTCCCAGAGTCAGTCTTACAGCAGCAGTCTTCAGTCAGAGGCCTCTTCTGATTCATTACAAGACTGCTACTGGGGATCACCATCCACAACCACTTATTAAAGATACTTGGATGATATGAGTTAGAACAATATCTGAGTTCCCATTCGGTGTCAAAGATGTACATTTGAATTGAATGGTTAAAAAAAAGTGACAACATTTGAATATTATTTGGCAGGCTACCATCATACATTCAGGATCTGCATGCTAATAACAGATGACCCTCTGAGGATGCTAAAAGAGATGCTAAAAGCTGGAAAACATCTGGAAATACAAGAAAAACCTGGGAACAATCAGAATAAACTTCCCAAAAAGCTCAACACCTGTATTAACAAATATGAGCCTGATGATAGCTCGTCACATCGAGATCAAAACAGTTTGATTGTGAGAGTTTCTTTCTCGATCAGATCACCAGCACATTTTTTCACACGGTACCGATTTCATTACATGACGAGATAATGTGATTTTGAGCTCATTGTTGCGATTATAGTGAGAGATTAGACCTGGAGCTTGTTTTACTGCCATAAGTGTGTCGTTGTCTTTTAAATCTTGAGATAAAACTCCCGGCAGCGGGGCTGCAGAGACGTTCAAGCTGCAAGCAATCGATTGGACCGAAGCGCTGCCAATGATTTCTGTAGGTTCTGTAAACATGTAAGACAGTAAATAAACACAAAATGTTTTCGGAAGCTCATTTCTATTTTTCTATAGTCTATAAAACAGCAGGAAGCCCAGGTTGGACATGTTTGCTCAGACTGCACTCAGATCGTTGGATAATCAGGGAAACAGGCCTCATCTCCCAGAGTTTATCTTAACGTTTGGAGGCGATATTTATTTTGCTCCTGCTAGGCATCGATCGAGCTGATTGAGCTCTGCAAATACCATTTTCACGACCAATCCGTCTGCTGGATTAATACGTCCTGTCTATTTAATCCTGTTTGATTTAGTCCGAGTAAAGCTCAGCGTGGAGCTGACGGGCCGATCAGGCTTATATTTTCAGCTTAGAGTTGCTCAAAGTCTCATAAAGTGTTAAAACTTACTTACTTGCTTACTAAAAAAGAAATATAGTAATGAAAATGAGAAAGGTGTGATCATCCGTGATCAGTTTTCAAGTCTTGACAGTTTCTCAGCTGAATTCAAGTCTAGACCTTGACTAGGCCATTTTAACACATGAAAGACAATTGATTTTCACGCATGTGGCCGGAAATAATATTATACAATTTATTTTCTCTGTTTAAGACTCCAAAACAACCTCTTGATAAATTGTGTTGGTGGAAAGAAATTAGAAATTAGGTTTCTCCACAGTCATCTGCCCATTGAATATATGTCAATTCAACGATTCAGACACATAAAAGGGAAATAATTAATTGCAATGTAATTTACATTTACAGAAAAGTGGCGCTAATGAATCCAGTCTGCAGTTGATTCAGCCTTGATTAACCACAAGGAGGAGCAAAGTTCAGCTCCACTAAGACATGTTAAGATTTTATACACGTATTCATCTGCTGAATGAGTGATGGCACCACGGGGAGCCTTTGTTCACTTTTAATAGTGATTAGAATGAATACAAATTAAATATTTATGGGGAAATTAATGATGACAGGATTTTTCCATCCAGTCAAAATAAATCAGAGTTAGATATAGTCGCTGTATAATGGTTTCTCGTCTGGGTCTCGAATTTAATTGGGTCGGGTTCTAAAATCATCTTAATGGGCACAGGTTGGTGAAATTAGATCCATGCCAGGACTCTGAAGTCAACCTCCACCCCAAACACAATTCTTCCCCATCGTCTAATACGTTTTTTCCATCCTGTAACTGGTTTTCTTCCACTGTCGTCCCACAGCATGATGCTGCCACCTCTATGTTACACAGAGGGAATGGTGTTTTAGTGGGATTTTCAATGTGCAGTGTTTCTCCAAAGTCTCAGTACACACACTTAGCGTTTATTTACTAATACTGTTCATTAAGGGGAATCAGAATAAAAGGAATTATATTTGTATTTTGAAGAATACTAATTTTTCTTCTGCTTCAAAATTATGCGTTTCTTCAGTATTTTCTTTTGTGTTGTTTTCTAGCCGCTGCAAATCATAATGAAATAAAGCACGAATGATTAATTTTAAGGCCGAAATGGACTTTAAAAAAGTAGAAAGTCTTGATCTATGAATCAGTTTAGTCTTAAACATGAGCTTGATTAAAAAATATCTAAATGAAACTTTGATTTCGGTAACGAAACATACTGATGAAAAAGAAAGATGCGTTTTTTTCTAACTTTTCTTTTGAAGATTTTGGTTGAACAAAGGACCAAATGTGGAAAACATTTGGTCTTGCTTATTTGTTATATTTGTGGGTTTTTTTTGCATTTTACTGCAACAACAGAAGAAACAAGGATTATTTTTGGGACCATCACCGTAATCTGCTACACATCAGTCAGTTGCTCTGCCAGTGTAAATATGATTTATTGTAAAGCAGAGCAGGAATGATAATTCACCTGGGAACACAGAGAGGGTGTGTCTGGGAGTCCCACAGTGAGAGGTGTGTCCGGTGTTGGATTTCCACTCTGTAGTCTGAAAGGAGAGTCTGAAAACACACTTGACTGCTATAATGAGGTTCTGTGTGTAAACGGGCTGAACCCAGAGCTCTATAGAGCGCAGCTAGAGAACGACTCAATACCAGAGAAGATAAAGGGAATGAAAAACTCAAGTGTTAAAAGAAGGACAAGAATCCCCGGAGTTCCTCAGTCTCCTTCTTCCTTTCGCCCTCTTTAGTCCTCCATCCTCTCTCAGTGTGCTAACATGCTCCCTTCCTCCTCTTCATCACTCCTCCGCCCCCCTCTTTTCTATTGCCCTCTTTATCTCCTTTCTTCCTCCTCATCTTTCTCTTTGCTGAAACACAAAACCCTGGTAATCCTCATGATCCAGGCCTGTCCGGACGGGAGGGGAGGAGACACGAGCCAGAGACTCAAAAGAAGGAAAAAAAGAGTGATGTGAAGAGGAAACGCACAACACAGAGGATAAATATGATAAATACACATTCTGTGGCTTTGAAAACAAGTTTTATGCCGCATTTAGAAGTGATTAGGAAACCAGCAGCGAAGGCGGGGCACTTCAGGAACCCAAAGCAAACAAACACAGTACAACAACTCACCGGATATGCACTTTAATACACATATTTCATTCTTTTTAAACAAAACAATCATCTAAACAAGATTTGTTTTCACCAGTTCACATCGTTTATTTAATCTCCTCTCATCCGTTAGCGATGGCTCCACAAGCCGCACCGAAGAGAAAAACTAAATACGTATCAGTCCGAGTTTGAGTTCGAAACAACATGAATACATTGCTATTCTGCACTGCTTTTATTTTCCCAGATGCAGTAGAGTAACGAAGGAGTGACAGACGCATCCTACATGCTGCTGATCCTTTCTGAAAGAATCAGTCATCGAAAAAAAGGGTGTTTTCAATATATTAGCAACAAGGTCATTAGTTAAGCCTGGTATTAAAGAGGGTTAAAGACCGTAAACCCCCAATGAATCATTAAAATCCACCAATACATAGACATTTTAAGTCACAATATTGTTTTGACGTTAAAAACATTGTATCATTTTTTTATTATGATTACATTTTGTAAACTTTGAATGGAACTATCGACAGTAACCAATGACAGTAATTTCTGTTGTAAAACTAAAAGTATGTCTAGGAGTTGGTGGCTGTTTGCAGGAAATTCATAGATTTTTTTACTGACCAATGGCTACTGTGACGCAGCAAAACAGGAAGCGCAAAAGAAATGTCATGGAAAACACATGAAGAAATCCATTAATTCAGTTTATAGTTAAAGGCAATCGAGATGGTCATCAAAGAAGGAAAAAGAGCAACTGGACGTTAGCTTGGCATGAATCAATGGGGAGCCTAAGAAGGAGCAGAGCGAGGGGTCGTAGCCTCCAGGACGAAGAAAGTAGCATTAAACACGGGGAAAACCTCTATAAATCTGACCATGTGACCATGTAGCAGCTATGTTGGGAGTAAAGCAGTCGGTGGAGTGAGAGCCAGCATGGAGGAGAAGCTCTACAAGCTCTAGGTGAGTGTTTTACGTGCTATAGCTAGTGCTAGCTAGGCGTCATATTTGCGACTTCTGATTTGTAGGCATTTGAATTGCGAAATTTTACAATCAAATAAATTCCAAAAAACTTGACAAACACAGTCGAAATGTAAATTATTAGTTATCGTTTAAATGGAAGTACAACATATGTGTGATTTAGGACGTAAGACAAAGCGGACCAGAAAATAACTTTTATCGCTTCATTGACAGGGGACCGGAAGGGGAGGAGACTTAGGCTCCCTATGGTGAGGCGAGACCAATTACTTTTCTGGTAACCTTAAGTATGTTTAATGTTCTAACCAGGCATGTTACTGAGAAAATTCACAAGGTAGAACCTACTTTCCACGGCAGTACAATAGTTATGCTTGAGCATGTAAAAGAGAAGCCCGTTGTAGCTGACGACATAGACAGTACCCTCTGTAAGCTAATCAACTCGTTAGCGGCTAACATTAGCATCAAGAAGTAGAGCATAGTCCTCTTTTCACTGGATATGTCGGCTTTTTACATTCCCTCCAGGGCATTCATAGAATGATAAAAATATCCACATTCTTTCATGTGACGTCCTCTACGACCTGATCCGTTGCCTGGAGGCTGGTTCTGATCCGTTTCTAGACAGAACAGCCGGCTAGCACCGCTGCTGTTTACAGATCATCAAGGCGCAGGTGTCACAATAAACTGTTGCTTATGGTATTTATTACTGCATTAACAATAAAATACTAATTTCGTCAAAATGTAATTTTTAGACTGATTTTAGATGTTAAAAGGCCGTGAGCAGAAAGGATCTTTTTGGAAGAATCAGTCTGCATTACAGCGGTTCTGATGAAGCTTCTGATTGAAGATGTTGTACTACCTAATAGCTGAAACATTAGGAGTAGTGATGGTACTTTCATTACCCTTAGCACTTGTCATGTGTCTGCTTTATCACTGTTTTAATTTATAAAACAATACAGTTTTAACGCAAAAATGTGATATTATATTGTACAAACGAGAAATATTGGAGATTAGTCAAAAACTGTAGTCAATTAAAAGTAAAAAGTAGTAATCAAAAAAATGTGTCTAGTAAGAGTAAAAAACAGTGTTCGGTAAAATGGCTACTGAAGTATTGAGTATTTGTTATCAGATTGTTGATGATTTAATCTGTTCAATTTTATTTCAAACATTTAAAAGACAAAACAATTCAAGTTAACATTTAACAATTGTTTGAAAAGGAGGCAGGTCAAAGTGTACACTTTCAAGGCCCAACTCCTTTACACATTTTCTTCCAAACAAACAAAAAAATAAAGGCGAGTAAAAGTTGTGTTAATTCCTTCATTTTTACTTGACATATAATTTTTTTCAAATAAGATCAATAATAATAAAGTCAAAAACACAAAAACTAAACTCTACAGACAAACTAAACAAAATACTCTCCTCTACACTACTATTACTACTTTCTAACGTTTCTATTCTGTTTTGCACTGTTCATCCTCATACTTGTATACATTACATTTTCGTACTTCTAATCTTCGTTTAAATCGGCTCAAGTTTTTACTTTGTTTTATGTCATCAGTTAGATAGATCAACCTTTTAATGTTGTTCCAATATTTAAACATTTTATAAATCTATAGATTAGAATTATTTGAAATAGAGGACATAACTGTAAAATAATGCATTTGGCTAGAATAGTTGTGTTTCTAAAGTAAAACTAATGAAACCAGTACTTATAGTAAGTAGTGTATATTTATTAGACATGGGTAAGGTACGCCGACTTGACCTCCAAATGGCTTAACAGCCTCAGCAGAGGTAAAGATACTCGCTGTGGGTAGAGGAGCCAGGTTTTACTCATGTCAGCGTGCTTCATAAGAATATTGCTCAAGTTACGGTAAGTAAAACTACTCCAAAAGTTGTTGGTTTTTTTTCCTTCCAAAAAGCTATTGAAGTAAATGTAAGAAGTTATGATCCGCATCTGAATGCAACCCACGTTATTTTTTATTTAGCTCTGGGTAAGCTGAACTTTTTAACTATCAACCACCTGCAGCAAACACTGACGACTGAAAGGTTTTTATTCCAACACAATAACTCTGAAAGAACCCATTCAGTTTGGAGCAATCTGCATCTGCAACCGGTGACATGCTGCCCGGCTCTAATGGAGGTCCTGGCCAGCAAGATGAAGCCACTGATGAGCTGAGATGCACAGAATTTCAGTGATGGGAACAAAAGCTCATGTTCTCTACATTTACCTCACATCAGAGCGGCCGGTGCAGGAGAGTGCAAATGAAGTCCATCTACTTTACCCCGCAATTTATTCCTGAGGGACATGTGTGAGGACAGATAAAACAGCATCACAGCAACGCTATCAGGTTGCTTCAGGTCACACACAAACACACACACACACACTGTCTCCTCTGGCTGCTGATAATAAGAGTCTGTTAGCGTTCCTTTTTGAAAATCCAATCATGATTTGGGAGCAACAAAGCGTCCCCGGCGACTCAAACTATTCATCACATTTTCTCCGCTCGCTCTCGGAGTGTTGCTGCCGTCTTTTCTGCACGGCTGAGCGCTCGGCTTCAGGCGCCGCGGCTTCGGGAGCCAACAGCGCTCAGAAGAACCAACATTTCACACCGAGATTACGTTTTATTCTGCGGGAGAGGCACAAAAACCAACTCCCAGAATGATACAAAATAAGTAAGCAAATAGGCCGGACGGTTTAGAGGTTATGAGCTCATCGATTTATGATCATATTAATGAAGGTTTCTTGCCAATTTATAAAAAAAAAAAAAACATACGGTGTTAAACGGTTTCATTTAGTTCTGCACTTTCCCGTTGGTTTAGAGGCAGATGGTGTCCTATTAGAAATAGAACCACAGGATAATCTGCTAAATTAAAATATTAAATCAGACCAATAAAAAAGGTGGTTGATATCCAAGCATATTAGTGGAAAGTTGAGTGGCGGGAAAGACAAAGTGCGTAAGACAAAGTGTTAAAAGGCAACAGGGAGCGATTCTGGAAGCTACCGAACACATGTGCTCCATATCTAACATTACTTTCCCTTAATCAGTCCTCAACCAGAGACGATGTCATAATAATCTCACTGAGGAGAACCAGAACTGGTCCAAAGTCCTCTTTTCAGTTGACATATTTTTTTGGAAATAATGTAGGACAAGAGGAGAGAAGCAGAATCCGTGATGCTTCAAGCCCAGAAGGACATTTTTTAGTCAGAGAAGATCTGGGGCAAAATGTCCTGCGCTGGCTCTTCATGCTAACTTGCCAAACTCCCCAATAACAGCTTTAAACACAGGCAAACAAGCCTGACCAAAATCCCCAGCGCTGGGTATCGATTCAAATTTCAAGAATCGATTAGATTCTGATTCGATTTGATCCGGTTCAATGTTGATATGGGTCAATGCTATTAAAAACATTATCTTAATGACATGGCTGTAATTGGATGACTTAACACTGGTAACAGTTTACCAGGAAAAACCAATTGTTACATTTGTGAATTGATTAGATTGTTAGAATTTTTATAAGAATCGATACATAATCGATTTTTTTTTTCCAGCATCATCCCAATCAAGAGGAAGAGACCACACCAAACGATAAAGAGAAGCTGAAGGTCGCTATGAAAGCAATCTGGGCTTCCTGAATACCTCAACAGAACAACTGTCTGGTTTCCTTCATGCCACGCCAAATTGAAGCAGGAATTAATGCAAAAGGAGCCCAGACCAAGTACTGAAAGCAGATACTCTAAAGTACATGGAAATGGTCCCAAAAAAAAGAAACATCTGAGAATGGCAATAAATGGACAGAAGATTTGAAGGATGATTGGATAAATGGGTGATCTTCTCTACTGAGATCCTCCTACATCTCCGTTTCTCCATAGGATGATGCTGCCGTCTCCATCTTCCCAACCTCTACATCATAAAGCAGAACAACACAGGGGCAACCTTTCCATCTAACAGAAACCATAAAACTTCCTTTATTCCCAAAAACACCAAGCAGGCACGTTTTCCAGTCTGCAGTTGGCTGTTAAAGACATTTTAAGATTTTCACAAGGCCTACAAACACTCTGACTAACAAAACCCAGAGGGGAGGAGAATATGTAGAAAAATTATTGTTTATAGCAGCACAATCCTGGAGAATAAAGGACGAGCTGCAGAGATTCAAGAAAAGCAGTCGCAGCAGAAGGCTTTGATTCAAGAATGATGACAGTGAATGATTGTGGAGATCAAAACGATCCATGTGATTAAAAAATTCAGCCTGTGGCAAAATGTTCAAACGTTTTTATCGTATTCGATCCATCCTGAAGCAGTGAGAAGATGCTTTAGCTGAATGTAGGAAGTAGGACTCTTGTTCTTACAGGGAGAAACTGAGCTGTAAGGACGGATCATCTTGACACAATAAATTATTCTCCCATTAAATCCTCCGGATGCTGTCAGTATTCAGGCTTCCTGGTGAAAAAGCTAAACATTTGTCAAAATCATAAAGAGAAATGCAGGAACCCTGCAGGAGCCAGGAAGTCCTCTGTGCTGACAGATGAACATGTGTCAGTAATGAGGCTGATGCTTTTTATATCACTTCACTTAATTACAGCCAGAGTGAGTGTGTTTTCCTCTCTTCCTGTGCCACAACATCATATTTCAGGAAATGCGACAGTGCTTCGCAAACTTTGAACACCTGGCCGTTCCAACAGGGAGCCCAAAAAACGCCCTCACATAAACCAAATCCAATCTTCAGAATGTCTGGTTAGCCTATTTAATCTAATCTAAAGCTGTAAAGACAACGTTAGTCACCATTTTCTCAACCAAACCAGGTCTTATTCCTTATAACGGTCATACAATGCACATATCACACATAAAACTCTTCAGCTACTTGTCCATGTAAAAATGTAAATGTAAAAAAATAACTGATCTATGATGGGGCTGGGTGTTGATTCAAATTTCAACCATTGATTTAAATCCAATTCTCAAGCTTTAGAATTGATATCCAATCTAATCGAGTTAGATTATAGATGAGGGTCATTGCTATTAAAAACTTTTCAATGACCAACACTGGGTGAGTAATAGTTTACCAAGAAAAAAAGAAATCAACACTTTCAGAACTAAGCCTTAAAACGACTGTCTGGATTTTTAATTCCAATTTTAGCTGTAACACTGGGCAAAGTATGTTCAACTATTTAACCTATTTTTTAACTTGTGAACTCTTAGAATTTCTATAAGGATTGATTTAGGATCTATTTTTCGATTTTTGCATTTATATAGCGCTTTTCGAGAACTTCAAAGCGCTTTACAATTCCGTAATTCATTCACTCCCACATTCACACGTTGGTGGAAGTGAGCTACATTTGTAGGCACAGCTGCTCTGGGGCAGAATGACCGAAGCAAGGCTGCCATATCGCGCCATCGGCCGCTCTGGCAAACACCAGTAGGCAAGGTAGGTGAAGTGCCCAAGGACACAAAGGAATGTAGCACGTTGAAGCAGGAATCGGACCAACAATTTCTGGGTCACAGGCCGACAACTCTACCAGTGAGCCACAAATCCCTAAATCCAATGACCTCTCCATTTCTTAGGTAACATAAACGTTTAGGATGACGTGTATCTGTGGGGTCACAGATTAAGATTTAGACTTTATTGATATGTCGAATATCGGTAAAGCCGAAATCAAACATTCCTAAATGGAGTTCTGCCTCTAAGTGGTCGGGGTCGTCATAGGAAGGTGGTCCATAATGTAACGTGACAACCTTCTAGCCACCTTCAGCCATCAAGCACATAAAAGTAGCATCCAGGATGTTTGGGGTCACCAGAGATGCTAGCTGGCCTTTTCCTGACCTTCGTTTTGTAATGTCCTCGATGGAGGGAGTAACTCTGTCGTTTTAGTGATTTTTTTGTGTGATTTGTTTCAGCTTGCCTCCATTTGCTTTGAACCCTCACTGAGTAGATGCCAAAAGTACCAGTATGTCATTGAAAACCCTATAATCCGGTTCAAGTCAAGCCGAGTAGGTACTAGTTTTTGACTAGCTGCAACAGTGAGGTGAATTAATGCGCCAATTAGACTAAATAACAGTAACCAGGTTTCTTTTAGAGAAAGGAACTACCAATTGCAATTTGGAATGATTTGCTATAACCAAACGTCTTTTATGTCACTAT
This sequence comes from Apricaphanius iberus, assembly GCA_028564705.1. Classification (NCBI taxonomy): domain Eukaryota; kingdom Metazoa; phylum Chordata; class Actinopteri; order Cyprinodontiformes; family Aphaniidae; genus Apricaphanius; species Apricaphanius iberus. Next base: position 759,634 of record JAPXFQ010002912.1, read on the forward strand.
AGAAATATTTTGTCGGATTTTTCCAAACCAAATATTTCAAAATTCTGGCAACTCCCCCCCCAAACAAATAGGGATACAGGTTTCTTGTAGAACTGAACTGTCAGTGACAATTTGGAATGATTTGCGATAACCGATATGTCATTTTTTGTTTTATTTTTCACAGACAGACTGGACTCACCAAACAGGGCTTAGAAATCCTACTATAAGGTGCTGGTTTGTCAAGTCTCCCCGTCACTGCTCCTACACATTAATCCTCACATGCTTCACCTCGCTGGATAAAAATCACCACATAAATCTTAAATGTATTACCTCAAATATTATCCAGAGACATTATTCATGCATTTATCGATGGATCAAATGTAAAGTCCTCACTCTTCTGAACCTGTGGTGGATTTGTTGATGTTCTTTCCACACATTTCATGACCTTGGTCAAAAACTAGACCCCTTAACACATTAAGAAATGAAAAAAAAAATAGGAAAAATGATGATAAAAGCCCTTTGACAATGAGTCAATAACAATATAATAGATTCTGAAAAAGCTTCTACGAGTTCTGCAACATACAGGTTTTTGGATTCATCATTGTGTCTGAGTGACTCAGGACTTTGTAAGGATGAAGGTTTTTTTCCTAATCATGCAGCTATGGGGTTTAAGATGGGCAAACTTGAATTTAAACATTCCCCTGAAGTGAGTTTTCTCCAAAGGGACTAAGAGCTGTTTGGTTTGGCCAAACAACTACGAAGGACTTAAGGATTCAGTTTGGTTTTCCAGGCAGAACTTCAACATAATGGTCTGGGCGATTAAGACGCTCCAGCATGTTTATGACCAACATAACTTGGACACAGGTCTGCTGATTTTATTTGATTTTTTTGGGGTTGGAATGCATAAAAAAAACATATGCGTTTCACTTGCTGCATGAGTCATTGAAGCGCCAACATATGTGAAAGGCATTAAATCTGGACCTGTTGCTGCAGAGCCAACTCCCTCGCTCACACAGCGAGCTTTGGACGTGAGAAATGAAAAGAATAATAGAGAGAGCAGCGGTGGAGAGTAAGCTGTTAAAGCCATCAGAGCCACAGAGGGTCTCTGCTGTTGTCCATTAAAGCTTAAATGCAGAAAGTTTTTCTTCAGTTCTTTCACAACTCCCTCCTCCTCCTCTTCACTTTTTACTGAAACCCTCTCAGTCTGCAGCGTTTCAAAGCTGCTGTCTGACAGCAACAAGCTGCAGGTATCCCTGAATCAGCCATTTCAAAGAGTAATAAAAAAAAAAACATAATAAAAAAACGCAATCACAGGATCGACACGGCCGACTCCTGCGGGGAAACAACAAAGTTTTGGTTCGGACCGCGCTCAAGCCGACAATAACTGCATTCAGCACCATCCAAGGAGAAAGCGACGCCTCGGGGCGCGCAGCCTGACCAGCAGAACCAGACAGAAGAAAAGACAGCTGCTAGTGGGTGTTTGTGATTTTCCTGCAGCTAAAAATGACACATGGACAGTGATTATTATTAATACATCTATTACCGGCTATTTAGGTTCTCATTATGGAGGGCGGCTGGTTGATTGATAAAAGCCAGCAGCTCAGAGAGGAGCAGAAACAGGAGTCAAGGACATCATGACAAACAGGAGGCATATCAATGATAGGGGGGGAAATATATTCAAGTTAAACTGGGTTTTCTGAACATTTTCATCATCTTATAAGTCTTAAGTTTTAAAATTGTCAAATTTATTTAAACGACAGTGCGACTCGGAGTCCAACAGGTCATCACAGATGAAATAGACATATTCTATCATGGTAGTTTTTCCATTTATCAACATTTTGGTTTGGTTCGAGCCAAAACAAAGGCATTCAGGTTTAGAGATGTTCCAATGCCATTTTCTTTCTGTCCGATACCGATTTCAATACTTGGGCTTTAAGTATCCATTGATAAAATGTCCTGATCCGTCTGTGTTGCTGGTGCTCTTTTCCCTTAAGGAAGAAAAACTCCACTTGCTCTTTCACATGATGCTAAGCCAAATGCTTTATGAGCTTGCTGCTGTTTAATTTAGCAACACTTACAGTACAACACCTCTGGAAACTTCAGTCCTGCATAATAGGCAATAAAATGTAAAAGAATGTGAAGCAACCATCACGTAAGATTTTACCACCGCCTGTGTCAATGTGTGCTAGGGTTGGGCAGCTGTTTAGACAGAAATACATATCGATACAGATAACTTATTTGTTTGTGGTATCAGCGATTATTTCTGATACTGGTAACCCTATTCAGATTTGATGTGGCAGACCAACCATGAGGCTGATAAGGAGGCGGCAAACGAGAGCATTTAACCAGAGAAGCAGCCAGGATCAGGGCAACTCTGGAGAAGCTGCAAATACTACCAAACGAGAGACACCCTGAACACAACGTTCCCACACTGGAACATGGTGATGTAAGTATTATGCTGCGGGGGCTGCTTTCCTTCAGAAACAGTCCGAAACACGCAGCCTGGAGCCGTTTAGACCAAGTTATATGCATGCCAAGTGATCAGTTTAAAGTGGCATAATTTCATATTTACACCACACTTTTTAGACTTTTATTTGTTGAAAAATTTTTTAGAAGCCACCAATCATTTCTGAACTGAAGGAGAAGTGAAACAAGGATTACGGGATGAATCCTGAAGGTAGCAGCTTTGTATTCAGACAGGGAAACATTAAGATTTAGCAACATCTCCGCTAAAAAAACAGAGGGCTGGCCAGCTCCCCCCCCCGCTCTGGACCTGAAGCAACGTGCAGCGGCGGAGAGAAAAGGTCCAAAGCAGCAGGAAAGTGTTCATCCATCCAGACTGAACGCAGTAAAACACCGACGACAAGCCTGAAACTATACAATCATACCACACACACACACACAAACCACAGCAGCAGTTGGCAGCTGATAAAACTCTGCTCCAAGTCATCAACATCGCCTTCCAAGTCTGTCACGCCTTCGCCCTCAGAGTCTCCCCCCTTTCTTTTCTATTCATTCTCTGCACATTTAAACCATCCTGACTTCTTTTTTCTTCCCCCAAACAATCCGCCTTTCTTTCTCCCTCCTTGATTCTTTGCCATTTCCCCTCCTTTTCATCGTTAAGGTTTTAAATTAGTGAGCAGCGGAGAAGATGGACACACGCCGAGTTGCTCTGGCAGGGCGCTGCGGTGACTCTGGTCCGGCTCCAAGGCCTCACATTTCACAGAAACGATACAGCTCCAGGATTCAGCCCAAACACAACAGTCAGCTGGACGCGCACACGCAAACGAGAACTGAGCAGAGATGACTTGATTGAAACTTCTCTGGTTTTGTTTCTTTCTTAAACAATATTAGAACATTGCAGAGAGTCCAAGGAAGTTGGAGAAGATCCAAAATGGAGAACTGTGAATATAAACTGCAGATAAAGTCTTCCAATGTCTTCCTCAGATGAAAGCAAACCGGTAAATATTGTTCAGGACCAGCCCAGGAACCACAAAGCTTCAATCCGGTTATGATCAGGAAGCTGGTGGTACAAACCACTCCATGAAAACTGCAGCTGCCCACATGAACAAAAAACACCCACATTCTGGAGAAAAGTTTTAAGTTAAGCATGTACGAACATACAAATTGGGGCTGATCCAGATGATATTTATATTATATTTATTTCAGTCCCTTCTAAGAGCATTTGAAAAGAGCAACTTTGCTTCTCTGCTTCATGCAGACTGAAAAAAATGTAAAAAAAATGACAAATACGGCTACAAATGTAATTTAACAAAGCGTTTACTCATCACCAATTATTGTAAATCGTTAATGTTATGTCCTTTTTCTGTGTTACACGGCAATTAATCTCTTTCTCTCTCGCGTTTAGCAGCCCAAGAGATTTACTTTCACAAGTGAAGCATTACAACTTTTGCTTTAGTACTCCACTTGATGCATATGTGTAAGAAATCTTTGTTAAAATAGCTGTGTTGTTGTTGTTGTTTTGTCTTTCAGATATTTTTGACATGGAGTCGGGAAATAAAGGCAAAAAAGGAGATGAAAAGAGGTAGGAAAAAAGGGAGAGGGAATAGAAAACAGAGGAAGGGGAATAAAAAAAATATAAGAATATATCCTGGTCTGCTCTTACACTTGCACGGTGGCAGAGAGAGGGAAAAACAATGATAAAACTATCCAAACTGATACATAAAAACAGCAACAGTATTACTAAAAGCCTTATAATACAGATTATAACAATATGTATTTGTGGTAACCTCAGCCATCCAGTGTTGTCGGTACTAAGGCACTACTTAATACTTCACACCTGCTCACAAACTCAATCGGTTTTATTGCTGCAGAATTAACGAATTTTGGTTCAGAAGCTTAAAATGAACAAACATTAGGCATAAATATACAAACAATGTGAACAATGTGTGTATGAAAATCCTTTTCTCTTTTTTACAGAGAGGCTCAAGTAGAAACTGTTCTGCGATGCTGACGTGAAGGTTTTGTCTAAACGCCTTGTGTCCAGGATGTGTGCGATCTGCAGGGATGTTAGCTGGATTAAAGGAATACATTTGGTTTTTTTTGGGGTTTTAATAATTGGTGGGTTCGATTCTTGTAATGAGAGTACCAGTAGCTGATCGAAAACCCTAAAAATCAAGCAGATTAGAAACTATTTGTCAAGGCGCTTTCCTGTAATGCTGTCCAACATTGTACAGTACTGCTTGGTAACTGTTACAGAATATGGGTCGACTATTGAAATCCCTGTTTTTAATCCAACCCTCCTTAAATATATCAGAATCAACCAAGGGAAAATGGGCTTTGGATTGATTGATGAGTCTCTAATTGTAAGGGTTGTAGTTTGGTTCAAGGACATTAACGCCCAAATTCACAAAGAAAAATCAGGGTACAAACACATGCTGTCATCTTTTTTTCAGGGCAGAGTGATGTCAATCCAACCAGGGCCAACCATACGGTTTTACAAGGATACTTTAGCGTTTGTTTTTAGTTGGACTTTGAATGCAGGTCAGCTCTGGGATGGGGGGATTGAAGATTTTGAAAATATTTTTTGTCACTTTTCATGTATTGTTAAGAAAACAGGTAGAAAAAAATGATTAAAATCATATTTGGTATGGGAAAGAAGAAAAAAAAATCAGAGATTTTTACTTATTTCTAAAGCAATGAGTCAACCTCACAAATAAACTTGCTTCTTTTCAAGACTTTCTCAATGCAGAAAAAAAAAGAGAGAGATTTAGGATTCTGAAACCTTACAGAAACCCTGATTTATTTGAGCCGGTTGAGCCTGGCTTGACTCAGAGAAAACACAGAGGCGTTTATAGAAGAAAGGTCTCAGTAGAAGTTGTGTTCAACACATGGAAACGTCGGACCTGACAGATGATGGAGGCAGGGGAAAGCTTCACACAGAGACGACACGCTTTAATGGGAGCTGGCAGACCGCGAGCGGACAGAAGCGGATCATAGAGCACCACACATTCAGATGTGACGACCATTTTAATCGACTGGTCACACTGGGAGGTTTGATTTCGGTCCAGCGAGGGCTTCTGAACGCCGCTAGACTCTTATCTGAACTGGAAGTGCTGATAAATGACTCCAGTGATCTAAAATTTAAACTCACGCATGAACTTGAAAAGAAAAGCCGTGCAGAGTCTCTGTTGGACTAGAAAACCCTGAAACTATTTAGATTCTGTTAAGTGTTGAAACTCAGAGAGTAAAATGGCTCCTTTATGTGACAGACCAACACACAGTGGAGCAAGACTGACCTTTAAAAAAGCTAAATCAGATTGGATGGATGCATCTGTTTTCCAGTTACAAGCATTATCATTGGCTTAAAACCTTTAAAAAACGTGCTTATAGTTTTGGGCTTTGACTAGGACGTTCTCCTCCACCCCAGTGTAAAGTCTTGTGCAGCCTGTAACAGGACTTTATCTGTTCTATCGTGTTTGAACTCTGACCAGCTTCCCTGTCCCTGCGGAAGAAACAGACAGCATGATGCTGCCCCTGCCGTGTCTTTGGGTGGATGATGTGGTCGTTTTCAGTTTCGCAATGGGGTCGCGTTAACCAAACAATTGTCAAAACTGTCTATCATTTTTACAGATTAGTATTCACACCTCTGGCCATTTGGTGCGAATGCACAGATATTTTCAATTTCACGCACAGAGTCTAGGTAATTAAATCAGTTAATCTCAACTTCATTCTCAATGCATGTTGAAAAGTTACTGAGGCCTTGGAGCACGACTGTGTCCGTTGTGGCTGGTTAGAAGTGCTCCAAAGAGCCCGATGTTTTCCCAACACCAAGGTCTGCACTGCTTTCCTCGCACTGAAGCGAGGTTTACGGATCAGGAAGCAGTTGGTCCAGAGAGTCTTTCCAACTTCTGATTGGCTCAATTGGAGAAAGGTTCCCTCGTTTTAAAGTTTTGGCTGAAGCAGCGCTTAATTTCAGTCTCTAATGGCAGTGAAGTGCGGACTCAGCCTCCCGAACAACATCTAAGCTCCCATGAGAAGTCATTTCTGAGGTAAAAATCCAAAACCTGTGCAGTGATCCCACTATTTGATTACACACAAATGGATGATCATTTTGATTCTGCTGGTGTTCCTTTTTTAAGTGCAATCGTTTAATTTTATTTTGCATATAGTTCTTTGTTCAGATTGTTTGGACAGAATATTATATAAAATAAATAATACTTAATAGGTATTAAGTTGGTGAATGATGGCTAGAGATAGGTGCAAAGTTTCCATTGGGAAGCGTAAGACTGTTGCATTTTAGCTAGCAACACATGCAACTCTTTAAAAAAAAAAATGTATTTATAGTCTAACATGGTTGAAGCATGGTGTACATGCATGCAAATTTCTTGAAAGGGACGATTTCAAAAGCATCTGTTTTACAAATAATGTACAAATAATCTGGTTTAACAAAAAAACAACAACTCTATAAACAAGTATGGTGCTAGCAGACCAGTGATTCTTCTGAGGGAGAGCAGGAGCTTCAATGCCCGCCTCCGTTGATAAAGCTTTTCTACATCCCGGAGTTACAAAACAACACGTTTTCCATGTGATCTGGTTACAGACTTCTGTCAGCGTCGGTTGTTGCTCGCTACTGGAGATGTTACTGAGCAGAAGGACTCAGCCAAGCGTAGAAATAAAGTAGACGCAGACTGGAAATCTAAATTTAATACTGTGTGGACAGATTAGTTGGTTTCCATTGCTTTGTAGCATTAGCAGCTGCAAGCTGAATGGAAGGAGGACCGCGCTCGCCACTGTGTTGCACGTAAATTTTGGTCTAATCTGGGAAATTAGGCAGAGTTTATTTGATTGATCCTAAAACTCAATCAGAGGTCATTGTTAATATTAGCTGAGACAATCTGAAGCTCAAACAAAATAGAAAGGTTAAACTAAAGGATCAGATCGTAACAATGGAAACACAACAATCAATTAATTTTAAGCAGTAATTTTAAATTTTATTTCAATTTAATGGAAATCTTTAAATATGAAATTTTTAGCAAATAAAAAAAAAGGTACAGTTAACACTTTATTCCTTTAAATGTATTTTATTCAAGTATTTTTGCAAAATTCTTTAAAAAAAGTTTTAAATTTTTTTTATTTTTATAAATATTAATAAAATGATTAGTTACAAAGAAAATTGCTTACAGAAATATTTAAACAATTTGACATTTTTAAATAATCTACTCAAACAAAACTAAATGAAATAGAGTAATAATCAAATAAATCTGTGGTCTCTGTTCAAGTTCAGTATTTATGGGGGGCCTTGGGACAGCTCTGCTCCCACCTCACCTGTATAACCAACTCAACATCTCATCAGCTGGCTCAGGTAGCGGCTCAACTCCTGATAAACTTGTTAACAACTGCTGACAGACAGCAGGGCAGTCTGAAATATTCATTTCATATCCCAGATTATAACCATTTGACACCAAGCCAAAGTACTAATGTTTAAATGTCCAAAAAATAAAATGTTCAGACTGTTGTATGTTATTTCTTTTATTTATTTTTTATTTGGTACATTTTATGTTACCTGAGAACATTTTGTTGGGAAGTTTGGTGCTATTTTTGTCCCTCAATTGTCACTCAATGTATCAAGATACTTTGATTTTTAGTGTACACTGGAAAAAGGCTAATCTAGAAACGTATAAGCAAAAAAAAAAATTTTACATTTTATTTTAAATTTTAAAAATTCTACAAATGGAACAAGAGAAAAATTTCTTGAAAATATGTCGTGAAAATGAGTGAATATATTTAAAACTTTCTTGAAAATAATTTTCTGCAGTGTACCATTACATCGCTACTGCTTACTTACTAGGAGTCTTTGAATATAAATCTGTTTTTCTGATTTTATTTGTAGAAAAATAATTGCATCATTTTCTTTCGACATCAGTTATTTGCTACTTTGTGTGAGTCTGTCACATAAAGTCCAAATAAAACACACTGAAGTGAAACCCCCCCCAAAACTTTACAGTCTTCCAGTAATTCCTTCACATTGGCATGGAGTGTTTATACGAGAGGTTTAACAGGACTTTACGCTTTAAAAGGAGCCTGAAATTAACCTCTGAACTTGCATCACTTATAAAAACAAAACACAAAAATGCAGCTGAAAAAGAACCCCTGCTCGGATGGTTGTCAGGAAGCCAAGGCACCCCACAGAGTAAAAAACAAACAAAAAAAGGTCAAAACTATGATTCCACATAAACAGATGATATTAAGTGTAAGTTGTGAAAGTATTTCAAAATAAACGGATTCCTACCTGATGAGAGTAACAGGTTTCTGATGGGATCCGCCTCCTGAAAGAGACACAAACGCCACCATTAGGATAATTTGGGGTAAACAGGCGTTATCAGAGATCTGGACCTGGAGGACAGAAAGCGTCTGCAGAGGTTCCCGGGTCAACTCCAGGTCAAGTGTTTGTTACCAGTTAGCCCAGAGAGGACTGAGCCCAGTTGGCCTGAGGAGTTTTTTTTCCCTCATGAGCTCCCAGAGAGTTCTTAATGCTGACTTTTCTGGTCCAACACATTATTTGCGGCTAAAACGGCACACAGCCTCCATGTGCTTTTATTAGTTTTCAACAGAGTCACGTCATCAGGTAACGCTGTAGAGCGCTCCATCAATCTAATTAGAGAACGATTGCTCTCAGGAAGCGCATATGTTCCTGAAAATATCGTCTTCAAGCGTCTGCTGAGGTGACCGCCGAACTTCATCACTCTTCATCTAAATGGGGCTCAGAGGCTGCAGCTGAGGGAGCAGCACTTCTGGAACATCAGGCAGAACACGAGGCAGCTGTTTCACGCATGAAACATGGTCCTGGCAGCATCATCCTCTGGGGAAGCTGTAGTTTTTGCCTGAAATGCTTTAAAAACACACAGCCGGATCAAAATGAAAGTCTTTCTTGAACAGTTATGAGAAGAGGCATGGTTGGGGTCTCAAACACTCTGATCTTTGTCTTACAGAAGTCAGAATGTGTGTAATTACCTCCTTTTCTTCTCTGCTTTTTAATTAGCCTTAAAAGTAACTTAAAAAAAACAGAGGACTGGGTCTAAAGCCTGAATATTACCTTGATCAAACCAAGATTGACAGTAATTAACCAAAAACGTCGTATTTTGCATTTGTTTTCGTAACTAAAAGTCAAGGGGTCAAAAAGAGGTATCTGAAAATGCGCCATCTCCAGGTTGGAAGCATAACACGTTGCTTTACCAGATTTGTTAGAATCGTTCCCGTCTCCTCTCAAGCAAAGCTCCACGGGTTCCTCGATGTTGTATTTTGCTTTAGAAGTCTGTTTTGCCACGTCAGCTAAAGGATCTGTTAAGGGCAATGCAACTGTGCCCTTTTTCCCCTGGTAGATAAGAGTCCAGTGATAAAGCCCACCCTGAATTGTGACGTTTACATCATTCTATTGGCTACTTCATTCATCACTATGCTGCACCATGACTGGTTTGAAAGAAACAGGGAAGGAGGACAGAGATCCACTTCACCCATAAACTTTTAGTTTAAGGATTTTGTCCCAGCAGAGGGGATTTAACCTGTCGGCTATTGGATCAAGTAAGACTTCAATCAAAAGTTAATACTTCTTGTCATGTGCACTAAAATTTGCAGCGTAATAACTTGCTAATGGAAGCTACAATAAAAACATAACTGGAAGTGCTGGCGAACATGAATTTATTAAGGTTTTAAGTGAGGAATTATGTTTGATTGTGGACATCAGGCTCGTCTTAGACCAACTATTTTACTGGAGGACATTAATTGGACTCCTGTGGATGTAAATACATTGTTTTTGTTCAAGATAGTTCTGTTCTACAAATGGTGAATCAGACGTTAATCTTCTTTCCAAGTTGTTTGGTAAAAGCATGAGCTTGAGCCATGTTTCAAAATGACCAAAAATTGTCTTTAGATATTCCAACCTACAAAAAAACCAAAGGTGTCTCTTAAAATGCTCACCACACTTCTCGGATCTTTCTTTTTTTTAAATAAACCACCCATAATTTTCCTTCTACTTAAAATCATGCACCACCTAGTGTTGATCAGCCATATAATATCTCAATGAACCTCAAATAAGGAGCAGAAACAAAAGTTGTTAACATGTGCTGAGAAGGTACAGGATTGCCCCCAGAAAACTTGCTGAGCCGAAGCCCACGGGCGGCCCACCAGGTTTTTGTAAAAAAATAAAAATAAAAAATGAATAAAAAGGTGTGAGGAAGTTTAAAACGTTGACTCATATAAGTATTATTAACAATACTAGTCTTACAAAAAGGCACATTCTTGAAATATGGTTTTAGCAAATGTAAATGTTAATAAATGTTGAATGTTTTCATCTAAATTATATCATATTAATCTCAGAACAAGCCTATGCTGATCAGGTTTAAAAGTAACAAGTTAATAGAGGTGAAAAATGTAAGATTTTTAAAGTGAAATAATCACACAACAGTCTAATGTCGGCTGTAAGTTATTGTTATTTTAAAAACGCTGCTGCGGGTCGTAGTCCTTGTTCGCAGTATCTGTTCTGCTACCGTATTTCCTGGTTCCAGAGCCAATAACATGTGAGCCCGCAATGTTGCCTTCAACACAAACAGCGTACCGCCATTTGTAATCTGACACCAGCCGGGTTAGAGGCTAGTGTTTAGCTAACAATGCTAGCATTAATTTAGTCTGCTCTAAAAATTACCACCAACCCGATATTGCGATAATTTTTTTTTTGTCTACAGTACAGACCAAAGGTTTGGACACACCTTCTCATTCAATGCGTTTTCTTTAATTTCATGATCACATTGTAGATTCTCAATTATGGGCATCAAAACTATGTACTGTACATATCAACTTACTCTGTATAACTTTTCTTCGCTCTTCATCGTCTATCTTCTGGACGATCAGTAACTAGCAACTCAATGAAATTCAAAGAGGGGAGGGGGTGAGTGATTGAGAATGGACTGCCTTGTTTTTCTTCATGGACTGCAGTTCTCCAATTTGACCACAAGATGTCAATATTACATACTGTACCTTTAATTAAGTCTGATTTTGTGTTTGTTCTGTTCGCCTTTTAAATATCCAAATCGTAATGATGGAGCTAAGTTATGTGCTTTGATCATTTTCTATCATCTCTATGGTTATTTCTTTAACTTTATTTAAAAAACTGACCCGGCGTCCAGATAAATAGACTTGCCTCGTAAAGTGAACCAAGCTCCGCGTAGCCACTGCTCATGCAACGCAGCCATCGTGAAACTCTAATTGGACTCAAGGTTTTTCGTCCATGCCGCAGCCGTGCAGACACCTGATCGCACACATGCCGCACATATAAAGCTGAATTGAATAACAAAGTATGTTGCACCAACATGAAATAGCGGCCATAATACTGTTTATATTTTGATATACTACAAGGCATGCTTATCGTACTCTGTCTTGTAGAGACATCTGCAACATTTAGGGTCAGCTAACAGTTTTGGATTAAATCCACTGGTTTGATGTTTACCATCTCGGCTTATTAGGCCTACAGGTGGCTGCTCCAATGTTGTAACAACAAATCCCACCAGCCCAGACTCATCAAGCTGTGGCCCGGTCGCTTTGACAGAAATGCGCTCTCCTTGGCCTGGAGGTGAACAACTGGATAGGTTGTCCGTTACCATGGCGTAGACAGGTAGAGGTTTGGGGCATTCAGATAACATAAAATGCATCTGATCTCTCACCCTGTTCATGCATCGATCATAGGATGACGCTATTGCACCGTAATCACCAGATGAGGTTAAAGTTGGACTCCTTTTCATTTTATCATCTTCATTTTTATTTTGGTGCATTAAAAAAATTATTTAAAATAAATAAGTGAGGCTTAGCCTGGCGGGGGACCAAGAAAAGCCTGGCAGGCTTACAAAGCACTGGGGGAAACCCTGAGGTAACATTTGTGTGCTTTGGAGCTACTCAAACCACAAGACTGAGCGTAAATAAAGTCAGCATCCCAAGCTATAGAGAGGCCTTTGTATCATAGTGAAGCCATGCTTAAATCAGTGAATGTAAAACATAATTATTTCTCATAATTAATTCAACGAAACCGGCAGAAATCCTGTATTATCTTCAAAAAAAAGAAAGTGCATTAGAGCCTGGAAGAAGGGTAAAAAGCTGGAGCTGTGCCTTGGTTTAAACACAGCCTTTCATCAGGAAACGCATTACACTGAAGGCATTTTAATTTGAAACAAGCAGAGTCCCTTCGTTTACTCTCCTAAGGATAACACGCTCAACAGTAGAGGGAATGTTTTTAAATGAGAAGATAAAGAGGGAGAAGAAAAAAAATCTACTTGCAAATGAGACGCAGACAGCAAACAGCAGCAAGGGGTGTGTGTAATGAGAGCGAACGCTGCTGAATAAGCCGGCGGTTTACAGGTATCTTTATTCTCTCGTGGACACAAGGAGGACAGGAATTAGCCTCGCCCACGCCGCCTTTCACACCGCTCTGAAACAAGCAGCGAGAACGGTAATGTGTTTGTGTGTGTGTCGGGGCCACAGTATGCGTGGTGAAGTTTGTTTGGCAGCACTTCTAACAATACTGAGGCTCTGGATGCTACAGCCCGGTCTGTCTCCACTCTATCTCAAAGAACCATATGCTTGTGGAGCGCAGAGTCGGTCCGTCCGTATGTTCTGATCCAAACATCCAGATGGCAACGCTTCAGTCGGCATGTTTCTCCTTCCATCATCTCAGAGTACCTGGGAACGGCACTGGCAGCAGATATTCCTTCAGCCGGGATTAAGAGGATCCGGTTACGGTTAATAATTAGAAAGATTTAATTCTGAAACAATCCAGTTAGTACGTACGTTTAGTTAATGTCATTGTTTAAAAAAAAGCATTACAAAAAAAACGGTCAGCAGTTGTACTGTTGGTTTGTGCTAAAAGCAATAACAAAAGAAATACATACAAATAAGAATAGATTAATAAATACTACAATTTGGACAGTCATACCGTCTGCTAAAATAAGGTTTACAAATAGTAATAAAATAAGGTTGAGAAAAGTCCAGACCTCCATATGAGTCAGTATGAATTGGTAAAATGGACCCAGCGAAACAGATTGGTTCTAAGAGGATCTGATGGGTAAAATGGAGAAACCATAACCATTTGGACTTTGTGTTTAAAACCGTGGTTGTGAAAATTTTCAGAAAAAACTTGAGGTTACTACAGCAATATTCCACCTTCTACGGGGGCAAAAATCCCAGAATCCTCAGATAATTTAGCCTCAGTAGAAAAAATAATGACAATTTCTGCATGGAGGGAAAGAATATTGAAATCTTGGTTGGATCAACGATTCAGTGGATGGTGGGATGAACGGGTGGATGGATGGATGGATGGATGGATGGAAGGACGGACGGATGACCAATTTAAATGAAGGATGGATGGACAGACGAATGGATGAAAGGATGGATGAACAATTCAGTGGATGAATGAATGGATAGACGAATGAGTCAATGGATGGATAAACAGATGAATGATTCAGTGATGGATGAATGGATGGGTGGGTGGACAGATGAAAAACAAACGATTGATTGGACAAATTGATTGGTGGATGGATGAATCAGGAGGATTGTTGGGTGAACAGATGAATAAATGGATGGACTAACACTTCAATTGATGGATAAATCTATGAACCATTCAATGGAAGGATAAATGGAAGAACAATTCAGTGGATGGATGGATGGATGGCTGAAAGAATGGATGGATGAAGAATTCAGTGGATGGAAGGAAGGAAGGATGAAAAATTTGAGAAAATGTCCTGTTTCTCTTTGACTAGATCCCTCGGGGTTCCTCTTGTTTGCAGCTGTTTAATCAGCAGAACATCTGTCACTGATTATAATTCATATGCTAGAATCCTTCTGAGTTACATGAAGAAATTAAAGTTTGATATAAATGCATCATGAAAGGTAAACTGCTAAGGGCTTGCCTACTTTAAATACCACTATTAATTTTGCCCTCACATCAATATGAATGGTAGGTGACTCAAATGTGACTTTATGCTGAAGAAAATGGTTAAAAAAAGTTAAGAGTATTACAGCCGTTTTCCTTCAGCTTACAGCTCTTATCTTCTATAAACGAGGCAGACGGAGGACAGAGTCACTCAGCAGGTCCAGATTGTTGGCAGGGACGCCCTTCGTTCGCCATCTGACCCCGGTGCCAGGAAAAAAACAAACCACACAGACTCTTTTTCACACACAAACACCCACACCACGGGTCAAGAGGCATGTGCCAAGAAAGACAATCCAAACAGCGGCTGCAGCATTAACACCCAGAGCATGCTTCGTGTTTGCCCAGAAAACAGAGGCAGACGTGAGGGGCAGCGAAGGAGCCATAAAAGCCCTCAGAGACATCAGCAGAGAAACTACCAGAGGTGCAGATGTTCTTCACATGGAAACAAACACAAGGCTGCAAAAAAATGAGCTTCTCTGAGGAGAACATAATCAATGTTTGGTCTGACTTCATCTGCATAAATCCCTCTTAAACAAAACGCTTAAAATGTGAAAACGATTCAGTAAATGTAAGCGCACACAGAGGATTGTTTGTGTGGGAGTTTTAACACTTAAGACAGGAAACTCAGGCACTGGAGCTTTGGGTTCCCTCTGGAATTAAGGCATGCAAAAATACTACATTCCCACACTGTCCGACATCCACATCTCAGCTGCGAAACATCACAAACACACAAAAAATATGCACAAGCAAAATAATACACCCTCAACTTCCTCTTGACCCATTTCCCAAACAGCGTTTCATCCCTCCTATCTCCTCATCCGCTGGCCACAACCACCACCGCTGTGTGTCACCGGATCAGAGGATGGACACACAGCTAATCAGGTTGTTTATGAGTCCGAAGGAATGCGGGTCAGAATCCTCTAGGCGGTTCTGCTCTGTGCCTGTAGGACGCTGTGCTGCTCAGATTCAGGTTCAGAGGGTAATGATTACACAGGAAGTGCCATCAGGGGAGAAAATGATCAGCTTTTAATTTCCTTTTTACTGAAAACAACAGAAACATAATAGGAAAACGTAATCTTTATAAGATTGTTTCTGTCCCAAGTTCATTTTTTTAATGTTTGCAAAATATAAAGAATAAAAACAGACAAAAGAATCAGTTGGATTTTTTGCAACTTTTTTAAGTCTTCCACCATAGCCTTTCTCAAATTAAAGTACCACAACAAAAAAAAGTTATTTTCATTTATATATTCACTTTTAGAAACTTGTATTTGTTGAAAAGCCCAAACTCAAATTCAAAACTTCACAAAAAGCTCCCCCTCCAGCTTCATCAAATCAAGCCAAATATGATGAGAAAGAACTGGAAATAAAATATCCTCAAATCTTTGTCCATTAAAGGGTTTATCTAAAACAACACATTTAAATGGCCTAATATTAATGAACTGTAGATAATATTTGCTTAAACTGGATTCATTTAAATACTAATATCGCCTTCATTATTAAATGACTCAAACAGGATCAAGTTTAACCAATTTTTTGGGCTTCATGCTAGCGACCTTTAGCAAGTCACTCCATGACTGTTGCTCATTTGTACAAGTTCCTAAATCCAGAATGCTGCCGCTATCCTCACTAGAACCAGGAAAGTAGAGCACATCAGCCCAGTTCTAAAATCCTTCGACTGGCTCCCTGTAGCTCAGAGAATAGACTTAAATATACTCCTATAAATCACTGAATGGCTTAGCACAAAATTATGTTGAACACCTGTTGTCATCTCACATGGATAGAAAGTATATAAACATCCAGGTTTTTATATGTGTTTTGATTTAGGTTTTGAATACATGTGACATATAAAATGTTCCTATATTTAGGTACATATAGGTAAATATATGTACCTAAATATACCGTTAATTTAAGAAAACTGCCAATTTTATGGGGAGCCTAAAGTTTGGTTTTTGCCTGATGCATCCGGCTCCACGCGGCCAAATTACGTTATTTCAGCAACCACACCTCTCCGCTAGGCCATCACGGAGACCAAAATTTCCGCACCGTGCACCTAGGAAATTTTGTAACAACGTGGACGGTCCCGCACAGAAAAACATGGCGGACTGGCAAGAGATCCTATTGGCGGAGGTTCATAAAGACATCTTCATGATTCGGCAGATAGAGATCACTGTGATCAACTGTGTTTTAATGGACGAGAGGACAGTCTACTTTTTCGTCTTTTTTCCTAAGTAAACCGCATAAAAGTTCTACTTTGTTTGAGGTCACGGGTGTCGCCATCTTGTAAGCAACAGTGATTACTACTTCTACTATGGTGTAGTGTTGTATGCATGCTGTAGAACTCTACGCCGCCCCCTACAGTCTTCAAGAATATTGATTCTCAGCAGAGACAAGGTGCAAAAAAAGAAGGCGTCTCGGCCGGTTCAGCGCGTATCATTTCCACGTGGAATGTACATGCATCAAGCATAAACCAAGCTTAAGTCACGCCCTTCTATTTCTGGTCTCCACTGCCCAAAAAAAATAAAAATCAACAAGAGTCAATGGGGCGATAAGTTATTTGCTGATCCCGTTTGGTTCATGGATTGAACATAAGTCAGTGAATTTAAAAAAACCTTTTTTAATGTAGAGAAAAGCTAGCTAGCTTAGCGTTAGCTCCGTGACATCAAATATGCGACTTCTGATTTGTAAGGATTTTATTTACAAATTTTACAATTATATAAATCCGAAATAACTTGACAAACACAGTCGTAACGCACATCATTAGTTATTTAAAGTGAGATATATCATACATGTGATTGAGAATGTAAGAAAGCGGACCAGAAAATAACTTATCGCTCCATTGACTTCCATTCATTATTTTTCGGCCAGGGGACACGCAGGTCGATCAGGAAGGGGAGGAGACTTATGGTGCATTCATATCGCCTCAAACGTCAGGGTCAGGATTACATGTAGTGTGTATGGCTGAATCCGTCAAAATCGTAAATCTCTGATTTTATTTTTAGGCCAGATCACCCAGCCTCACTAAGAAGGTTAAAATATACCCCGATCATTGAATTCAGAAAGTTTTGGACTTTCAGAGAGTTATTTTTTTGTTCGGATTCTACCAATCAAAGTGAAGGCCAAAGCAGAAGATGGAATGAGGACGTGGAACGCTGGAAACGACAGTGAAGCGGAGATAAAAGGTGGAAGCCAGCTGAACGGATCTGCAGCCGTTTGTTTAACCTTCCAACTGGGAATGTTGAATCTGGCTCCATCAGCATCCTCTGATCACGGCCGCGGAGAGAAACCCACCCCGAAATGATGTGGAAACTAAACAGATCTGAGCTGGTGGAAGAATCGGAGTGTTTACAGTGGTATGTTTGGAGAGAGGTAAAGTTGGAGGCATGAAAAAGGAAAAACACAGTTTCCAAGAAATATACAGTAAAAAGAAAATAGGGAGAAAACATTCGAATCAATCAAAACAAATTTAATCTAAAAAAGCTGTTGTTAAAGTGACAGTGTGTAGTTTTTGCAGTACATCTTTGAAAACAGCCCTTACAATATTATGTAATACTAATTATGTAAAGCACATTAATTGCAAAATATTGGCGATATTGTAAAATATGACTTTAAAAATCAGTTTTAAAATACATAGGCGCGGGTCCTCTTTCCAGGGGAAAACCATATTAGATGACGTCTTTACTTCTACAAGAGCCCGGATGGACAAAGCGCACGGAACACGCCCGCTATTAAAACATTGATTTCCCCTCAAAATGCAAAATGCATAAATACATTTTTACCTCTTCGCTAGTTCCAAGCGATGAAAGAGAGACTGACGTGCTCGTCATGTTGCTGCAAATAGATAATTCTCAGGGAATTGAGCGTTTGAAAACAGCACTAGTTGGACCTCCGTTGTTGAGTTTCTTCCTCGAAGACACACATACCGCATGTTTGTGATAATTTAGGAATGCACTGCCCCCTACTGGCCGAAAATTACACACTGTGTCTTTAAACAAAATATAAAAACACGAAAAATCTAATGAGATATTGTTTTAGGTGAAAAGGATGAATAAAAATCTAAAATAAATTAAGAATGAGGTAAAAAAATTAAGAAAGAAATGCATAAAAACATTTAGAAAAAAAAAACTAAATATGAAGCAATAAAACTGAATTTAAATACAGTACATACATTAGGAGATACATGTATGAATATTTAAATATATGAAGAAATGAATAGAAATAAATTAATGTATTTACCGTCAATTTTTGCAGGAATAGTACTCCATATATAACCCAATTCTGTTAAAGGTAAATTAATATCTAGAAAAAAACAAATCCAGGTTTTCAAGGTTTTGCTCTGAACCTGATATCCAAATGCAAACGGCTCCCAGAATGTTTCTTTTTATTTTTTTTTCTTGTGTTTTTTATCTAAATATGAATAGACCTCCTTGTCTATGAAATTTGTATCCATGTATTCTTCTTTTGTTTTGTGTTTTCTATACGCTGTCATTTGCTTATGTTAATTAACTTCTCTTGTTGTACTTCCGGACTAATCTTATTACTTTTTCTTCACTTCTTCATATTAATGTCTGCTGTTATTTTCTTAAGTTTCTTTATTTTTCTTTCTGTTCTAGCAATATACATCTTTGCCTAGGGACAACCATTGTAAATTAGCTTGAAGCTAACACTGACACATTTACAATGATGTCCATTAATGTGTACAGTCGCTATCAAATAAATGAATAAATGAGTGCATACTAAGGCCTTGTCTCTGATGTTGGAGAATTTTTATTTACTACATATAAAGGTATCTTGTCTAGAATGTGGAGAATATGCCGAAGTCTTTTCCTAAGTCCTAGTTCTGTTTAATTTGGTTGTTATAAAGCAACGTTTGAATTTAGAGGGTTTAGCAAGATTGAGGAAAGAAAGAGGTCTTCTTTTCAAAAGCCTCTTCTCCTTGATGTTTTCTTCTGGTTGGAGTAGATAGATGAACCAGGTCTTTGTGGCTTAACCTTTTAGGCAAGTTGAGAAGCTCCATTATGAGTTAGTTTGGGCACAGTTTGTTTTGGAGGTTTACAAGCCCATCCTACTGGAAAACCCAATACATGATGGATGGACTATGAGCCACCTTTCACTGGGAATCTCACAGGGCTTTCTGGACTTCCCTCCATTGCAATCACCGTCATGATAAATTATTTTCTGATTTCCTGACTAAACATTTTCAAAGAAAACATGGTAAAAAGAATTATAGAAGATTGTGTTGTTCTGCTCTCATGTCAGGAATAAAGAGGTTGTGATTTATCACCAGAAGAACATGAGAAAACCTCATATCATCTTTAGAAAGTGGTAGCAGGCGCTATAAGGAGAAACAGTTCCAGGAGAAAGGTGGGAGCAAACACATCTGGCTCTACTCAACATGACTGAGATTCCTCAGACAGAGGAGTCAGGGGAAGCAAGCTGGTCTCCTACAGCACCGCCTGTCTGTTCTGAAGGACATCAGCAAAAAATCAGACGTAGAAAATCTGATGAAACCAAAAGGCGTGGAAACAATTCAGACTCTGTGGTCTTCAGTCAAACAGACTTCAGTCAATAGAAACTTTATTTTCCACCTCTGTATTCCTGTGTTTCGAAGTGGAAGGTACTTAAATCCTTGCAGCTCCTCCCTGACAAATCTGCAGCTGAGCATCAGATTTCAAATCTGGAAACAGACTGGTCCAAAAGTTAAAACGTGTATGGATTAGCTCGGGGTTGAATCCACTAGAATTGCATCAAAACATCTTCAGCAACTGGCTCTTCATGTGTTTCACCAATCTAATAATAATAATAATAATAATAATAATAATAATAATAATAATGCATTTTATTTCTTAGGCGCCTTTCTGGACACTCAAGGTCGCCTTACATCAAAAAGCACAAGAACAACATCAAATAAATAAAAAATAATAATAATATAAAATAATAATAAAAAACAAAAACAAAAAACTGTTCAAATACAATGTTAAAACAGCATGAATAAAACAGGACAATGCATTTGTGGTCACAGTGAATAGGCTTGTCTAAACAGATGAGTTTTGAGGATGGATTTGTAGTGTGGAAGTGAGTCTGTGTTGTTACTCTGTCTGTTTTTAAGAACAGGCTTAAAACCTTCCTTTTTGATAAAGGTTATAGTTGGAGTGGCTTAGGTTATCCTGAGCTATTTTTTTAGTTATGCTGCTATAGGTTTAGACTATTGGAGGACAGACTGACCACTTTTCTTCACTGCTACTTTTATCTTCTACTACTCTCCAAAATGTATTTTTTCTGTTGTTTTGCAATTGTTTTTCTGTCCATAGAAGCTCCATCTGGTCTGGTTTCCTGTCCAGCTACGATGCCCTTTTGGGATGGGGAGCATCGAATCGGATGATGCTCCCAGTGACTGAACATCCTCAATGTCCTGTTATCTTTTTACTTTCTTTAATATATAAAGTATTCATACATCAGTTCTTTTGTTCTTGTTGTGTCTTATATCGGTCTTCACAAACCCGCAGACATTTATGGCAGATGACCACTTGTATTGAGCCAGGTTCTGCCGGAGGTTTCTACCTGTTAAAGGGGAGTTTTTCCTCTCAACTGTCTCAACTACACGCTTGCTCAGTATGAGAGATTACTGAGGGTTTGCTGTGGTTGCAGGTCTGCATCAATGGGGCCCAACCTCATGTCAACGACTTCATGCAATCTGCTGGGATTCCATCCATCCATCCATCCATCCATCATCTTCCGCTTATCCGGGGTCGGGTCGCGGGGGCAGTAGCCTAAGCAGAGAGGCCCAGACTTCCCTCTCCCCGGCTACTTGGGCCAGCTCCTCGGGAGGAATCCCGAGGCGTTTCCAGGCAAGCTGGGAGACTTAATCCCTCCAGCGGGTCCTGGGTCTCCTCCCGGTGGGACGTGCCCGGAACACCTAACCAGGGAGGCGTCCAGGAGGCATCCTGTCCAGATGCCCGAGCCACCTCAACTGGCTCCTCTCGATGTGGAGGAGCAGCGGCTCTACTCTGAGCCCCCTCAGGATGACCGAGCTTCTCACCCTATCTCTAAGGGAGAGCCCAGCCACCATACGGAGGAAACTCATTTCAGCCGCCTGTATCCGCGATCTCGTTCTTTCGGTCACCACCCAGCGTTCGTGACCATAGATGAGTGTAGGAACGTAGATCGACTGGTAAATCGAGAGCTTTGCCTTTAGGCTAAGCTCTCTCCTCACCACGACAGACCGGTACAGCGCCCGCATAACTGCAGACGCCTTACCAATCCGTCCATCGATCTCCCGCTCCATTTTTTCCTCATTCGTAAACAAGACCCCCAGATACCTAAACTCCCCCACTTGAGGAAGGAGCAGATCCCTGACCCGGAGAAGGCACTATACCCTTTTCCGGCTCAAGACCATGGTCTCGGATTTGGAGGTGCTGATCCTCATCTCAGCCGCTTCACACTCTGCTGCGAACCGCTCCAACGAGAGTTGTAGATCACGTTCAGATGAAGCCAACAAGACCACATCATCTGCGAAAAGCAGAGACCCGATCCTGAGGTCACCAAAACGGATCGCCTCAACACCTTGGCTGCGCCTAGAAATCCTGTCCATAAACATTATGAACAGGACCGGTGACAAAGGGCAACCTTGGCGGAGTCCAGCTCTCAACGGAAATGAGTCCGACTTACTGCCGGCAATGCGAACCAGACTCTGACACCGTTCATATATGGACCTAACAGCCCGTATCAAAGGGTCTGGTACCCCATACTCCCCACAGGACACCCCGAGGGACACGGTCGAACGCCTTCTCCAAGTCCACAAAGCACATGTAGACCGGTTGGGCGAACTCCCACGCACCCCCCAGGACCCTGCCGAGGGTGTAGAGCTGGTCCAGTATTCCACGGCCAGGACGAAAACCGCATGTTCCTCCTGAATCCGAGGTTCGACTATCCGTCGGACCCTCCTCTCCAGAACCCGGTCTGCCAATCCAAGGGAACTGCCCCCGATGTCCACGCAATATTGCACAGCCGCGTCAACCAACACGGCACTACAACATCCAGAGCCTTGAGGAACTCCGGCCGAATCTCATCCACCCCTTGTGCCTTGCCACCAAGGAGCTTTTTAACAACCTCAGTGACTTCAGCACCAGAGATTGGAGAGCCCGTCCCAGAGTCCTCAGACTCTGCTTCCAAACAGGAAGGCGTGTCGGTGAATTGAGGAGGTCTTCGAAGTATTCCATCCACCGACCCAAAACGTCCCGCGTTGAGGTCAGCAGCTCACCGCCCCCCACTGTAAACGGTGTTGGTGGCAGACCGCTTCACCCCCCTGAGATGCCGGATGGTGGACCAGAATCGCTTCGAAGCCATACGGAAGTCGTTCTCAATGGTCTCTAAAAACTCCTCCCACGCCCGAGTTTTTGGCTCAGCGACCATCCGAGCCGCACTCCGCTTGGCCTGCCGGTACCTATCAGCTGCTTCCGGAGTCCCACAGGCCAAAAAGGCCCGATAGGAGTCCTTCTTCAGCTTGACAGCATCCCTCACCGCTGGTGTCCACCATCGGGTTCGAGGGTTGCCGCCGCGACAGGCACCGTCTGCCTTACGGCCACAACTACGGTCAGCCGCTTCGACAATGGAGGCACGGAACATGGCCCATTTAGACACAATATCCCCCGCCTCCCCCGGGATGTGTTTGAAGTTCTACCGGAGGTGAGAGTTGAAACCCCTTCTGACAGGAGACTCCACCAGACATTCCCAGCAGACCCTCACAACACGTTTGGGCCTGCCAGGTCTGTCCGGCTTCCTCCCCCACCACCGGAGCCGACTCACCACCAGGTAGTGGTCGGTAGATAGCTCCGCCCCTCTCTTCACCCGAGTGTCCAAAACATGCGGCCGCAGGTTCGATGAAACGACAACCAGGTTGATCATCGAGCTGCGGCCTAGGGTGTCCTGGTGCCAAGTGCACACATGAACACCCTTATGCTTGAACATGGTGTTTGTTATGGACAATCCATGACAAGCACAGAAGTCCAACAACAAAATACCACTCGGGTTCAGATCGGGGGGGCCATACCGCCAAACCACGCCTCTCCAGGTCTCACTGTCACTGCCCACGTGAGCGTTGAAATCCCCCAGCAGAATGAGGGAGTCCCCAGAAGGAGCACTCTCCAGCAACCCCTCCAAGGACTCCAAGAAGGGTGGGCAATCTGAGCTACTGTTTGGTGCATAAGCACAAACAATAGTCAGAACCCGTCCCCCCACCCGTAGGCGGAGGGAGGCTACCCTCTCATTCACCGGGGTAAACCCCAACGTATAGGCGCCGAGATGGGGGGCAACAAGTATGCCCAGCCCAGCTCGGAGCCTCTGACCGGGGGCAACGCCAGAGTGGAAGAGAGTCCAACCCCTCTCGAGGAGACGGGTTCCAGAGCCAGAGCCATGCGTCGGGGCAAGGCCGACGCATGGGGTGAATTGGCGCTATACGAATAAACTGAATTGAAAGGAACTATTTTTGACATAATTTCACAATCTTTTGTATTTTCTTCCCCATATTTAAGGATAAACTGACCTTAAGACATTTCAATGGTCTGAGTGCCCTCAAGTGGACGGATAATTATGAGACTGATTAATCAGAAAGTAGGTCAAGCCAGGCCTTATTTTCAAGCACCCAGCATCCTGAGGTGAGTTAATTTTCACCAGTGCAGACAAAGCGTGTTCAGCGTTATGACATTTGATTGATAATTGAGCAGCATTTGTATGAATTCCTTAGTAGTAGAGAAAACTTCTCAAGGTAAAATATCAAAGTTTTTCGCACTATGGCCTAGTAAATTCTGAAGTAGAACATAGATGAAGATATTATCATCAATAAGCAGAGGTCATTAGCTGAATACTTCATGACCTAAAACTGAAACCCTAAAAGTCTTTTTTAACTGTGCAGAAAAGGCATCTTTTTTCAAATGTGGAAAAGATGTCTATGTGCACCTTTGTTTAAACTATCAATGGACCCAACATTTGTAATAAAAGTTTTGTTTTAAGGTAGATTTCTGTACAATAAATGGCTGAGCTGACAGGGAGAAGTTAGGCGTTTAGGAGACAAAATAAGAGGAATTAGGCAAAGTTGATTTACTGCATGCATTGGGAGGAATATTCAGAAGACCCAACGGCCAGAAAGGGAGTTAATGGCCATAGTGATGGGAGAACATGAAGGATGGAAGGATGTTAAAAGATGGAAATGTAGAGTTAAAGACCAGCTTTGGTCTTATTTGTTGTAATCACAGATTTATCTTTAAATGCAAAAACAAACCCTCACACCCATGGCCACCGCAACAGAACCTAATGGAGCAGAAATCTTTTAAGAAATAATATTCCAAACACACAATTCAATCAGAAAAAGAACAGCAAACTTCTAAACGCTGCAGAGGCGGAAATCTTAACTTGTCTCTCTGTGTGCCAGAGAAAATGAAATGCCGAGCCTGGCTAAGGACATAATGAAAAAGCTATTATCAGCATAAGCTTTCATCAGCACAGCATTCAGCCGTGTTCAATACAAACTGATTCTCTCATCTCGTGCCGTCCCGATCTGAATGCTGGGATATAATAAAGGAGGTGAGATAAGAACGAAAGATCACTTTTTTCCAGCTGAAGACATACATCAGCACATTTACTGATGAGCAGAAGCTTTCACGAACCGACACGCCCGCAAAGGCCAAGACAATCAACGTGTTGTCGTCGCTTTAATTCACCAAGCATCTCTATGCATTCTAAAATCTAGATCTGTGTCCTCTGTTTGCGCGTTCCTTCCGTTTTGCATGTAATTATTGATATTCTCTTCAAATCTTTATCCATCAGCCAGGTCCAGTATAACTGTCTGAATTCAAATGTACCCTCCTCATACAATATTCACAGCAATTGTGAATAATGCACATTACGAAACAATATTCAAGCTATATTCAGGGTCTATTAGGCTCTAATGAAGATGGGCTGATGCCAGGCATGTCATCTATGAAATGGGTATCAACTTACAAAGAAAATGGCAGAAAACTAAAACAAAAAAGGTGCAAATGGTGATCAAAAATGTCTTTATTCCCAGTGATGCGTTTCAGGTCAGTGTTTAATTTACCTCAGCATTTCCTTCTCCTGGACGTTCTTTACTTTCTGTCATATTGCTTTGATTGACAGAAAAAGTTAACAGAAAACAATGATTTGAAGAGATAGGTACTATTAACTTTTTTTCTGATACCAAGACTTTACCAAAACTTTTTTTTGGTACTTTTTAAAAAGTCTAAATTTAAGAGAAAAAGAGTATTTAAATGAGGGATATTATATATTTTCTTCTTTTTTTTAAACAGATATACGATACAGTCTAAATCTTAAATTCCGTTATCAATTAAACCAATAAGCCGATTGTTTTTACCAAAACCTTCAAGGCTGGCTTAGAAATACAAAAGCCAGAGCATATATTACGAGTGTTCCGAAATAAACCAAAATATCTCAAAAACTACACCTCTGATCTGTCATAATTCGACATTTTGAGTGAGAAATACTGAAGGTTTTGACATTTAAACCCCCTCAACATTCGTGTAATTGTTTGCTCAATTTTTTTTTTTTTTTTTTTTTTTAAGTATACCCAAATTAAAATTAAAGATGTTCTTGAACCTTTTGGATCAGATGCATGGCTAGGGTCTGAAAGAATACTTTTATCTTCCATCTACTCCATATTTTTAAATATTCCAAGCAGTCTTTCGGTGTTTCTATGTTTGTGTTTTTTTATTTCACTTATTATTTAGTGTTTATTTAATTGAGCTCTACTCCTTCCATCCTAGCGTAGATGACGGACAGCCCTTGCATCAACGGATGACATTGCATCAATCCATTTCAACATAGACGGAGAAGTATAAACTAGGAGAAAATGTATCTGTGCTGCACTGCTGCCAAGTAATTTTACGTAATAATGTCACATATGTGTTTAGATAAGTCATTTTATACTTGATATTTACAGGTGCTGTGATAAAGCCCAAACCTCATGCTTGATATCTGCTTTTACTTTCTTTTGGCTATTTGATTTGTCAATCACCATTATACCATGCTATTACTGGTTCAAACACACCAAAGAAGAAGGTACTTTTCACTTATTGAATCAAGTAAGATGTCGATCAAAAGCTAGCACATCCAGTCAAGCACATTGGCCAATACGGGCCTGCTAACGGTAACTACCATGAAAACACTGCAATAAATGGAAGGATTTTCAAAAGGTTTCCAGTGTTGGATTGTGGAAGTCAAACCTGCTGTGGGCACAATATTTTACCGGAGGACATTAATTGCACCCATGCAGAGTTAGACCATTTTGGTTAAAGATCGCAATGATATTAATCTAAAAACGTTGAGTCATTGGGTTGACAAAAGTGCATACTGTGTACAGCTATAATTGAATATTGATTGGCATCTATGATTGGAATCACAAGACTCTTAGCTTTCCAGTTTTATATATATGTACACAGAAAAGAAAAATGCTATGTGAATGTCATGCACGCAAGGTTTAAATGTCAGGTTATTAACGAAGTAAAAGCCGACAGGTAATTTTGTTTATGCCACTTTAATCGCGTTTCTTTTTAGAGCAAGAATATGGTAACATTTAAATATTTGTATAAAACAATAGAAATTGGTAGAATTTATCTTTAAGTGTAAACAAGAGCAAACAGCATGAAGCTAAAGTGCAAACTATTGTCTATTCTTTAGTGGAAGAACTAATAAACATCTGCTTTAAAAAATGTACAAAAAACCAAAACTGGACTTGTAGTCGAAGACGGTGAACACTTTAGTTCGCAAACTGATGTCATGAATGACGAGGAGCTTCATTAAACCGATTGTATTCCCATATTTAGCAACATAAATCTTAGGTTCAGGCCAGTTGCAGTTTACTTTAACGATGCAGCCAAATCTTACATTTTATCCTGTTTGTATTAGTCTGCAAACTTGTGTTATACCAGCAAAGCATCATCGTAAACGAAGGGTAAGGCTGTGAGAAAGCAGCACCTCCCAAGGAAGGGTCGGAGCCGTGCCACTCATTAACGAGGACATTTGATTGGGAAAGTACAGAAAGCTAACACATAAAAAGATTCGGTCACCTGTACAAATGATTTTGGTCGGTCCTAAAGAGGTACCAGACGAAATTCTTGATTTTCTTTAGATTGGGGCATAATTCTTTACTTTTTAGGATCTTTAAGCCAATTTCATGCTGTCATAGAAAGTTCTATATCAGTTTAGTCTTCAGAGTTGGGTATGATTACTGAAACTGAACTTAAAATAAAAGTGGTTTATCGCATGCTTTTGTAATTCAACAAGGGAAACAAAGTCTGGAATCAAATATTGAACCATCTTTTAACAAGAAGCCAAATGATCGTGTTTGCATAAACATCCTCTATTGATGGTTCTCACCAACCAAAGCATCACACATTTGTGGGCCCGGCCTGAAGGAATGATGAAAGCCAGACCAAAATAGTATCACCTGAAGAAGATGAGCTATAGCATCTCCAAGGTGTCCTTCGAAGGTAAAACAGAGACGTTGCTTTGTGTTAATTTCCTGGGATTTTACCAGACAAAGAAGAAGCTATGTTGAAAAGTTCAAGAAATGTCTGTACTTTTCAAGAAGCAGAGCAGCAGAGAGGTAGAGATCTGTGCTGCTCAAAAGTTTAAAGCCATGTCATCCTCTCTAAGGACATCATTATCCGAGAAGTACTACATGCATTAATACAAATATATATGGATTTTAAAAAATCCAGAAAATAAAACACCCCTCATAGTGTATAGCTGGCTTAAAATCAATACTATTTTATGTTTATATACATTTCAAAAGATAGGGTAACTGTGACAGTGTCAGGAAAATGGAAACATGTAGTCACTGGTGCTTGATCCAAAGAACATGCAGTTGTCTCACATAAACCCGATCCAAAGACTAACTACAAATCATGTCCTTCTGTGCTGTCTGTAGGATGCAAAATTTACACCAAAACAGAACGTAGGCGTTCAATCTCCTTACCACTGCCACAGAAATCCCTCCCTCAGGGCAAAATCTGAAGCAAAGTGAAGAGAGCCCCTGTGCAATCATGAAAAACCTGTTCGACAGCGTTCAGGTGCTTCGTATGAAAACATTTGTTTTCAAAAATGAGGATAATCAGATGGAACTGCTAACCGTGAGATACTAACAAAGATGCTAAATATACAAAAAAAAAAAAAATACTATGCTCTCTAATAATGATATTCTATATCTACACTCACAAAACGTTTTATTGATCAGGTTCAACCTTTCACTTTTTAGGAAGAAAAACATGGTAAGATATTCCCAGACATGCAGAGGAAGAAAACTGGTCAAAAATTTTGTAGTAAAAACTGTTCTCTGACCTCTTCACTATGATAACCAAGAAGCAAACTCCGCTGACCAAAAAGAGCAGGTTCCCATTGACTCACATGTCGAAAATGCAAATTTCACGGCAGAAATAGACATGTTTACAGCCTGGTTCAAAAACCTATTTTAGGTTTAACAGGTCAAGTTGTGAATTTAAATAACTAATTCATTTATATGCAATTTAATATTGAAATTATGAATAATAAGCAGCGTGACCTTTTATGAACCACCAAGGGTTTATGGTGTTATTTGACAAAATTAAAGAATCTGCAAAGAAGGCAGAGGGGTAGCATCGTCATTTAACTGTGGTTGTCTGGCTGAGAGTACCAGGTAACCTTTGTTAGCGGAGATCGGAAGCGCCTAGTAGGCTTCAGTTCAGCTCTTCAGAAACCTACGTTTGACGTCATGGAGGCTTCATCAATTAAATATACATTCTGATTGTAACCGGTCACATTTGTTTTTTTTTATCTTGCACAGTTTTTAACATAAAATGAACGTCCTGGTTTACTTCTCCGCTTGGATGTACGTGTTTTCTTCAGATACTCCCGTTTCCTCCATTCTCTTTCACCATATAGTTCCTACAGTTACTCTTATAGTTTTTAATCTGATATTATCATTAAACTATATTTTGGAACTGTGCTACGGAAAACTCAGAAGTTTTGTATCGACCCTCAACGGCAGCATCTCAGCAACTTTACAGCAGAAGGCAGAGAAAATTAAGTGGAAAAACTTCCACCATCGAGCACCAAAGTCTGATGAACCTTATACCTCCATGTGTATGTTGGGGGGGGCGCTTAGGCCCACCCAAATAAATCACTTTCTTACAATAAATAAAAAAACATCTATTTATAACAAAGTAACACTCCTCAAAAATAAAAAAGTAAAATAATAAAAAATTAAAGTACCAAACCAACCATGTAACTGTGTGTAACATTATAGATTTTAAACTGGCTGGGCCCATCCAAAAAGAAATTTCTGGCTACGTCACTGGTTCCACTACTTCAGGAAAGGGTACCTTTTGCCACGAAGTCACTGTCCATTGCACCCCCCCTCACAAATTTTAGGATAAAATGACTTAATACGAAACACATTTTAATCGTTAATGAGCGCCTTGATGTGGTCAGATAATTATTAAACTGATTAATCAGACAGAAATTTACCTTTCTTTTCAAGCATCCAGCATCCTGAGATGAGCAAATCTTCACCAGCGTAGATGGAGCATTTGCATGGCGTTGCATAAGATTAAGCAATGTAGTTATTACGACATTGCATTGATATTTGAAAAGCATAGCTACGAATCTTTTAGCAGCAGAGAACACATCAATGATATTGTTCCAAATGAAAGTATCTCTTGAGAACGTGATTTTAGTCACAACTTCAAATGCAGTTCATCTCCTGGTGCGCACACTGAAAAAAAAAAAGTTTAACTTTCACAGTGGAAACCAGAGCAGTCAGAAGAACACGTCTATCCGAATGTTAAATGTGATTTAATACTAGGAATGCAAATGGAATCAACATATGTGTCGGCTGATCATTTGAACAAATCAATATCGGCCCCATAAGTAAAACCCGTATCAATATTAATAACCAATATTTATTTACATCTTTGTGTTGCAGAAAGGGAGAGGGGGCTGGTCATGTGAAATTTGTTCAGTCGTTCGACAGTGATCGGGATAAAGCACCGGATTATGGGGTGTTTTTCTGAAGCATTGAAGCAACGTAGGCAGTTTGGCTGCTACTACACAATGTTGAAAGGATAGGGAAATGCATATAATACAAATGACATCTTTAAATATTTGTTATTGCCAAAAACAGCAGTATTAATATCAGATATTGATACAGGCCCAAATTTCTAAAATAGTGCATCCTTAAAAATACAGTACATTTCCCACATGTTGCGGAAAACATTACCAGTTTTGTAATTTTGCAGCTTTGGGTAAATATCCAAAAGAATTGTCACAAGTTGTTTTAAATGGAAAAAAGTCATGATCTACAGGCAGCAGATATGAAGAGTGAGAATAAAAGTTCAGTATATACCACGTTACCACAATAAATTAGACCATCTCTTTGCAAACGTAATCTATTTCAACAGTTTGACTTAAAAATGTAATTAAATTATAGATACGCTGCAAAAAACATTGTGAAGTTTATTTCTGTCCATTTTAGAAGAAACAAGTGTGGTAGAAAGGGGTGGATGAGCAACACGACACCAAAGAAATGCAGTAGGGCCGAAGGTTGCAATTAAAACAACCACAGGCTGATCTCCTCCAGATAAACCCAAATAACTCCCCACCATTTATTTACTGCATATACTGTGCAGTTCAAATATGTATTTCAAGTATCCCTTTAAAATGGTCTGATGTAAAGTGTTTTTGCAAGAATAAACCTCAATTTACCAGATAATTTAAGATAGATTGCTGCACGAAAGTGTGGTAAATATTCAAATATGCACAGGTTAATAAAGGGTTCATTTTTACAGCAAAACTACTTCCTGTCTTGGAGCCATTATCAGCCTCATCTTCCTGTGGTCCGTTTTTAAACCACCCAGAGGGGCTCTGATGTGTTTGCACAGAAACAGTGTGTGCGGTAATAAAGCAGCAGCTCAGCAGAGACATGTTGACACAGCAACTTCAGTCTTATCAAACTTTTATATCATCTTTGCAGCTGAAAGAGAAGCAGGGGGGGCTTTGTTTAAGTTCAGCTATTCAGCTATAAAATGAGAGAAAATGTAGGTAGAAACACTCATAAATGCTAAAGTACAACCAGAACCTCGATCTGTTACCAACTTCCTCTTCTTCAAAAGGAAACCGATTAAGACACGTCTTCAGGAATTATTAGCAACCATAATTTAGTACAAGAGCTTCAGTTTAATGTGGATTTTCTCCAACACACCCCCACTAATCGCTGGTAAATGTCTGAGCAGGTTGCAGCTTGGCCGCACTCTTTTTTTCTTTGTAGCAATTAAAATGCTCTTAAAAGCTTTCAAGAGAATACAAGGCAAAGCTTAATTCAAACGAAGCCGAAGCTTCTCTCTTGGTCAGGCTTTGGTGGTACCTGCGTTGTTCTTGAACATCATAGCCAACTTTATTGGACTTCAAGGGGACAGTTATGATCAGATGGTTGAAAATTGGCCACAATTTGGTATTTTTTAAACAGAAAAATAATCCCAAATACACTTCAACATTATTTATCAGGAATAGTAGTCTGAAAAGCCACCACCAAAGGCCTGTAGCAGATATAAGGACTGTGCCACAAACCGGAAAAATCTCAACAAACACGACCAACTCTGGCGAGAAAAAAGCTGCCACAGATATGCCAGAGTCTTGCAAAATGGCTGTAAAAAAGTTTGTGGTTGGGGTGAAACTTGCTCCGAGACGTCTAATAATTTATTGACCATCTCGGGATTAGAGAAATTTCAGAAAAAAAGGGTATAGAAGTATAAAAGAGTGGAAAACACTGTAAATTATCCTGGTGGTAATTGTGCTGAAGCTAGGAATAAACTGATGAATGGCTGGATGGATGAACAGCGTCCTCCCCAGACCCATCAATAAAACAATCATTATAAGGAACAGAAGAAGCTCCAGGAGGACGATCTTAGGGTCGTTCTAGTTTCATTTCTGGAGTTTTTAAAATGAAATCTGCAGAATAATGTGGACTGGTCTTCCTTACCTGCTTAGTATTCAGGTCTGTTGTTCTATCATGACATGAAGCAGCTCACTGTCCTGTAAAAGAAAAAAAACAGACAATTTTAATTGTTTTGATCTGCCTGTTCACAACAACTCAATATACGCTCTTTATCACATTACCAATCAAAAACTTTACCATTGTTTTACCAATAACGCAATTGCATTCAGCCCCCTGAATTTAACACGGTTAAAAAAAATACACTGCAGCACTAAGATATGAGATAATATCAAACTGTACGAGCCATTTCCTGATTCATACAAGGAGGATAAAGGCAGCTGACAGGAAATCCTTATTAGAGCAATGTTTGCTGAAACAGAGGACGGAGGAGGAAGAGGCTGATACTGGGAAAAACTCAGAACACACATTTACACCAAGGTTCAAAGTGCAACAAAGCAGCCTGCAGCTGGGATTCGACCCGGACTGGAGCAGGAACCGGCCAACCTGCTCCGCTCCACATCACCCGCGAGCCAGAGCATACTTCAGATCAGTCGGCTCGCACTGATCGGTTAACTCACACCCAGGCTCCAAACAAACATCACGTCAGTGTGAAGTGATGCAGCTGACTCAACGTTTCCTTACTTCTTTCCTTTTCTCTTCTTTTTTGTTTTACCATTTCTTTTAATCTTCCTTCAATCTTACCTTTTTTATCATATTTATTTGTATTGTCTTTTTATCCGTATTGCTACTGAATGACAACTGAATTTCCCCTTGCTGAGATTAATAAAGTATCTATCTATCTACCTTTCCTCTTGAACTTTATTCAACTACCTTGCTTTCTACATAGCAGAGGAAAATAAGTAGTAGAGTAATGGAAAACCACCATACACACCAGTCATGACCCATTAACGCTATTGTTTTCAAAATGACAGTGTGTAGCACAACATGTGAGGTCCATCATTCTGTGAACCAACTACTGGCTCTGATTTAAGGATGAAGGCAGCAGAAGATGAACCCAGAGCAGCGTACAGGATTCCCTGTGCCCTGGGCTCTATGGATGGATGGATAAATTGATGGATGGATGGATGGATGTAAATAGATTGATGGAAAAATTGCTTTATGGTGCTTCTTCACGTATTTTTTAAGTTTTTAGCTACAGCTAAACAGCTAAACTGAAAGATTATGACTAAAGTGTGATAAACAGTCAAACAATTTCTGTACCTTTAAATCATCTCCATGCTGCTTTAATATGTCGATAAAAATATGTTATTAAATATATCATGAAGTACCAATTTATACCACCCCCAACTGGTGTAAAACTGTAAAACCTAACTGCTACCAGCCACGTTATTGATTACTGATTTCTTCCACGATTATAGGCTGGATAATGGCGGTAGACCGGATTAACATCAAATAAATGAACTCTGTCTAGCTTGATTGTCAGTTATATACCAGTTAAGATGCTCCGGACCCACAATCCCTGCAAAAAAAAGGGATGGAAATCCAATAACAGGAGGAGTTAACTCCTGCATCCCCCTCCCCTGGAGTATCGATGCCTGTATCAGATGACCTCTGCTTACAGAGAGATGGGTCTAACACTGTGCCGAGACATGAGAGTAAAGTAAGCATATAAAGCTGCAGAAAAACGCCCTGAAAGCAAACACAGGAGGACAGAAAAATGCATCAGGTTACTGTAAATGCTGCTGCTACCGCCTGATATTTGCAGGCTCATGCACATTCGCAGTCACAACAGTTTATTACAGTTAAAGTTCTTTAAATCAACTGAAAGGCTCACAAAGTAGGAGGAGAGGAGCCTTATAAATCAGTTGTGCACGGTCGCTTTATCTTAGAACTGGCAGCCCCGAGTGCAGAGCAGCAGCTTAGACGCCTCACATGAAGTCTGTGCCTCATTAACCAGCAGCGAGGAATCAGGAGGTGAGGTGAGAATAAAATCACAATGGGAATATGATGATGAAACGTTAGGAAACCACTGCAAGATGAAACAAGACCAGAGCCCGCGTCACGCTGCTACCCTGCAAGTCAGCCACCAGACTGGTTAGACCGGATATTTGTTTGGTAAATATTCACGTCAGCTGTTGAAATCTGCTTTTGCTTGTACCTTACAGTTGCAAATTCACAGTAGCCTACATCTACGTGATCCCCAGGTAAGGCCATGCAAAACTGAACCGCTGTACCCACTATATATGGACAGCTGTGCTCAAAACAGCAGCAGTGTCGGCTAGTGGTGGAGAACACTATCTGAGATGGCTTGAAACAAGAAGCCATGTTAGATGTTTTCAGCTGGAGGCAGAAGTAAAAACAGAAACCCGCCTCCGTCAGAGCGCCACAGAGCTACGGATGTTGGTATCACAAGCCGACAGGCTAGGCAAGAAGGATTTAGCCTTAGCTACAGATCAAGTCTGGACATATCTTAGACAGATAAGGGTTTTTAAGCTGGTGATTCATACATTCTATTTATTCTGCAGCTGTTAAAAACATGTTCTTTCTTTTTAAAACTAAACCGTTTAAGGGTTCTTGTAAAACATCAACTGGAACCAAAACTGAGGATTTATGTCAATCCCTTCTTTCCACTGGAGGCATAAGTGGCGCATATCGGGGTGTTCAGATGCACATTGCCTGCAAATTCCAGTTCATCAGTCAATAACTGAATAGGTAGTGTGAATGAAAATAAAAACATTCTGTTTTAATAAGTATCAAACTCAAAAATCCCCAAACCGAAGATACTTCTGTTCATGCATTCTCCTTTTTTAGGTCTTTGTAAAAACTAGAGCTGGGGTTCGATTCAAATTTCAAGAATCGATTGATTCTCAAGATTTAGGATCGATAATCATGATCAGATCAATTTAAGACAGATATGGGTCAGTGCTATTAAAAACGTTTTGAGTTGCTACCTTAAAGTGCAACTCGCCCCAAAACTCCCTTTTTTTTTTGCTAGTAAACTCTATAAATGAGTGTGTACATGTCTGGTCATAATTTTTGGTATTTTAGCAGTTTGTAAAAAATATTGACTTTGTACCAAAAACTGTAAATGGGGTGCCCTTTTCTGGTTAAAACTTTACACTGTACTTGAATTTCAATCAGGCTTTGCTACCAGCTCAGCCAGGATTTATGAAGACAGCGTCTTGCCGCTGTGAGGTATAACAGAAGCGCAGTCTTGAACACACCTTTGTAATGAGTTGGCAACTCACTAACAATAAGTTCAAAACGATACGGCTCAGGGCTGCTCGCCTCCTTGCAGACCACGCCCACACTTGGCCATTCCCCTCTGTGCCTCCTGGCTCTTCCCACTTTGGTAGAATTTTTCAAATGTTGCCTGGTGGTGGGATGATGCTTTTTCACGGGGTTCGGTTACACTCTAAGTCAATCTTCCTTTAGTCTAGGGTATGATGTTGAAGGGACAACCATCAATGATCCACAAGCAACACATCATCTGCACAGAATAAAATCCAGGATCTGCAACACTAGATATGGCCACAAAAGAAAATACAGTGTTGGGACCTCCAACCACCCCTGGGTTGCTGAAATCTGTGACTATTTGAGACCCCGGCTAAAAACGCTTACTACTGAATATTTGAATGTAGTTTAAAACACCAAACATAATGTAAAATGCGTCAACGTGCACAGTAGAAACCACTACCGCAGAAGATACCACACAAGATCTTTGTTTGAGGGTACAGCGAATTACTGCCAGGGAAACTGAAGGGTGATCCTGGATTGCCTACTTTGGAAAAATCAGCAACATCAACCCCTCAGTATTTCAGCTTCCTAAGCCGCATCTATGAATACTAAACCTTGAATAGGTTCCACTGAATTGGACCAATTGATGTTGTTATTTTGTTCTATGCCTACAATGCTAACAAGAGTAGATATAAAAGGAAAACTTATTTTAAAGCTTTTTTGTAGTACCTCACTTGTACGAATGCTTATCTGGATTCAGAATCATTTTTATAGCCAACATGACTAAATAAACCTGACCTGAGCATTTTTAATTTAGGCCAGATTGTTATCAGGAAATTAAAGCTCTTTACCCAATCAGTTTGTTGCCACCAGATAAAGCTGAAGAAAAAATAATAAGGCATTGAGTCAGGCTCTGACGTGACTAAACAAAGAAAATAAACAGTTTAAAAACAAACCTCTGCATACTTTGAACATAGAAACCAACAGGATCCCAACGCCACATAGTTTCTGTAAACCAAACCACCCACTTCTACTTTGGAAACTTAGATCATCCTCTGAAAAATCCCAGCATGCTGATTCTTCTGATTAAGTATCTGGTCAGGCAGCCGCAAGCCTGCACTCTTTCAGAATTCTTCGAAAACCTGAATATTTTAATCAGGCCCAAAGCTGAAGAATGAGAAATGGCTTTTCTTTAAAGCTGCAGGAAAAATAGAATTGTCTGCAGCTTTCTAAGTGCACTGTAGGAAACTGTACTCTTAAATTTGGATGCAAACTGCCTTCCTCTTCTCCCTAAAGGCTTAAAAAGGTAACTCTAAGAAAACACCTTTTCTGAAACATTCTGCATCTTTTTCAACTTATATATATATATATATATATATATATGCAGGAAAGAATGTTGGCAATCTAAAAGGCGTATATATCTTCCTCTAAAGGACAGGGGTTAGGTAGTCTCTAATTTTAGCATAAAATAACCCGACATCATGAAGATTCCATCTTTTTAAGAGATAAGACATTTTCACATTTCCTACAATAAAACAAGCTGCATATGCTTTTTTTTAAACTTACTTGTGGCTTGAAATCAAATAAAAATCAATCAGTTGAAGTTTGTGGTGGAATAAAAACAGATGATCACTAATTAGGGCCAGTCGACCGAAAGATTGAGTTGATTTCCTAATGCATCTCAATGCATTTGACTAGCTAGTATTGTGTAATAAGTACTTTTCATGTATTATTCTAATCTCATGACTAATCACATTTTAAAGAGTATTATTTTGTCACGATTTTATGTCAAACACTGTACCTATTTTTTGCTGTTCAGTTCTTTATCTGGACCACACAATTCATAAAACAGAGAGCACGACCCCTGATTAAAAGAAAGCTACCATAAATATGAAATTTATTGTAGAAAGTAGTCATTTTGGAGTCATGTACCCAAATTGAATGCAGTAGATTTTCCTTAAAAACAAAATACTTTCAATTCAACTCGGAAGTCGTTTGGGCTGACAGGGTAAAAATAATAGTCATAATAAATTTTTATCCCTCAGTTTCTAAAGTGAATAATGAAAACATCAATTCATTTTTGCTCGATTTAATTAATATTCAATTTGAGCAGAGAATCTATATCTCGCCATCAAAGATTGAGCAAATTAATAGGCTACATTTATTAATCAGGAACATTTCATCTCCAGCATGGACCTGAAGTGCGACATGTTTGTGCGTAATGGAGGCGAAATCCGCGCTCCGTTGCCACTATGAATGTATCGATACAGCAATATATTGCATTTATGTCACAATATTGCATCAATATTCAAAACCAATGTATCGGTTTTTGTAGTAAAATTAAAGGCATAACTGGTAGTTGGTAGCCCCTTTCACCTTCTTCGTTCCAGCAGAACAACTAGATTAACAAAAAAACCCGGATATTTTACGTATGAGGTTGGAGTGTTTAGAATGCTTTTTCTACAGTTGAATTCAGTTTTAAAAACAACAATATATAGTCTTACTCATAGTATCGCAAATATCACAATGAATATTATCGCCCACCCCATGTATTGTTATACGTATTGCATCACCAGATTCTTGCCAATACACATCCCTAATTGCCATACTGGAGACTGGAATTACAAGCACCACTTCAGTCAAAGATTTGAGATCTGGAAACATTTCTCCAACTGCAGTTATCAGAGTTTGGCAAGACTCTCTGGTTAATAGCTTCACTTCAGCAACTTCCTGTTCAACTCTTTCATTTAACCATGTTTTGTTATTAAACAAATTAAGTATCCAGAAGTGCCTATTAGTTCTGTTTTTGGATGATTTAGAGGCTATAATACAGCTACACTATCACATGATTACATGATGTCACTTTCACTCAGTGCTCTACGGCTCTACGTGTTTATCATGGCTGCCTCGCATAGCTTGTGTTTCCGTCAACCAGCGTTTTTGTATGTCTTCTGAAATTAATGTGACGGCTCAGCACACAGCAATAAGAGCGTTACCGCTAGGTGGATGTTGAGAGCACTATTTGACCAGCTGTACCTATTCTGAGTTAACAGCGGCAAAAGCAGTAGGAAAACAAGCAACAATAGCGGTAGAGCCCTGCACTGGAGCCCTAGGCCCAAGGGTCCCAACAGCCAGACTTACAACCCTTCAAGTTGAGCAAACCGGGTTTGTTCAGTGTGTTGTATGCAAAGCTGTCGAATTAAAGCAAAAAAATAAATAAAATAAAAATAAAAACAGGTTCATCACATCTCCAGAGACATTTCGAACGGTCACGTGCCGGATCCAAACGAGCACCTATTTTAACCTGCCATTTCATGTCCACTTTGATCCGTCAGAAACCATTCGTTTATTCACAGAAAATTAGAATGCTATTTTTTTCTAACTGCAGAACGTTAGCATTTTCAGAGCGTCAGATTCAACTTACGGACGCACCCTGTGAATGTAGCGTTCTATCACGCTCAAACAGTTTTATGAGAGGTTTAAAAAAAAAAGTTGGGCTCTGAAAACCCGTTGGACCGGCTGGTGCTCCACCCGCTCGGGCCAGGGCCGGGCTCAGGCCCAGATAATTGGCCCGTGCAGGGCACTAAGTAGCAGTAAATATGGTCTTACATTCCTTCTAAGACACTGCTGCCGTCTTTTTATGTTGTACTCTGAAAATTAACTGCTTATCTCATCTGTTGTCGCCATGTTTGTTTTGTTTCTAACCTACAAATCTGTCACTCTATCCTACTGGAACTCTCCAGTAATATGTGCAATACGCACACAAGACGGTAAAACCCCTTGGAAGCTAATACCGTAGCACCTCGGAGACTCTATAAACTCAGAGGGGAGTAGTGTTAACTATTCAAAGCAAAACATGGTTAAATGAAGGAGGTTTGGGGCCGATAATGCCTTATTACAGGCAGCAACCTCCTGCCCTGATTGACTACTTTTAGATGGCTATAACGCCGATTGCGATTGGATATAGATTCCTTTCCAATGACAACAAGTGGCTCCAAACTTGTTTGGGTGAGTAAATGAGCGTAATATTTGCTAAAAATGAGGTCCGAGCTGAAAAAAAAAACAACCTTTCCCTTTTAGGTTCAGGGATCTGTCAGTGCCGGTCTGTATATAGTGCAGTCAGAGATGCACTTCAAAGCCCAAGTAACTCTTCTTTGTGCAGTCAGCTCCCGCATAGCAAGATGCATTGTGTACGGTGTCCAGGTCCAAGAAGATGCTCATTTACCTTCATCTTGGGAATCTTTTATTTGATTGATTCAGTTTCCTGAACTCTGTGCGCAAAGTTGACAGTGAGATTTTTCCATCGTTTAAAAATAAAACAAAGTCCAAAGTGGAAAGTTTTCCATTAATGTGACTCCTGAGTCAGTCATCCAAGCAACAATAATTGTATCAATTGAACATAGTAGCTAAAACAACTTTCCATTTCAACATTTTTTCCCTCACTTTATCAGTTATGAATATTTTTTCCTGGCGTTTTCTGCTTCACAGCGTTGGTGCAGCAGATCAGACCGGGTGGATAATCCACTGTGGCATAGAAAAGGCTTCATTTACACACTCGCACAGGTCTGCGCCTGTAGTGGAAGCTTCGCAGACAAGAGATTTCCCTTCACATCTAACTGAGACCAGAGTAACTCTGCATGAAGAGTGTGGAAAAGATAAGTCAGACACACACATCTGTGTAAATATCATACCTGTGGGTAAAAACATCCCCAAGGAAGGATCAGCTGGACAGAAAAACGTCCACCCTCCACCTACCAAACCCACCCACGTCTCTCTGTAGGCAGGAATTTGTTGGCACATAATTACAATGAGGTGTCTGCACAGCATCCGATTAAAATCTGGAGGTTTTAATGGCAGGCCTTTGAAGACTCAACCTGGTTCACAACAGCAGACTGCACACAAAGACGAAAGCCAAGCACTTCTTTTTGGTATCAATATCATTTTTTTCTTCTTCTCCCCAGCGGTTTCATTATGGAAATACATGCAGCGCATAATGATAAAATTCTGCTGCGGATTCACATTCTGCGACTCAAGGCTACGCTCTTTTTCACTTTTCATCAGCACCGAGAGAACGCTTACAGCTCTGAACAGCATGCCAATTGAAGAGTGGGGAAAAAAGAAAAACTTCAAATGCGACAGTGATATATTGCAGCCCCACGATGCTTTCCTTAGCACTATCCGTTATTATGATGCTTCAGATAGCGGAGAGCGGTAAAAGCTGGAGAAAGGTAGATGGTGTGCAACGTGGACGCCGGATGGTATAAGGATTCAGTATATTGTGGATCGGAGTAGTGTCGGAAAACAGAAGAGCATCCAGTTGTTAAATCAGCAACATCAATGCTCTGAGGAATACAAGAAATGTAATGTTACCAATTATTTGTATATGTCTGACGTATCACAGGCAACAACCCTTCACAAACCCTTGTGTATTTTCTCCTAACTTTTCCACCCCCATCAGCTGAAAAATACATCGACGGGTGAGAACCACGGGAAGACTAGCGGTGCCAGGATGAGGAAATATGATACAGAGCCTTACACTTTATCAGCTTACGAGTCGTTGGGGCTCATGTTCACATCTAGTGGAGGAGAAGAGTGAATGGGCAGTAAACAGATGTAATTATCCAAGTGGAGAACTTTCCAGTAGTGGTATTGATTTTCTGTTGCACTGAAAGGTTTACTGTTGAAACACCTGATGTAAGAGACTAATTTAAAATTAAATTACAAAAAATACAGTTTTCTTTCTGTAACTATACAATGACAGACTGAAATAATCAGACTTTTTCAATTTATTAAGGCAACTATTCTTAGTATAGATCTAATCAGGGTATTTTAAACAATACATTGTACATACATTAGAGCTGTATATTAGGGAATCTTGCAATGATTATATTGGTAAATATTGCAATGACAATTTAAAACAACATCAGCATATGTCTATTTGCTTTTTTCTCTAGTTTTTTTATTTATGAGAACAGATGAAACAAAACGTCTTCTGAAAGCTGGTGGCAGACCCGGCGCCAGCAGAATAAAACTGAGGGGCAGTAAACTTTTATTCTTTACAGAATTACATTTCTATTTACTTATTTACATATATTGGAAAACCATGATTGTTGGGATGCCATTGATATGTGCCACTCAAGGATACAATCATAACTATTAAAAGTTATGTTTTTTTACACCACGCAGAAGGAAAAATAATGTGCAACTCACCGTTCCAAGCAACTTATCAGTGGTCCAATCAGTGTCCTCCAAAAAAAAATTATTGGTCCATAAGTCTGACGTTCACAGTCCAACGTAATCTGCTGCTCAAAACCTTGATAATTCCCTTCGTTTTGTAGATTTCTCACAGTTTTCATCCCCACTACCATTAGCACACTCAAATTAGCCTAAAAATAACATAGGACCCTTCTTCTTTGTGATGTTCACTGGTGGCTGGCAATCAACAAAATTGGTGTTTTACCAGCACCGACCGGTATGGAGTCTGGACCAGAATGTCTCTCAAAGGTTGCACTTGCCTCTATAAGACTGCTGATGTGTTAGCATCTTCCCTGCTTGAGCTAGCTTTGTTTTACTTTTTAACAAGCAAAGAGAGCAAGAGGATAGTGTTTGCTAGTTAGCATGAATAAGCTAGCTGTTGCTATTAGTGATGATATTACTTTTCACTGCCTCATGAGCAACTATGTTTAGTTGGAAAGCAGAAAACCAGAAAGATATTTACAAAAGTTGGTTACATAGTAATATTTAAACTTGTTAACTATGCTAATTGCTAAAAGATAGCTACAAAAATTGAACCAGCTTTGCGGCAGACTTTCATTTGTTAAGAGCTACACACAGCAGCACCTAGTATTAAAGTGAAACAGAAAAGCGCAAAATTAAAAGGTTTGTTTTGCATAAACATGCTCATCATTTTAATCGCAACAAGATAAATGCCATTTAACAAGTTTAGCCGTCAACTTTCTTTAGAAAACTGTCAACATTAATAAAGAGGACATTTAAAAAAAGAAAAAAATTAAAAACATTTTGGGGCAAGGTAGACAAAATTCTCCATGGTCATACATTCTAAATTATCATCAGCAATGCAAAAGTTAATGCAGGAATATCTAAGATTCGTTGCTGCATATACAGTTTATTGATAGGTTATATAGGGAACACATTATGCGTTACAAAAAGCACCATTTATCTAGTAATAACATAAATGATAGAGGTTGTTTCAGACTAATCATAGCTCTTGGTGATTTGGACAAAAAATAGAGCTTTGTTGTCGTCCCAGCCAATTATTGAATAAGCTATTTGTTGCTGGTGGCTGACTAACACAGACGGTCATCTGAGTCAAGTCAACAACAAGCTAGTTTCCTTTCCTACTGCACACTTTCGATTTCATGCAGTTTCTTTTCACAAATACAATAATATTTTGCAATAGGAAATTTTTACTGATATGAACTTAAAGCAAAATCAATTTATTGCAGCTGGACAGTACAGAAACAAGGCAGAAAAACAATTGCTTATATAACTCATCAGACACAAACAATCTCCCACGGAAAATAACCTCTAATTACACAGCTGAGAAATAAGAAGAAGATTT
This sequence comes from Apricaphanius iberus, assembly GCA_028564705.1. Classification (NCBI taxonomy): domain Eukaryota; kingdom Metazoa; phylum Chordata; class Actinopteri; order Cyprinodontiformes; family Aphaniidae; genus Apricaphanius; species Apricaphanius iberus. Next base: position 802,822 of record JAPXFQ010002912.1, read on the forward strand.
TTCTGACATAACTGATAAAAGCACATCTTTAAATGTAACATTTTCTCACTGTGACCATGAGTGCTAAATAACCTTTCAGAACAACACTTAAAGTAGTGAAAAGTCAGCTTAGAGAAAAAGGATTTACAGTTTTGTCCTCGGGTAAACTGTTGATGTGAAGAATGGAGCAGGGAATTTGTTTAAATTTCGATAAAAATCAGCTTGGTACTACAGAATGAAAGAGTTTTAGAGAAAGCAGAACTAGCAATTAAAACCAGATTTGTAGCTTTTTGACGTTGCTTCAATACATTAACAAGAAAATCCAGGATCTCAATGAGTATTTTCTTGTCTAAAAGCAATAACTCTTCTTCCCTTGATATATTCAGAATAATAAATACTCCATTAGGCAGTTCTGCTTTGTGTTATCAATCTGTAACCCTGAGCTACAAATTGACTGGAATGATTTCTAAAATAATGCAAATGAAAAAGTAAATAAAAAGATTAAAAGCAAAAGCTAAACAAAATATAGTTTGGTTTTTAAAGGAACCAATCAGAAAGTGGTTCCTGAATGTTTGTAATTTTACGCTGGTTTAATTTGATATTTTTTGTGCAGACCGTAGGTTTTCTTTTTGTCCTGGAATTGAAGCAGAGTTAGATCCACATAACCTTCCACATATCCCACATGATAAATCGGAGAAGTCTTTCACAAAATAAAAACCACGAATCCTGAAATCCTGATATGCAGTTTGAGTGATATTATGAGGGGATTCTGGTATTAATTTTGTTTACAACATTGTGTTGATGTACTGTCTTTATCCTGTCCATCATAAAGACAAGTTTGTGACACCAAATCAAATAAAAATTTATTTATGTAGCACTTTAAAACAACAACTTGACATGAGCCTAATGGTGCATTCAGACCACGGGCTTTGTCAGCGTTAGGCAAAGCTTACAAAGCATCTAGTTTGACGCTTCTATGTTGAAGCTTGCAAAGTCTGCCACTTCTAAGCAAAAAAGAGCGCAAGGGCGCATCGGAGCTCAAATCTCCTACCAGGACACCAACTACAGGCGCTCTGTTCCTCCCGAAGAGCGCCTGTCCATCTGTCTTCGGTAAGTGTTATTTACTAGTTTCACAAGTTTTCTAGACTTAAAATGTAGGTTTTTCCTGCTCCCGCTACATTCAAAATACGTGTAGTGACATCACTACAGTTATAAGCTCTGATTGGTTAACGCACCGCTTCAGGGCCGTCAGCACCGTCAAAAGTTCAACTAGAAATTCTGCGTTGCTGGCTTTATGAGCTTTGAAGCTTGAAAAGGAGGAAAAGCTTGAAAAGTTGAAGGAGCCAAAGCTCACAAAGCGCCGCAGAGACCGCGACTGTTAGGGTAAAAATAGTGGTTTAACCTAGAAAGAATCACACACAGGGGTCAGAGAGAAATTGAAGTTAAATGAACTCTGCAGTGGGAGATAGAATAAAGTAAAGTTCTGCAGGGGGGAGACCAGGAAGATACTCTGGTTGACCGTTTGTCTGTACTCCTTTCAGCTTCTCAGGCAGTCTCCCAACTCTGTCTCCTGATCACAGTTCTGTCTCCTGGTCTCAAAAGGCCCTCCCACTGCAGTCTCTGTTTATTTGGTCAAACTTCATTAGCATCTTAAAAGAACAGGGTGTCATACAAAGGAACATATGTTTGAAACCAAATGACATTTAAAAAGTACATTTAAACTATGTGATAAAGAAATACACCCTAAGAAAATAATAATACAACATTATTATTTTTCCCTAACAGTGACGCTCCTCCAACGGCCTCTGCCATAGACTTAACATGTAATCTTGACGTTGCTGACAAAGCCCTTGGTCTGAATGCACCGTAATGGTTGTCGAGTTGCAGTTCATCAGCGCCTAAAGATGCTTTAATGTTCAGAAACAGTCCTGACAATGGCTGAATATTGGCACGTTATACATTTCCTGAATCCTTAATGTCCTGTGAGTATTCCACCTATTATATTTTGTGTGACTGTTGTTCCCAGATGACACAGGGCTAAAATATAGTATATCATTTAGGCAGAAATGTTGTAAAACTGTGTTTTTGATTGTTTAAAGAGCTACAGTGGCTATATATTTGTCAGACACATTCATAGCTTACCTTAAATGAAACCTTAAAATGCCACATTTAAAATAATACCAAACACAACAGTGTTAAAATTGATAAATGTCTTGTACATGAGTCTAAACCAGGATATGTAGTAGCATGAAAAATGTAGTTTTCTAAGGTGGTTCAGTAACTTAATGAACTGATAAAGATACAGCCGTCACCCAGGAACGGTTATCATAGCAAAACATCTACAGACGTATATCTTTTCAAAAATCAAATACATGTTTCGTCAGCTTGAGTGGTACAAACATGTGAAATTTTGGGCTGTGGATCATGCACTATATTAGTTATTAGGTCAGAAATCAGATTATCGTTTAAGCTTTAAGCTTAAAGGGTTGGAATGTGACATGTTTTACCTTCAGGTATAACATCTTAGTGATTTATTGAAAAATGTTATTCATTTATCTTCACTCAATTAGATCAACCATTCAACTACAACTCTAGAGTCTTCTTTGATTAATTTAATGAGTTAAATATCATGTAAGTTGCCTCATTTAGAGATTTATTTGTTCGTCTACAAGTTGACGAAGAAGAACCATTTCAGATGATTTTAAGGACGTTTAGTGAATATTCCACATTTAAGAGCTGCAGCTAATAATCTGGGTCTCTTGTGTAAAAGATGGATTCATTTTTTGAAATCGGTGCGCTTTAAAGAATAAGGTAAAAAACCCAAGGAGTTTCCTGAAGCAAAGCCGATGAGACAAACTCACTCTGTATGAGAGAAGAAGAGCAGCATGCCATGGAGCATTCTGCAACTGGAAACGCCGGCGTTCCAGTGGGGAAATCAAAGACTTTGTCCTTTATGTGACATTAAAACGAACTCGGCAGAGGCTTCTAATAAACAAACCCCCCCCCCCCCCCCCCCTTCATACATAAAAGCAGCCACGCTGATCCAGGAACAAACGGCACCGTCATCAATACTTAACATCTGGTTACAACAGATTACTACATCACCTTATACTGATGTAACTCTGACTTTAATGCCACGATGACTGGAATCATACAATATCAGTCAAGATTAGAGTAAAAATATAATCCTCTGATCCTGGACCAGACAAGTCAATCAGCCAACAGAACACACAATCTATTATAGGCATGGACTCCGTTCTCTTATCGATAATTGAAACTAAACTGCATCCAGCCTGACAAAAACAATACATTTTAGGACTTTTCTTTGTCCACAAAAGAATTTGAAAACAATTTCTTCTTGTTTTTGTGGGTCTGTGGCTCAGTGTCGCTCAGCTCCAAGTCAAAAATATTCAACTGTCTCAATTCCTCCTCGACCAGCTCTACTCGGCCCGCACAACATCTCCAAGAAATGGCTCTTAAACAGCCTTTTAATTCGGGGTTCCATTCCAACTCATTTCTGTATTTCTGAGTCCAGTTTAGACTGAGACATGATGACTGTTTAACACAAAGAGGCGACCACATGATGGATTAGATTAGTAGATGATTGAGCTGTGTGAATCAAATCCGATTTATATTGGTTTGCTGTTGTTTATTTTAGAAGATTAAATTTTTTATACTTACACCTAGTGCTGTATTAAAAAACAAATCGGAAAATTGATTTAGTTTGCCTCCTTTACAGATAAAACACGAAGGAAAAGTCCAGAGGGTCATTTTAAGGGTTAATACAGTTCCCCGGGTGAACTATTACGTCATTGAATTGCTAGTTTATAATTAAGGTAACATCTTAAAAAAACACTTCTAATAGCACTGAGCCACATCAGTATCGAATTGGAGTGGATCCTGATATTCAATTATTACTCTTGGGAATCTAATCGATTCTTGAAATTTGAATCTATACCCAGCTAAAAGAGAGTTGGATCAGCCAGCGGCGGCTTCAAATATGTGCGATTCATTAGCGTTCTGTACGCCGAGGGGTAAATATCTGGTCCGACTGCAGTTGGACGGCTGCTTGGAGCCCACACTGGAGCACCGCTGCTCGGTGAGAAGAGAACGAGACGTGCTCTACGTCTGAGTCTCCAAAAGACTGCAATAACACCCCCAAGAAAAGTCACAAAATGTGTTGCTAGTCAAATTTTTTAAAAAGTCACTAGAAAAGTCTGAGAAAAGCCGCGAAGTTGACTACGCTGCTTTCTTATTACACACTCTAAATTTATGCAATGAATTCGAATTAACTATAAAAACGTTTTTTTTTTAAATCTGTTCTTTTTTTGCGCCACTTATGTTCTCGACTTTGAGTCACTGAAATTTAATTCACTCTCTTGGTCATAATTCTTTCAGGAAGAAGACCTGGGCTTCCTGTCGGAGGATGTGATGTGACTAAATATAGTTACTTATGGGGTTTTCTGTATGCAAACGACTGAACAGGTACGAGCACCCAGGTGTGCTCTAAACGCTTTGAACCCCCTTCATGGCAGGGGATCTACCTTTACACCAAGAGCAGCAGACAGTACAGCCAACATGTACTTTGATTTCCAAGAGATTTCAACAGAGATCCTATCAGAGCAGCTGGGTTGCTCTTAGTTTGGTGATCTAAGGTCCGTAAACGCCTCAAAGTCATCAGGGCTCTGAAATTATAATCTGGCCTTAACGTTGAAGCAACCCGTCCATGGGGCGTAGCAGTTTTCATTTACTGTTCCGGTCATGACGTACCTCTGTGCTCTTTGGCGCAGAGTGTTGCACATTTTCTACCATCATTACTACTCAAACAAAGACTCAGAACAAATACTTTATTTTTGAACTCTTTCCAGGGAGGGAAAACTTTTACTATTTAAGTGCTGCACGCAGATCTAGTAATCAAATGTGCATTCGAGTTGCATTAGAGTTTGTATTTTCCAGAATGTCTGTCCTAAGCCCAACATGTAGCAGGAATGTCTAAATGTTGGTAAAAAATAAATAAAATAAAGAGCAGAATCTTTGCATATATGATGACTATTTCATTGTGTCGTAACACAGCAAAGGCGTGTTCAGACAGCAACCAGAATGTTCTTTGGGAGGGACCGGCTGAGGTCATCCGTCCTCAGATGCTCCACAGGGAATTACGCCTGTTTTATGTTAACTCCTGCTGCGTCATTCCTGAACCGTGAAGTTTTCCTGCCGTTTCTTCCCCCGTTCCCATTTACAGGGGCAGGACTGATGCGGGAGAGGGGGACACATAAATATAACCCTATAAGAAGAATGGAGGTTGGGAAATCACCGAGCAGAACGCATAAACCACCAAGCATCTCACTGCGATACAAACCCAAACAAACTGAATCAAATGGAGGTTTGCAGCATTCAACACCGCATGTGCCGATTTTACTTTAAAACTTAAGCATTAATTGAAATTATTTTGGTCTGGTAACAGGTGACTTATCTGAATTTGGTGTTGTTTGTGTCCCACAGGTTTCCCATCAAGATTTTAATTTAAAGTAAAATCGCCAAATACATTGTAAAACAAGAAATAGATGTATGTTCCTTTGTATCATGACAAAACATTTTTTTAAACTTTAGCTTTTTTAAAGGTTTTATGGGTTTCTAATCAGTAGAGGTCAACCAAATAAGCATGTCCCCATTTAGTAAAGTTACTATTTCACCAATTTAAATATAAATGTGAATAGACCGTAACAGAACTGTTTTCTAGTAATATAATCTTTTGCCTGTCTTCTTTAGCCTAAACAAAAAAATGTATTCTTTACATTATAACAGAATATATAACAGAATTCAATTCTCCCCCTTTTTTAAAAATAATTGTTCAGTTAAACTTTCTTAGCAGTAAGGATGTGTAATCTTTATTTGTGTCAACCACCTTTCTGCCTGTTCTGAGTTATTGTGACTTTGTACAGATGAATGCATCCGCCGATGCTTCTCATGCTCTGGACACTGTTTTTCATGGAGCATTGCGTTTTGTCACAAACATGAGGTCAAGGCTGGTCTTCTCTGTCTTTTCGCAAATTAAAACATGGGTGTCTTTTAATTTACAAATGCATTGCTAGATGAGTCCTTCCGTAACTACAGCAGCTCATTGAGTTGAAGAGTAGCAACAAATACAGTCTACATTCGTGGTTCACACAGACGAAGAAAGTCATGAGAGCGCAAACAGAAATGGGTAAAAAAGCCTTTTCGGTATGCGGCACCACACTCTTGTAATGAACTATAGAAGGATTTTAAATTGAATGATCTTGTATCTCTTCATATTTTTAGATCACTACTGATAAATATTGAAAGGAAGTCTCTCATCTGTAGATTTGTTTAATTAACATGTACTGTGTTATTTAAATCAGTCTGATAATGAGCTGTTTTGAATGTATGGAATTGATGGAAGTAATTTTGCCCTGCCTCTGGCCCAGAACACTCTTAAAAAATAGATTTTTATTCCCAATGAGTTTTATCCTGGTTAAAAATTTTTAAAAAATCATTAAAATATTTTGCTGCTCATACAGTAAATAGGTAATCTTTGGTATGATGTCTGACCTACATTTTATTGCTTTTATCATCAGACGGACATAGTCAAGCTCAATCTTTCAACCCTGTTACATGTAAAAAACAGATACTTATGATGGTTTTTGAAGAAAAATAGTATCATCTTGAAAAAATATATTAATTCTTGTATTTCTCATGCTATATGCTGCTCCAAACACTATCTAATGTGCTACTTTTAGTCAAAATCTTCAACTCCGTAACAAAAAACTGCTTTAAACCAACCAAAAAAAGGGAAAAAAAAGATTATTACAAACAATTTACATATTATGGCTAAGGTAAATAAACATTTTCTCAGAGGTGCAAATATTCTATCAGATCCGATGCTCAAAAAAATTTCATGTTGGTGGAATTTTCATTTATCAGAGACCCCAAAGTGCACTGCATTAAAAAAATGACTTTTCTGATACAGAAATAGTGTTCTCTGACTTTTTGTGTCCTTATTTAAAGACTAAATAAAGGTCAACAAAGGCTTAATGACCAGCATTACAATATAAACAGCCTGCTTTATTTTCTACAAAACATTTATTACGGTCTTCTTCCTGCTGGACAAAAGAAAACTCACAGGAACTGCCAAGAGTCCGGGGTTTATTACCTCCCAAGCAGCATGTTGACAAAGAGGGACATGTGTTGAGGCTTTATAAGGGGGACAAAGACAGACGAAAGTAGCGAGAGTTCATGCAAGGCCTTCTCAGGGTCACAACCCCTAATCTTTGAGCTTTGCCACGGCAGACGGCCAGGTCATTGTGTTGTCGAAGTGTGAGTGATAGATGATAAGGAGGAAGTTCAAAGCATCAGTTCCATCCATCATAAATGCCAATGATCATATCCCCTACTCCAGCATCTTTCTAACCACACAGCCAGACAGAGATGTAAAGAGTGGCAAAAGCAAATGAGGTGGATTAGCAGTGCCTGGCAACAACTGTTTGTCACTGTGAAATATGATCTCTGCTGTGCATATTGAGCTGTTAGTATGTCACAGAGCAACAGTCTTCAGTCAGAGGCCCCGTTAGAATTGTTGCAAGACTGACTGCGACCAGATATCCCTCATCCCCACAGCATCACCATCCACAATAACTCTTAAAGCTTTTTATTTCCTAATGGGATGAATAACGTATCTTTGAACTAAAGTGCATCAACTGTGGATTACTTTGGCAAGCTAAACGTAACATTAAACGTAACATTTGCAGAGACTGTAAAGTTTGCGGTAAGCTTTGCATATCAGTCGACACGCTAATATTTGCCCGTTATAAATACAGGTAATCATGTCCAGCAAGGGAATTATTTTTCAAAATTTTATAATTGGCTTAGCATATTAGAAGTGCTGGGTATCGATTCAAATTTTAAAAATCAATTTAATTCAGATTCTCAAGAGCTAGAATCTATTATCCCAATCTAATCCAGTCCGTTCCGATTCAATATTGATATTGGTCAGTGTTATTAACAACATTTCATTGTTTTTAGCTGTAACTTTAATTATAAAACGTCTTGTCAATGGGTGGGCAACAGTTCACTCAATACCTGTGCTATCTCTCGACAAAGTAACCCAAAATTTTAGCTTACCTGTTGAGTAGAAACTTCGAGACGGAGGAATCAGCGGGAAGCCCGATCTGTGCTGCCAGTGTGTAGATGGGAATAATCTCCTAAAAACACTCCTCTGAGCGCTTTCTCTTCCTCTCATACCCCTCAAAGACTATTTTTCTCTTGCAACTCACAGCCATTTTCAAACAATCCGGTGAGAACTGTGAGGCAGAATGAATGGATAATGGTGTAGCGGTACAGATAAACATGTGAGAGTGCAGAGTCTCTGACAATTAGGAGGACCAATAGTTTAAATGTTCCACGCAGAAGAAAAAGATCCACAATAGCTTTAAAATAAAAGCAAGACAAGTTTTTGAAAAGATTTTACACTTTCAATTTCTTGTTCAGAAGATACAGACTGAAGAAAAAATAAAATAAAATAATAAATAGGATTCAAAAATGAATAGTAAACATTGAATTTTTAACCCATATCACCCAGCCCTAGTAACTCTTCAACGCGCTGTCAGCTCTCGAATAGCAAGATGCAGCGAGTATGGTGTCCAGGCCTCGGATGATGCTCAGATGCTCTCATAGGAAATATATATTCATATATATTTGATTGATTCAGTTACCTGAACCGTGTGCATGAAGTTGAAAATGTTTGTGTCTGAACCAAGTGGTCAGAAGTTTGAATTGCAATCCGTCAAAATGCTAGAGAGCATTCAGATTTTCCCCTCACCGTTTAAAAAAAACAACAACAAAAAACTTTCAATTACAGCAAATATTCAGTAAAAACATGCTCTGCAACAGATATTTTGACCATGATTGCCAAGAGTTTGTGGCCGTGTGAACAATGTGCCATCCTATACTTGGGTTGGTGAAGCTTACAATCCTAATTTTGGGTTTCAACACAGCAAAGCCACCGTAAGTTTGCCTGCTGACGGAGAAATCATACACAAGTCCTACCTGGCCAATGTCATATTATTCACACAATTAAAACCAACAGCCGCTGTGACATTTTTGATAAAAGAAAACTGCACGTCTGGCCTCTACACAGATTTTCTAAAGGACATAAATTGCAGCCCCAGCTATGCTCAAAAACATAAAATGATTTCAACAAGCCAAACGTGACTCATTAAATTTCAATCGGTGCTCCTGCTGTGTGTGCATGACTGTCTTATGTTTTCAGAAACTGATAAAACCCCTGGCATAAAAGAGCTCACACACGCAGTCGCTAACTCACATGGTGGGGAAGAAAGAAATAACCACACACCTATATGCAGCCAAATCAAGCAGTGATTCTGCATATTTCCATAATGCTCTTCAGGAGGTGGTATAAAGCTGGATTCATCCGCTCTTCATCCCCCTTTGTTGCTCAGCTGGTGGTCTTATTAAAGCCCTCTCCCCTTTATGACCTCGTCTTTTTTTTTCTTCCCTCCGGCCGATCAGAAACTCATTAGGCGGCTGGAAGCTTGCCGCACAAGCATAACATTCAGACTGTAATCCATGTGTCGGGTTGTCAGTCACTCCCCTCTTTGAATCTGAGCTGGTTATTTTTAATATCAAATAATCGGTTTAATCAGTCAGAGGGAAGCTATTAAAAAGTTATGAGCTGGAGGTATTTATGAAATTTGCAGTCTCCAAGGGGAGAAATATTAACATCCATGCATATCTCTGTGGAGTGCTGTCAACTTGTGGTAATTTTACCTTCCTAAATCAATATTTTTTCTACAGCCATGTTGAGAACCATTATTTTTATTGCCTCGCAGCGGATTTGACTCAAGAAAAACTCCAGAGAAAGTCACTCAGACACGCAGCCGTTTGCTTTAAGAGTCAAAGTTTAATTTGTCTCGTCTATTTTCGGCCGGGCCACAAACAGTTTTCTGTCCCAGCTTTGTGCAAAAAGTTAATTTTACGAGCGAGCAGTTTGCAGACACAGAGACGCGGAGCGGTCATATTTCATTAATAGCCGCCATCTATATTTTAAGACGGTCATAACAAAGATTTCTACTTGGCCCCACAGCAGAGAAATGACCACCATATATCTGCTGGGCTCGATGGGGTTGTAGATCAATACCAGCGACTCGACCATTACTCGCCATGTGTGATAAGATCTTTCTGGGCTCCATGTTTTGAACTGCTTGACTAAAAGTGAAATTCAACAAAATCATAAATTATTTGCCACTTTCAGATGGAGAGAAGCTGGGCTGAGCACTTCTAACTTTAGTTTTAGAGCAGGCACTGGTGTGAATAAAAAGAGGAAGAGTGGAAACAAGAGGAAAGATACATCAGAGGTTTCGGTTTGGTCATCGCATTGAAGCGGAAAAATCCAGCCCTGCATTTCAGAATTTTTTGGGGGGTCGTGAATAAAGCTGTAATTTATAGATGTAGAAAATCCACTCAGTCATCAACATGTTAATGTGTTGACAAAATCCACAGCTGTCGGCATCTGCAAGGCACTGGAGCGGACTCCATGCAGCGGGTTTAAAAGCAAGCGTTTAAATGTTTGCCTTTAAACCTGCTGCCTTGCCTTCTGCACATAATTAGCATATTTATCTAATCATGGTTTCTGAAGATGTTTTAGTTAAATCGATTCATAATAAAACCCAGCGTTAGCTTATTTAACTTGTCCTTTACATGATAGAACACATTTATGTCAGCAAAACCTGCAGCAGCTTAGAAACTATTCTGTGTTTATGGTGCCTCTAGAAAAAAAGACAACTGGACCCAGTAGTGGACACTGGAAAACCTCAAGTTATGATGTTTTACAAGATATAAACATGCTGAGGTTTGCTGTGGAGAATATTCACAGGTTTAATCTGGATAGAAAAAAACAAAACCAAAAATTAGACGTTAAACTTTCTTATTTTGTCTTCACATTATTCCTTTGTCTTCCAAGAATCATTCATTTAAACATCAGAACATTAACCTGCTTCATCCCAATTAAGTTGCTTAGTGTCGCTTACAATCTAACTGCTGCTCTTTGGAGACTCCTAACGCTGCAGTTTCTAAACAATTAGACCTTAAAAACGAGCTCAGAGATGGCACACAGATTGATGAACTGTTGCAGAAGAGCCATAATAACAATTAGGCCAACTATTCATCCATCTCTTCACAGTTTAACACCGAGCGCTCTGGGGGTTTTGCGGAACTAATTCAATGAATCATGTTTGACAGGAGGCGTCTTCTTCAAGCAGATATCTGGACACACAAACAGTCAAAACACGTCCCATTTCCCCCCCTGAGACCAGCTGACATCTTGATTTAGAGCCAGATGAGACTCCGACCAGCACTGGTGGCTGATTTCAAAGATCTCTGCAGAAATTCTTCAAAACTCACTTTAGCGTCAGTTCTCATGGGTCCAGCTCACAAACAGCACCTTCCACAGTCCAAAAACCTCCCGGATACCTTAATTCAATACAGTTTTAATAGCAGAGAGACATCAAAGTTACGATGGTAGGGTGGAGAACAGAGAACAAATGTCCAACCTAGAACCGGCCCAGGAAGACCAATTCCATCGGGATCGTACCCCTCCAATGTTGTCCAGTCTTCTTAACCATTCCCCTAATTTCGGGTTTTCCGAGACTTCGCAACTAGGGCTGTGCGATATGGCTAAATTTTTACATCCCGATAAAGCACAGGTTATATCCCGGTAAAAATATACTTCATGATATAGCAATTTTTCTGTTCATTTATTTCATGAATAGTTTTAAAAAAAAAACTACAACTTGGAAATTCAGTTTTAAATGATGGATGACATTAACACCAACCAGAATCATCATGTAGTGATCTCCTTCCATCTTTAAGTACAGCAGCTCAGCTCTACAATCTGCCTTTGAATTAAACATATATGAAAAGCATCCAAATTTTGCCACGATACCTGTCGTCACTCATTTTCTCTCTCCTCATGCACCCTCTAGTTTTTATTTGTTTCACTATCTGCATGTCTCCTATTTAAAAGAGGGGTGTTATGTCGATATGCGTTTCCCTCAGGATGTGTTTCGACTCCACCCACACGCGAGGCGGCTGCTGCTCGTAAATGTTAAACAGATGGATCATGTTAGGAACTGGTTCCCGAATAGTAGGATTTGGAAAATAGTCAAGTTACGGTTACCGATGCCACTTGGACCAACGCAGATCAGACAACAGTTGTTTGTAAACGGTCCGACCAACGGACTCCGACACTACACATTTATGTTATTAGAACCACGACAACGAACACAGAGAGATTTCACGAGCAAAAGCAACGTCGAGTCGTGGTGTAAGCTCTGATAAACTCCAGATATAGACGCTGTAGCACACCACTGATGTGTTGCTAGCGAACAAAACGGCTTTTAGAGCCGGTATCGTTTTGTGAGAGACGCTTTTTTTCTGTTCAAACTGCGCGTCAGGAGGGAAGACATGCAGGGAGACCAACTTTGGGTTGTCTGATAACCTTGTTTAGATCCCTGGTCTGAAACATGTTGGTTAGTGTCTTCTTCCCCGTTTGTTCTTGGACTGCAGCACAGGAATGCAATAAGCTGCATCTTGACGTGAAACCCTATCGTGGTTTAAACGATAGTTTCGTATAAAACGATAGACGTTTTCTATTGTCTTGATATATTTTGTCATATCGCACAGCCCTATAATTGCAACTTTAGAAATTCCTCAACAAATCAGCCCCTAAGATGAACTGCATCATGGGAAGGAGGAATATCATCAGGCAACAACCAGGTTCATGTTTGGAGAACTTACATCCCTTCTCGATTGGGGAGGAAACTCAATTTTGGTTGGTGGAACAGCACATGTAGAAATCTTATTGTCAATTTTAGCCCATACGCATTTCTACGGTTAACTTTAAAACATAGTCATAGCGTGCTCTTTTTGATGACCAATACATAATCAAAATTAAATGTTTAATTTTATGTTATTATATCCAAAACACTTTAAATATTACTGAAGAATGAGTTTAGGGTCTTAAAATCCCCAACATGAACCCCGATCTGTTTAATATATTTATGTTCAGAATTCACAGAACTACTCAGGAATTGATAAGGAATTGGATTGATAGGTAGAATCGATAATAGCATTGATATTGATAAAAACTTAGCAATTCCCACCCCAAGTGTTTTGCAAAATAGCAACATTTACATGTGCAGAATGTCTTTAGTCCGATGATAGTTTGGATTAGAATTTCACTCTGTACATGGGCCCTGAACAAATCCCATTATGACAAGCCTTTACATCCGCTAATTGATTTTGATATGTGCCGAACCACGCAGAACTACCCAAAATACCATAAACGGCCGTAGAAGTAGCAGCAGACTTCTGTTATAAACAATTGGCTGTGTGCATTTAAAAACTGAGCAGTATGATGTTCTTCAGAGCGTGCTTTTATTATTTTTCTGGTCACATTTTTATATCTACAAGGCTTCATTGTGAAGTACACAATCAAATTATAATACAAATCTCTCCGTTTTTTTTAAGTCAACATAATGTTTGACGTATTGACTTAACAGACATGCGCAATAATGGCCTACATTCGGGATAAGGGTTTACATGCACAGCGATCGGATTAACTACCTGCATAACCCACCGCTCTCAATCGGAATTAAACATTTTTATCCAAATGCATTTAATCGGGTCAGAGTAATCTGAACGTTTGCATGTTTACATGAAGAATTTTATTCCGATCGGGCTTTTAATCCGATTACTTAAATTGTTTCCATGTAAACGTAGCCATTATCACTCATATTTAGAATAACATAGAATAACTGGGGGGTTTTCTGCCGGTCGTTTCTTTTTATTTTGTTGCATTTCTTCAGAGCACCAAAAATGCCCATCCGTGCTAATTTTATGTGATATTAATAAACCTGTCAGGGGCTCGGAGATGAAGAACGTCTGCATTATATAAAATTAAAAAAGGGTTGAAAAAACCCCAGCCTGGTCAGTTTGAACCAAGACGACCCCAGATTTCCATCCGCTTGCTCGCTGACCCTCACTGTGTCCCCGTCCCTCGGATGCGTTTCTTACATATGTCTTTGTGGATGGGTGGACATGCTTCCATCAGTTCTTGGAGATGCGAGTGGATGGTCACAGAAGACTGGGCAGCAGACGCAGGAGGGAAGGTAAACAGACTGAAAACTAATCTCTCCTCCTGGCTGTGTGAAGCAGAATTGTGGTTTATTCAATAAGTTCAGAGCTGCTGTGTAATGGCACTCAGCAGGACTGAGGTTGGGATGAAAATACATGTGCTGCTGAAGAACGAGGAGGATGAAGAAAACAAGAACTGATAGTAGAAGACCTGAAATAAAGGAAACAACCCGTTTCATTCACTATCTGATGTGCTGCCACTTACTGCACATTATGTCAAAAATGAAATACTCGAAGTACTCAATCATTACAGAACCATCCAACATCTACACTCTAATATTGTAGACTGTGACTCAAGGGAAGTAGATCAGATTGAGGCCGTCGGTTTTAACATTTGAACGTGCTACAAACGAAATCCTGCTCTCCAAAGAGCCAAAAAAAAAAAAACTTTTCTATGCCTCCACTGAACAATAGGATAAACGAGAAGCTAGCATAGATTTTAAAAGAGTAACACACTTTTATGCACATTAGTCTTCTTCTGTAATCGGAGTTACAATAAAACAACAACAAACAGCTTGTGTTAAAATCCTGGTCACTTCGTACCACCAGTTGCATTAGCACAATTAGCATGATGAACTACCATTAGCACCAAAAACCATAACTATTGGCGTAAAAAACAAAAAAACGTCATTAGTATCATTAGCACTTGATACGCTTCATTTAATGCCACCACATTAAGTTTTTAAACATTATTAGCATTGTTCCTACACATGCGGTGCGTTCACACCGCTCGCTTTGTCGCGTCAAAATATTCTCACAAATGGACTCATTTGAAACCTATACATTTTTAAGGCTTAAGCTTGGGCGGACTCTGCCGGATATTTTAAACAATCGAGGATCGTGGCTGGCTAGACAACATTGACGTCAGGCAACTTCACTGCAGTGAGACGCTCTGATTGGTTGACCCGACAAGTCAAGAACGTCAAAAGTTCAGTGAGCTCAACTTCTGCGTTGAAACAACTGTCTGAAAACATCCAGCCTCAGAAATTTAATCCAGAATCTCCAGTAGACCGATTCAGTTCCTTATTTTTTTAGATTTCTACAACTTAAGGAAACTGTGCTTCATGGTTTCGGAGTCCACTTTGAAACCGGGCGGTTGCCAGTTCGAGCCCCAGATCCATCCGTCTCAGCAAGACACTTAACCTACTGGTGATGGCCAGCGGGGCTGATGGCGCGGTATGGCAGCCTCTTCTTCTGCTTCTGTCAGTCTGCCCTAGGCTACAATCTTAGCTTGCTTCAACCAGTGTGTGAATGTGAGAGCGAATGGATAATGGAGTTTGTAAAGCATCTTTGAGTGTCCAAAAAGCACTATATAAATTTGATGCATTATTATTATTAGCTATTATTATTTCTTTTTTCTTCTCTCTTCTACTACTCTCCAGATATATTTTTTATACTGTTATTGCGATTGTTAACCCAGTTTTCTCTCAGTATTTTGCTCCCCATAGAGGCTCCACATGGTCTGGTAACCTGCTCAGCTATAATGCCCCCTGCTGGATGAGGAATATCGGTCCAGATGATTCTCAAAGTCACAAAGCATCCTCTATGCTGTCTCTTCTCTGTCTTCTCAGATCCCCAGACGGTCGTGGCAGATGACCGCTTGTACTGAGACAGGGTTCTGCCAGAGGTTTCTTCCTGTTAAAGGGGAGTTTTTCCTCTCCACTGTCGCTACATACTTGCTCAGTATGACGGATTGCTTAAGAATAGCTGTGGTTAGAGTCTGCATGATCCGGGCACAACCTCACGCCGATGACTCAACACAATCTGCTGGGATTCCTTACATAGAAACCTTTAACTGATTGGAATGATTGTGTAACTGTATTAAAATTACTTTTGTTGTAAAGTGTCTATTATTATTGTTATAAATGTGACAACATTTGGACCTAAAAAGTAAAACAACTAAACAAAACAACGCAAATCTCACTATGGTCATGCACATTATCCAGCTAACTTATGGCCATTTCTTTAGCAATTATCCACAAAAGAGGAAAAAAATATCTTCTTTCCTCCCCAGTCTTTGCTGCTAACAGTAAACAAGCAGGTGCAGAGGTTAATTGGGGCTTTCCGAAACGATTCAGCATCAAGGTTAATGGGGATTCCTGTTCAGGGTTACAAACAGCCTGCAGGATAAATTGGCTAATTTGTGGCAATGGAAATGAACATTTCTAAAGGCACTCGGCTGAATAATTTTAACATTACCTGGTAGTGAATGAATAGCAGGACGAATGACTTAATCAGTCTGAAAATTTCAGATCTAAAATTGCTGAAGAGCTGCTTCAGAAAAAATAATAACAGTAATAAATGCTGCTCGAAAAAACCCTTATCTTATGTAGGTACTAATGGGTGCTGAAAGCGCTCACTCATATAATCTACAAACCACTCTAAAAGAAACAAAGTCATCCATGTAAAGGGATTAAATTTCACCAAAGAAGTTGAATATTAAGGCTGAATGTTAAGAAATTATCTATTGAAATCAGAAAGTATATATTTACATGGGTGAGATTTCATTGAAACTGAAGGCAAAACCGTATTTTACATGTCTAGACATTTCTTTAACATGTGACCCCAGAGTGACTGTTTACTGTAATTTTCTCGATGAGCGGAGAAGCAGGTCCACATCCTTCAGCTAAAACAGACGTATAATTTTTTACCTCTGCAGAAACCCGCCCAACCAGAGATGATGTACAGAAGTCATTTTACTTAGAATAACAAGAATAAAACAAGCTCAAGAATTTACAATGTGAAAAATATGGTTTATATGAGCTGATGATCAAGTGGAGGTAGACTAAAGTGGTCCAGAAATGCACACACATGGATGAGGGACACCTACAGTCAGAGAGGCGACAGACAGGAGATTGAGAGCAGAAACTTCAGCAGCTCCTTCATTACGCCGCCAATGAGACATACTTAAAACCAGAAAAACTGTGTGTGTGTAGGGGGGGATGGGGTTTTATTAGCGGTTTTCTAAGGCATTTTATTTCCAGCATACAAACCGTTGGAAGGTGTAATTTCCTGAGCAGAGCAGCAGATCATTCTGTCTGTGTCACAGAGAGCCAGAGTCCAAAGCTCAGTGGCAACAACAGGAAGGGAAAAAGAAAAGATGAGGATCGCTTGGATGGGAGCACGCAGGAGGAGAAAAATGAGACCCAGGAGGAGGTACAGGGAGGGAAAGATAAGACACTGAAACAGCAGTCCGAGGTGAATAGAAAGCAAAAATTAGGCCACATGGTTTGATGGAGGCGACAGAACAAAAACCTGACTTCTAGTAATCCTTGTATGAAGCAGAATAAAATCTTTCTCCAGTCTAGGGGAGTCAGCAATCTGCAGGCAGAAGCCGCTCCCACCCCGTCGTCTTATCAGACATCCTTTAAACTGCACAAGTAATCATTATTGAGCTGTATGGGAAATGATTAGAAAATCATTTATAACGGATTTACTGGCATGTTAAATTTTACTCTGCAACGAATTTCATTGTGGAGTTTGAAGCATTTTTAACATAGTTTGCCCCTTATAGCAGCTAAAATAGGAGGAAGAGTCCAGACAGGCTAAGGTCTGAAACCCAGTGTTGCGTCATTGAATTACAGCCAAATAAATAAAAAATAATAATTTTATTTATTTTTTATTTATGGCACTGACCCATATTATATAATTGGAAAAGATAGAATCGATTATCAAGATTTAATTCAAAGTCAATAAAATTGGAATCAAATCGATTCTTAAAATTTGAATCGACACCCAGTTCTCTTGAAAAGATTAATGCATATAATCACAGTTTGCAGTCCAAGCAATACAGAACATTGGTTAGTGCACGATTTCGTGGTACATAGATTTTTATGATGCACACATCAGAGCTAGGCTAACCATAAAAAAATGAGAAGAAAAAAGAAAACTACCGTAATTTCCAGACTATAAGCCAAAACATTTTTCCCATGCTTTGAACCATGTAGCCTGTACAACAATGTGGCTTTATGTATTTTTTTACAGCTAATGGCCACTAGAGGACCTCCTAGATCTATGGATTGTACAGGTTACGTTCCCCTTCAAATGATACTTGCCTTAAAGAGGCGGGCTACAAAGAAAATGCTGAGACAGGCAATTTGTGGAACAGACAGACATTACGAGAGCGAGTTTGCGAAAACAGTTCCTATGCACAAACCCTCATTATGGAAATAATGCTGCATATAATGCCGCTTTTAAGTTAAAGGTGGTCGATCTGGCTTTTAAAGAAGGAAATAGAGCTGCTTCATGTACCCTTTGCATCAATGAATCAACTGTGAGACGCTGTGCTTTAAGGCTGCTTCAGCAACTTTGCTGCAACACAGACTGCTACCGGATCATCTGTCAGGATCTACAACAGCTCCTTGAAGAATTATGAGCTACAACACCACCTATTTCCCCTCTGGGATCAATAAAGCATTTTTCGAATTTAATTGCATTCTTTCTTCACAAAACTCATGTTCACACCTACACAGTCTGATTTATAAGTACGAAATATTTATAACCAATATTTGAGCCCATACGTAGTAACTACATTTAGCTATTTTATTTAATCTTTTTCAACAATAAATTATTTTTAGAACTGCTAGCAGATGGTTGTTTTTCTGTATTAAATAGAATAAATTAGATTTTTAGACTAAATATTTGAGCAAATGCCATAAAAACTTTGATATTGGTGAGGATTTTAAAGCAGATCTTTCCATGACTGACAACTTTAATTAATCTCTGTACTGGTATTTAAGCTGATTATCACCACAGGTCTGTGGAAGCAGAGACTCGTCTAAAAGTTAAAGCCCCTCTAGGACTGCTACAAAAACACTAAAGAGCATCAATACTGTTTGGAGTCTTTAACAGAACCCTGAATGACACATTATGAACATATTTGATTGTGGTGTTGATTAGGCCTCCACAGAAAACCACCACGTTTTTCTTAAAATATGTGAACCAAGAATAAACATGTCAGCTCCTGGAAACTGTATCCAAAAGTGCTTTTATCAGCGTCCAAAAGCCGCCGTGCTCTGACTCATTACTGCTGCCTCGCACAATTCGGTTTAAATCTGCAGGAACCTCAGGAATTTTCAGAGGAACTCCAGCTACGCTGGAGAAATAAAAAACCTGATTCTTCCTCAGCTGTTAGGAGATGTTTGGCGTTCTGCACGTCCAAGTCCTTGAGGAATGACCCTTAAACATTTTTTTGTTGTCGTTTCATTTTATTTGGCATCAACACCATCCCCACCCACATGCTCATTCATTAACGAGACCCCATGTTTGCCTCCTGTGGAGTCACACATGCTGCTCCGCATCGACATCCTTCCAGAGGCGCTGATCATATTTCCATTTCAAAACCAGGAATGTTTTTAGGACCTTGACCTCGAACTGGTAAGGCACCTCTGAAGGCTTTGAATCAGCTCTCAGATTCAGACATTATTTTTGCACTGTTCACTTTAGAGTTAGCTAAAATATATGTATTTTTTGGCAGGATAATTGCAGATTCTTGTTGCTGTGAGGAGGGAGGAGAAATATAAGGATATGCTTTAATCCTTTTGGATTATTTATTTATTTATTTGAAACAGTGATGTGCTTAACTCTGTCCTTCAAAACAGCCTGACCTACAAATAATATTTCTTAGTAATCCTGAGTTCTCTGTAGTTATCTGCTGTATTTTTTTATTTTAAAATCAGCATGGAGCTCCGCAGGGTTCTGTTCTTAACCTCAATTTATTCATGTCTTAAACCAAGAATTAAAAAAACATGATTTACCTGCCTACTTTACATCATCTTGTAAGATTGTTCAGTGATATAATCTATCACTGTTAGTATATTTATTTATCTGCTACATCCAAACCTCTGAGATTTTAAAAGATTTAGTCCTACAGATTTTTTTTGGATAGCTTGGTCCCTCAGATTAGTGCAAACTTGGGTTTCTGGACATTGCAGACATACTATTAGTTGGGGTATAAAGGTATATATTCAGCAAATCCAACTTATTTCTACCTGAACACCTACAAAATGTTTATGTGCAGAGCTCAGAGCGCATTGCAACATTCCAGCATGGCAACTCTAGAAAGAAACAAAAAAAGGACTCCCAGCTATCCCTAAACTCTGCTATTTGGGAACATTCATGGTTTCCCATGCAGCTACACTGGAAAAAGAAAGATGGACCGAACCAGAACTTTGTCATCGAACACATCTTTCAGCACCAATAAGGTCCGTAACACACTGTACTGCTGGATTCAAGTACAGCTGGGAGACTAGGCTGTCAAAATATAAAAAAATCTCCTATGGCACATTTTACCCTCAAGTATTATTTAAACATTTCTAAACATTGATGCTGACTGTTTTCAAGTAGGTATGTTTTTTTAACTCTGGCTATGTCTGCTTGTACTATTATTATTTTTGACTTTTTAAGAAAATGCCATAAAATGTCAAGTCAGTTCTAAATTTTCTACTTTAAATTTGAGAAAATTATAAAATCTAATACTGGGAAGAGAAAAGAAGGAATTAGGGAAAAAATGTATTCGCTGAATGCTGATCGAAGATAGAGGGGAAAAAAAGTTAAATGTACATTTATATTTATTTTTCTTAAAGTGTACAATAAACTGTGATTTGTGTACCGTTACACCCCTAATATACAACTAAACCCCTATTCAGCTTGATAAACTGATTTGTAAACACATTTTCAGCCTTTAAGCACCAACTATAATTTTCATATGAGAAATTATTCATTTTCTTATTAAAGAAAGCCTATGTACATTCAGGAGACAGGGGCAAAGACCTTTATTGATTCTCCTAACCTTCTACCACATTTTATCCTACTTTAATTTGATTACTCCAAGCTAAAATTGCTCTAATAGATCTCTTAGACACCAGCATTAAATCTTTAGGGGGTACTGAAGGAAGGAGTAGTTATGTGTTTTTTCATCATCAAGTTAAACTAATGGAAGTTTTTGTTGCTTTCGTTAGTACTTTCTGCCTGTCTATTAGGAAACAGCAAGCTCTCAGGGTTAGAGTACTCCCCGAGTTGTGTTCTGTGTGTAACTCCAATTATAATTCTAACATTCATGTAATTTTTTTGTCTGTATAAGACTCCCAAAGAGAATCTTTCCATTGTGTTTGTGGGGAGAGCACGCCAGAAAATTCCCCCAACTTTGCACTGAAAGCGAATAATTCTCTCTATCTAAGCATCCAGAAAGAGATTTTTCTCCACCTTCATCTGCGATTCAAGAACGGAGAACACAGTTAAAACCAGGGACTGGATAATATTACGTTTCTGCACAGTAATATCTGAAGAAAATAACTTTTAGCTGAGAAATATTCTAAAGATATACAAGACGTAATTCATTGTAATATAATTTACAATCAGTAAGGGGTTGTGTAATGCTGTCTTTGATTGATTCTTTTAAACTGTAAAAGGAAAATAATCTAAAGGCTGTTGTTAGTTTTGAAAGTCTAGTAACTAGTCGTTAAGGCAGAATATCATCTCTTCTGTGGATACTGAGCTGTTAGCATGTCGTAAAGTTATACGAACAGTCCTCAGTCAGAGGCCTCTTTACATTCTTTCGAAGAATACTGGAGATCCTTCTTTCCTGCCACACCAAAACATTTAAGGCCCCTTTGTGACAAATTAAGTATTTTTTAATTGAAAAACTCAGCTAACCTAGAAAGCTATGGCCATCAAACTTTAATTTGCTTATAAAACGCAACAAATGAGCCACAACTTTCCCAACAGTGCCCCTGGAACAGAGAGGAATCCTGCCTGCGTTTCATCAAGTCTGGCTTTTTCACCAAGAATGACCCTAAACCCTGCTCAGCCAACACCAACATGTCCTCACATTCCTTCATAATCAGACCAGCAGCCAGGAAATGTAAACACTCACCCGGCTGCTGTCTTTCTGTGTGTTTACAGCCTGTAATGACACACACCCCCTCTGTGTAATTGAGACAGAATTAGGCTCGACGGAGAGTGAGAGACACGCAGAATATTTATCAGCGAGGACGCAGCCGGTCGACCTGGAGAGAGACGTCACTAATGTGACGAGTAAACACCACTGATGGGGCTTTTTGTCTCAATTAATGCCTCGTTTTTAATGAATTGGTCCTTTACTTCCCCTCTGTAAGTCTGTTTTTTATTAGCCGGGAGTGGGGGGGCTGATCCGTCTTGTTCTGTCGTCACAGGAGGGTTCACAATAAAGAGGGAGGAAACGGGGGAAAAAATAGAAAATTATGACAGATGGTGGGAAAGTCTAAAAAGTGATTAAAGGAGAGGAAAAGTGCAGGAAGACCTTGAAGGAAAAGTGGTGAGGAAGAGGGAATTCATATAACAGATCATTTCTGAACTTCACGGCAACACTGAGGGGAAAAGTTGTTAAAGAGAAAACTGGGATGAACCAGTACTAAGGGATCTGCTGGCTCCATCAGAACCATAACTCCCACTATGGGAGCTGAAACTTTCTTTTCAAGGAAACAGGCGCACACAATACAATCAATAGGAAAGAGCAGTGAGGAATATGGGTGTTAACTGTAACCGACATCCCAATATTCAATAACATCTCAATATCTACCACCAGAACCCGTTCTCCCTGAATGTTCAACCCAAAGCGGAGTCATCGTCACTGTAACTCCAAGTAATCTGCAGGTTCAGTGGCCGACGATGGGAGTGATAATATCATCTCTGACTACAGCTTGTGTAGAGTCACCGCAAAGTCCAAGGAAAAGGAGAACCAGCCATGTTTTCTATCCTTTAGGCCAAAAGAGATATCTGAATCTCCAATATCTAGTACAATATCTAGTGTGAAGACAAATACTAAACATCAGTATCCATGCATACCTAGTATGCAGGCACAGCTTGATGACATCATCAAAATGCATAACCGCGGTATGGAGGTATAGTCAAAATCTCTACCTTTGGCTTAATTTGGATCATTTCTAGCTCATACTTTTTATATTGCCCGCCACTAGTTTGAATACTAATCTGTGAAAATGACAGACTGCTTTCGATTTTTCCGTCCCCGTAAACCAAAGGAGTAAAATATGGAAAACATTCTGTTGATGCGACCTCCGGCCCCAGCCGTGAAACCGTAATCGTTTCACATCGCTTAGATTGTGAAAACATCTAAGAGTACCATCAGCACCCGAGGAGGATTATAAAATGTTTGCATAAATGTTAAACAGCGCCTCGTTTATCAACTCAAAAACACTTCTCAGCCTTGTGGTCGTTTTCATTCAGAACAAAAAACATTTACATCTCTACAATATGACTTTAAATGAAGCCTTTTCAACCCATAGCTCCATTTTTAAAAGAAAGAAAAAAGATAGAAGAAAGAAGTAGAAGATGAGATAAAACAGATATGAAAACTATAATGTTAAAAACTGTCATCCAAAATCTCCTTACTGACAAACTACTGCCTTCTTATCTGTGTTTTTTTTTTTCCTGGTGTTAAATCTCATCTTGGCATCCTTTTATTCTACTGGTACATGCTGTGGTGATGATCCCAGGGAACTCCCCTGGTTTCTGGAAAAGTTTCCTGCCAATGTTTCTGGATTCTCACAGAGCAAGCAGCCCATTCTGTTCTCTTCACTCTGAAAGTCCGACTCGTTTGGAGGCAAACCCGAAACATCGGAAAACCCTTCTCCATTAGATCTCTACAGGCAGAGAAGAAGAGAGGTTACAGCTTCCCACTGGTCATCATTTACAGCCAAATAAATCTGATGGCTTCTGATCTCCACTGTTAAATACCTACTGGCCTTTACTGGCCGACGCTGAGCTTTGGTTCCACTGTTTCTGATTTTCTTTCTAAGGATAACACATAAAGTCACTGCCTCCAGCAAGAATCCATTAAAGGAAAAAATGCTGTGGGTCAGACCCGGCGCCAGAGGAATTCAGCTGGGAGGGGCTGTGGGTCACTTTGGGGGGGTCCCAGTAAACAGTTTTTACATACTTCAGGGTGAAATCTGCCTTTTCCCTGACTACTATATTTCTGTACATCATTGTAAAGCTAAGATCATTTCGATTCCACTGATGTATGCCAATCAAAGATACAATCATAACTGTACAGGAAATACCTAGGGTCAAACCACTAAGATAACAATACCACAGAACACAGAGCCATCTCCAACAAAAACTGTCTTTTTAGGTCCACAACGGTCCAATGAAAGTAGTAAAATACTAAATCCTTCGGATAAGTATTGGCAAGAATCTGGGGATACGATATGTATCACGATACAGATGGAACAATACGATAAATTACGATAATAATGATACGATCAGTAGTACTATATGTTGCGATTTTCAAAACGGAATTTAACCTGTCAGAGCATCCTAACCACTCCAATATGTTTCATCCATAACAAATCCAGTTTTATTACTAGTTCTAGTTGATCCACTGGCACGAAGGAGATAAGAAAGCCACCAAATACCAGTCCTACTTTCAATTTTACTGCCAAAATGATTGTGGTGTGTCAGAATTTCTTTCAAATTCTTAGAAAGAAATAAAAAATTGTTGGGTTTGAATATCGATACAATATCATGATGTAAAATATTGCGATATATTGGCAAATCTATATTTTCTTACATTCCTACTTAGTCCACAAGAAGTTTGATCTTTAAACTCCAACATATTCTGCTGCAGAAAGCCTTGGTCATTTCCTTCATAGTCTGTGTTTCTTACAAAGTTTCCGTTATTCATAGAGGCTGCAGCTTTAATTCCAATAGGGAAAACAAGGAAATATGATTTCACCATTAACCCACAGTTGTCTGGTTTTTATTTAACTCAGGTTGAATTGAAGCGTTGAAGAACACGCTGCATGACGAGGTGTTTATAGACTAAATAAGATGATGCATTTAGGGAAAAAAGGCAAAGCAGATAAAAGGAGTCTGTCTGCTCTGATTGGTGTAAAGTTGCTGTAAACCGGTTCGGGTTCAGGACACACTGCACCCTTCAACCAAACATGCGAGGCTCGAGGACAAACCGGTCCAACTACATGGAGCCCTGAGGGGACACACACCAGGCGTGTTTCCCTGGGGTATAAAGACGAACTGACACAGGGGCCCAAGTTTGTCTGATCTCCACAGACTGCGTCCCAGTCTCCACTGTCCGTTCTTCGGGAGGTATAAGGGGAAAAAGCCTTTTCGGCCCACTGTCATGAATGTAGGCATGAGGAGTTTGTTCGACTCTGCTGGCTCTTTAACTGGAACTGTGAGGTTTGGACAGGTGAGACTGTGACAAAAGGGCCGGCCCAAAGTTTTATGGGGCCTTAAGCAGATTTTGACTCATGGGGGCCCCCTGTCGTTCAAGACCACAACCCACAATAACAGCGTTATAATCAAGATTTGGTCTAATCTGGGAGAGGAGGCTGAGTTTATTTGGCTGATTCTAAACATTAATCTGAGCTAATTGTCAATATTAGATGAGAAAATCTGAAGCTCAAACAAAATATATTAAACTAAAGCATCAGATTGTAAAATTGGTAACATAATCAAACAATGAATATTAAAAATGTAAAGTGTTATTTTAATTTAATTCAATTTTTTGATTATAATGAACATTTTTGTAAATTAAAAGGTACAGTATATACATTTTCATATATTTTTTAATATTTTTGAAACATTAAATATTTTGTTAGAAAGAGACTTGCGTGGTTACAACACAAAAATGTAAAAATTTTCATACATTTTAACATCTGTAGTAGCATTATAGTGGCCCCAGATGGTTTGGGGGGCCCTAAGCAACCGCTTGGTTTGCTTGTGTCTTGGGCTGGCTCAGTGTGACAGTAAGGATGAATGTGCCTAACCTGGTGATGCTGAGGGACAGTTTCTCTTCCAAGGTATAACAATCCAAAACATGAAGTCAAATCGACCACTTTCTTATTTTTCCCTGTCGGTTTCCAATATCTCCTACTATAGAACCCTCCCCCCACCCGGGTCACGTCTGGGAGAGCTTTTACTCTTAAAAATGACCCTTAAGGCCATAACTAAACGGAGATAAACAACCTGTAGCTTACCTGCCATCAACCTCAATGTCAAAGCAGATTTAAATGCTTCATGTTGCGTCCTAAACATCACAAGATAAACAGTTTCTTCTCCTTTGCTGCTGCTGCTTCAGTTTCTTGGTCTGCAGCCTTCTCCGTGCTCCTTGTGGGTTTGCTAGATTCCAGCTGCAGATGTGGAGCGGATGTTTGTCCGGTCAGGCTCATATCTCACCAAAATAAATGCGTAACCAATTATTTGACGACTTGCATTCAGAACGGGGCTCAACTACCAGTGACGGGATATCTGTAGGACACGTATGGATACACACACACAGAGAGGGAAGCCGGAGCGTTGATGTCCCGACCTTCCCACAAGCTTCTGGGTCCGCTTTTTATTCTGCCAGGAATCCCTGCCGAGCTGCTAAAAATTACCTCAGGAGAAACGCAGAAACGTTCGAAGAAGACCCACTAACAATCAGAAAACCCCTTCTTGGGGGCGGGGGGGGGGGGGGGGGGGGGGGGGGGGTCAACATTTGGTTTCATTTAACAGCTATAATATAGCAGAAAACTGGTAGATCGAAGTTTACAGCTGTTCTTTTGGGCAGAGAGAAACTAAACGGGAACAAAGGCAAAAACACAGATATGTCCTACTTATTTATTTACATTAAAAATGAGAAGGTGTGTAGAGATTCAAAAAACGTCTAAAAATATATTAAAACTAGTAAAATCAGGCTCTATGAATGTATCATTATAAGGATGTACACTTGCCATGCCCCCATTAACTCGCATTAAACGGCTATGAACTTCTCCTGAAAGAATCCAAATGGCTCCTAACGTTTCTGTGTGAGTAAATGAATGTAATACAAAATAAAAATAAGATCCTAGTTGTAAAAAAAAAAATTAAAAAAAATAAAAGTCCCCTTTAAACAGGTACGATATGTAATATTGACATCTTGTGGTCAAATTACAGTACTGAAGTCCATGAAGGAAAAAAAAAGCAGTCCGCTCTCAGCCACTCCCCCCAGCCCTTTGTGAGCTTCATGGAGATTTGCCCGTTTCTGATCGGCCAAACAAACACAATGACGAGTGAAGACGAGTTTTACACAGTAAGTTGATACGTAATTAACTACATTTTACTGCAATATCGAGTTGATGGTAATTGAAAAAGTAGCTTAAAGATACAGTGTGTAGTTTTTGCAGTACATTTTTGAAAATAGCGATAAAAATACTATGTAATAATAATTACGTAAAGGACATTAATTGAAAAATATTGGCGATATTGTAAAATATGACTTTAAAAAACAGTTTTAAAATACATAGGCGCGGGTCCTCCTTTCAGGGGAAAGTCATATTAGATGACTTCTTTACTTCTACAGGAGCCCAGACGGACAAAACGCACGGAACAAGCCCGCTATTAAAACATTGATTTCCCCTCAAAATGCAAAAAAGTTTCACCATAAATACATTTTTACCTCTTCGCTAGTTCCAAGCGATGAAAGAGACTGATGTGCTCGTCATGTTGCTGCAAATAGATAATTATCAGGGAATTGAGAGTTTGAAAACAGCACTAGTTGGACCTCCGTTGTTGAGACACAGATCCCGCATGCTTGTGATAATTTAGGTATGCACTGCCCCCTACTGGCCGAAAATTACACACTGTGCCTTTAAGATATTTTTAAAGCAGACTATTTTACTGCTAGAGTTGTTAGCTCAACTTTAGCTTTTAGCACGGTAAGTGTCAGATTACAAATGGCGATGCGGTGTTTATTGATGAACTAGGCAAGACCTGGCAGTCTTGCAGGCTAACATGTGATTGGCTCTGAAACCAGGAAGTATGGAAGTCGGACAGATTTTCCCTTCATCCAAATACTTAGTATGAACTACATGCTACGTAGTAGCTACTAATTGCCTGTTGATGCAGTGAATATTGCGTAGCAAACGAGCGAGTAGGAGGCATGAAATCGGACAGATTGCTCCACCATTTTACCGGATGTTTACGTTACGCCGCCTGCGATCCCGTTAAACATTAACTTAATAACGTCAATATTTAATCAGTTAAAAAAAATTTTTAATTAATCAGTAACATCGCTACACTTTTACATTTATATGCAGAGATTGTGGCGTTGTCAATGGTTGATAGTTCCTCGGTAGACAACGTCACTCTTCTTCTACGATTTTGGGGCTTCCGCTGCATTGTGGGATAGCGTAGCATACACCGGCTGCTTACTGTGGCGGCAGTACACATCCGGGAACTTTATGCCTACTACTCCAATCCATACTGGAGATTTGGATCTACTACATCGCTCGCTTACTGCTTTTAGCCTGCTACGTACAAGGCGTAGTAGGGCTATTCGGATGCAGGGATTGTAAACGTTGACTACATCCCATAGAAATGTTTTTAAATGACAAAAACTTAAAACCACCCAACCGGTTGAGATCGTGATCTATTCCAATGTAACCTTCCCTTCTTAGATATTGCACCTTTAAGTACATCCTTACTCGATAGTTTGTGTAAATATATTGGTCTGAACCTCAAAAGTACAAAATGCATACAAAAAAACTGTAGATTAATTCTGGCGAAAAGATAGAATCCAGTGAAATGTACTGGATGAACTGGGATGTTTAGAATTACAATTTTTGTTCATTGTTATTGAGCTCGATCAGAAGAACTAAAACTGTTTCACTGAGGTGAGGAAGAAGAGACTTGTCTGCCACAGGTAGAATACTGACAGCTCATAAAGCCTACCATAAAAATAAAATAAATCTGAACCCTTTATCACTGAGATCTGTCAGAGCACATTAGTAATTTTCCGAGAAACAGATTTTCCAACAATTGAGTTTTATTAAACGTTTTCCTCAAGTATTATGACTTCAGTTTGTGAAATTTTGCGTTCTATTAGTGATTTTATTGTCTTCAATCATTAAGTTTCATCTTACATAAATGTTTTGCTGTTTCGGGCCACATTTATTTTTTTAATAACTAAAAGCTTGACAAACCTTTTTTTTTTTAAAAAAAAGGACTGAAATTTTAATTACATAATTTTCAAAGTTATAATAGAAAGTTTTAATTCACCTTCATCTGTAGACTTAATCAATATTTATTCCCAAAAAGCCTTATTTAAAAAAAATTGTACTTATTTTTAACGTTAATTTTCAATTAATAAAATTTACTGTCAGTTTTTATTTACTGAATAATTTTTATCTTTGCACGGTTTAAAAAAAATATATATATTTTTTTAGGTTTTCCGTAAATTTAACTTTGATTACTTTTTATTGCTGTTGGCCACAAATATTTAAAACTTTTCATTTCTGAAATGCATTTTTTACATTTCTTGCTGTGGCATTATTTTAGTTGAAATACATTTGATTTAAATATATTTTTAATTTATTCTTTTTTACAAAAAAATTTTTTCGCAATTGCTATTTAATGTGCATCATTTTATTTAATTATTCAAATTCTCTCAATTTATTCAAGGCAAATTATCTCCAACAAATATGGTAATTCAAAAGTTTCCAGAAATTAGCAACAAAAAAAAAAAGTTTTATTTTTTTATCCAGAGTGACCAGATTGTAGCCAAAGCAAATTGTTAACATTTAGACTATCTCAGATGAGTAGCAACCCTAAAAGGAGTTTGATATGAAACATCTGCAGGAAATACTGAGCTTCTAATCAAATATAAAATTTAGCAGCAAAGTTTTTAAAAAGGTAAACATGCGGCGGAGCGTAAAGGAGAAGAGAAAAGCTGCCTATGCCTTATGGGATGTTGTTTAGTGTTCCTGAGAAAAAGGCCGACAGGGAAACCTGAGGAGGCAAAAGAAAGGGAGAATGAAGCCAAGAAGTTGAAATGAAGCCAATCTGAGAAAGATCCGACACACAGGAAATGAGAACAACATGAACTGAACACAGAAAACCAGCACAAACCCTCACTGTAAGCAGCAGTTACACAACATCCCAGCTCACCGCACAAATAAAGACACACAGTCGCTGCTTGTATGGCGCTCATGTGACCCCGATGCGTTCACATGACTCAGAAAGTAAAATCTCTGCAAGCAATCAGGGAGTGATTACACTGATGGCTTTAATTATCAGGAAACAATAAATACACGTGATCAGCCATTAAATAAAATATTCCTCCGCAGCATTAATCTGATCTGGAGGTATTCACCGCAAAGCAAACACGGTTAGTTTCCTGCAGATTAAGGTTCCACACAGCTGGATGATCCTGTTAGCATTCATAAATGGGTCAGAACAAAAAGAAGAACACTCTCTGGAGGAAGGGCTTCAGAGGTAAATGCAGCTTCTTCAACAGACAATGATAACCATAAAAGTTCAATAATAAACCAGTTTCAGTTGCTGCCGCTGTTGACACTGTAAGGTGTGGCTCGCTCTGGTCACAAAGCCCAACGACGATCGCTTCCCAGACATCTCTGCAGCACCGGATCCCCCGAGGGAGGCCCTGGCCCAATCAGAACGAGTAAAACACAGGAAATAAGCATTCAGAAGGAAAGCATGATTAAACTTTATGTAGTGTTCACTCCCTTACAGATCTACTGAAGTCATTTTAGCTCGTGTATGAGCAGCAAAAAGCTGTCCAGGATCAAGGCGTGACGCCAAAAGAAAGTCAGTTAATGACACAAAACTCAAGAACCGATGTAAAAGTCTGACCTTTATCAGTACACGCTTAATACCAGCATCTGATTGGCTGCATGACACCTTGAGGCACAGCATACAGCCAATCCTGTACCCAATAGTGTCCTTTCTCGCCAGCTAAGATGGCTCCACTCCAGATGTTCACCTCAAAGCTGAATTTGTTTCTGTGGATTTATGTTTGAATTTAACACAACTTTTAATTAAAGTTTTTTACTGTTTATTTCAGTCAGAGGTGGGTAGAGTACCCACAAATTATATTTAACTAAGAGAAGCACTACTTCAATAAAAAAGTATTTGCTAGACAGTAAAATTTAATTTAATATTTTCAAAATTAGGTCATCAGACAGACAAATTTAAAGTTATGGGGAGATTCCGGTATTTCAAAAAGAAAAAAAATTAACAAGATATTGACAAAATAAACTTAAGCAGAAGTAGTACTTTTCTGGGTGAAAACATGTCAAAAATAATACCATATATATCTTAGAACCGTGTAAAACGCACATCCAGGGATTTATGTTGTTTACTGTGTATTTACTTGACCTCAAAATCCAAAAAGCTGAACAGATAGAAAACGACAGTAGAAAAAGGCGTGTGCAGAAACTGATGGTGTCGTTGAATAAACTGTTGGTTTGTCTGTGTCTGGTTTTCAGAAAATGTACTCAAGATTAGTGATACTTCATAATAATATTACTCAAGTAAAAGTGAAAAAACATGGTTAAGTAGGTACAACCCATATATATTCACTATGCAACAATTATTTCATGAACGTAAATTCTTCAAACTCCAGACGTTCCATTATTTTGGTTGAAGCTTCTTACTTTTTCATGGAAATAATTTAACATTTTGAAGTCTTTATTCACTTTTTTGTCCACTTTATGTTCAAGTTATCTTTTTATTAATCTTTTATTATCATCTCACTTTTGGATGCAAATCCATGAAATATTAAATTATACTGTTGTTTCTGTATGGATTTATTTTTAAACATTATGTAATGTTTTTATTTTATTTAAACTTCTGGTAAATAACCCGTTTACTTCTGAACACACATGGACATTTTGTCTATATTCTCTGTTTTTGAATTATTCTACACATTTGTTCAATCAAACCTGAGTAAACCACTTTATATGTAATAGATGTACAGTACTTTTTTGTCCTTCATGTACATATATCATCATCAATTCTGTTTGCCGTTTTTTACTGTTCTATTTTTCTTCTGTGAACCTAGTTGCTTCAATTACCCCTCACTTTGCTGCCGTTACAGTTTAATTTACCCTTTGTGGGACGATAAAGGATTACTGTCTTCGATTCATTTTTGATCAGCTCTAATTACAGACAACAACCTTTAAGCATGAATTAAACATACTCAACACAGTAATCTGTCATTTTTATATTAGCTGTAACCAACAGGTGGTGTCATTTAAAGGGCTCATTAATTGTTTTTTATTTTTTTTATGTTCTCTCTTATGAAAGAAAGCAGTCGTCTGTAAAAACAAAATATTTAACAGCAATAAAAGGTGGAAAACAATGATCTGTGTGTAATATTGTAGTTTACTGGATATGAATGTACTTTAAAATGAATAAACTTTTTTTTATTGTAAATAATAGTGGAGTGTAAATGTCCAGCAAGAAGAAGTGCTTCACTTTTAAAGGCCACAGGACGATGAGTCTTTGGTCTGCAGCGAACAGAAAAAAGAAAAAAACTGCTTTAGACACTTATGTGGTTCTGGTGTCGAAAATTAAAACAACTAAAACATTTTTTGTATTTATCCACAGCTTCATAGATGAATAAAGATTAAAAACAACCAATTTAAAGTCTGAATGCTTCATCTCTAGTCAGCATTTGTGTGCACGATTGCTATCAATGCGTGAACAATAAACACAACAAGACGTGCTTTTACCCACACCCTGCATGATGCTGCGCAGGGAGAAAAGCCAGCAAATAAATGAGCTTCAAAAGAGCGAGAGACGATAAGGAACACGGAGACGCTAAGTGAGAAGATGAGACCTGAGGGACGTGAGGAAGCAGAGGAGAGGACTGTGGTTTGGGGTTTCCTGTGGTGGAGGAGAGGTCAGAAAACGGCCGGATCGCCGTGCACCACCTTTCAGGAGCTGGCGTCTGTGTGCAAACTTCACCACTAAGTGTTTGGGAAGGAAGCAGACCACATGTGGAACAGGCTGCACACACAGACATGCATTCACACTCTCAGGCCACCGTGCTGGCTCCCAATGTTGCAGAACGGACACACACCTCCACTAACAGCCGAGGCAGACCACCAAGCTGACGCTCCCACAGCTACAAACCAAGACAAAAAAAACCAAAACAAAAACAGGACTGAGGATGAGTCAAAAACTTTCAACAGCTGGTAGCAGGATGTCACCGTCTTCATCGGAGCAGCTCGGACTCATTAAACGACACATGGTTTTAATCAAAGGCCCCCCCCCCACACACACACATGCACACACACAGACCTCCTCACCTTCAAGAGCTCAAAATCGTGGAGATCTGATGCCCTTCCCGCTCCGCTCTCACATGTGGGGTTTCACTTTGTCCCGAGTCAGAAGTGCAACGGCGTCAGATCTTATCAGGGGGGCGGTTTATGATGTCAACAAAATGACACACATTTCCTCCATCTAACAAACTGAGCCTCAGAGTTAGAATGATGTTCCAGGTCCTCCTGAAACCAAAAATTCCCACTGAAAACCAAAAACATTCCACATGCTACCAGGATTCCTGCATGGTCCAAAGAAATTGAGTTGTTGTTTTTTTTGCAGGCTGATCATGTATTACTACATCCAGCTGAAATATTCTACTAGAGATGCACCGATCTGCTTTTCCAGGCCAATACCGATATCTGGTTTTCTTTGAGGTCTAACCTCAACACTTCCACTCAAAAAGCCTGTGAATATTCTCATTCATCCAGGTCATGGCTATCTCAAGGAGCTTAATTTTGCATTCCTTTTTGAGTGGAATCTCAAGGAAATTTCATTCGAACGCAACTGGACTTGGTAATTTGTTTTGGAAGACGTTTCACCTCTGATGAGGCCTCTTGGATAAGAGGTATAACGTCATCCAAGACAAATTACCAAGTCCAGTTACGTTCCAATGAAATTTCCTTGAGATTCCACTCAAAAAGGAAAGCAAAATTAAGCTTTGTAGGTCAAATTTTTTCGTGAGCTGCATCAAAAACCATCGCCATCCTTCAATCTATGTATTAATTACCCAGTCGCACTTCAATTAACTTATTTACATCACAACTTTACATGATGAAAATGTGATAAAAGGTGTTTAACACAGACATTTTTGAGGACATACACTAGAATTGTCAAACTAAATCAGAAATATGTATTGACCATAACAAAACACAAATGTGTGATTTGCTCTGAACTTTGTCTTGAAATTGGTCAAAGAGGAGGAAGTGTAAAGTGAAAGATATAAATGAAGCTTTTCGGAAGCAGAGAAAGAGTAAAAAGCTTATTAATCATAGCTTCATATGACCTAATCACGCTGATTACTGTTTCAGAAGAAGGTAAGCAGACGGATCTAGATCTGCGTTTAAGCAAATCTTGCATTTTCCGTTTCCGCCGAACAGAAATGAGTCAAGGACACCACCCACTCACACTCACCCGTTGCTCAATCTATTGCAAACACGACCTTTGGTCACTCATAGACAGGCAGAAACATGTTTCATCCGCACCGAGCGGATAGCTGTCCAGGTCCTGCAGCTTTTCACCGAGCCAACATAAAACCTGCGCAATACTTTCAAAAAAATTGGCTCCACTTTCATTTCACAGAAAAGCAATACTTTTGGAAAATATCTCCTTAAACTAATACGTGAATCTGAATTCACTGAAGTATTTTAATCGTGCTGGATAAAAATCAAAAGTTTTATTAGCAGATAACTGTCAAACCCTCACACTGAATGTCGCTTCAGGTCAGTTAGGCCAGTTACTGAAAACTACATTCTCTTATTTTATAAATAAATAAAAAAAACATTGAGTTTTGGTGCTTTTTTTAATCAGCATTACAGTTCATGTAGATCCAAAAAAGCCCACCTCCACCCTGATGCAACATCCACTTAAACAGCAGCAACTCTGACTTCAGGTTAATCTTTGACAGAGCATCTCTTCCCTCTGGCTGTTCCCTGCCAGTTTAACCCCCCTGAGGATGAAGAAGATGGGGGCATTTTTTTTATCGATTTTCCTTTAATTAAGCACCTGATTGCATCAGTTTAGGGGACTTTATAAGGTCTAAATGATCTGAAATCACATTTTCTGTAACGTTAGAAGCTCTTTAAATCATTTCATATCAAAAGTTTTTCTGCAGTGAGTCGCATTTCCATGTCCTCTAAGCAGTAGATGTGAAAACTAAAGATGAATGTGTTGGTGGTTTTCTCTCCATATAAACCTGAAGTTGCTCCGAAGCTATAAGGTTCTGACACGTCACCTAAAATGCTAATCGTTTAATCAATTATTTCTACTGGACATCTGCCTGAACAAGTAGATCAGCCGAAAAAGCTGCTATGCCTTACGTACTCCGCTCTTCGCTTTGAAGATTGTAAAATTCAACGCTTTGATTTTCAGCTGCTGTGGATTTCTGAGATGGAGGTTTTATCAATCAGTGGTCGTTCTCGAACCATCAATGTCATCGCGAATGTTGGAAAACAGAACGTGAGAAAAAAAACTCCAGCTTGAGACTCAGACACCAGTTGCATGACTTTTTTTTATTTTGTGTAATGAAGAGTGAAAGGACGCCATTATATAGGTATAGACAATGAAGATATAAACCTGGGATAATGAAACAGGCCCACCGGTTGGCCTTCAGAACGCTAATGGTTCAGTTGTAGACAGTGTTGCTAAAGTTATTTTAAAACAATAATCTGATTACTGACTACTGATTACTCACTTTACTGATATTTTAAAGTAACTAAGTTAGATTACAAGTTACTTTTGACAGCTTCCAATAACACCCCCCCCCCCCCTGCCTCAACATTTTGCCAATACTCTCTTTATTGAAAGTGCATCAACACTAAGGCTGGCAATATTATTGCTTTTTAACCACACCAGCAACAGGTTGTGTCTTGGTCATGTACTTGCTTGCGCGCATACTACTGGAGAGTTCCACTAGGGGGCAGAGTACAGAAGGTATGTAAGACCATATTTACCACCATTGTTGCTCGTTTTCTTACTGCTTTTGCTGCCACTGACCCATTGTACCAAATATATATTTTTGCTTAAGAAAATTACAAAAATAGTAACGCATAGTGGCTCGGACAAATAACTGTAATTTCATTACTGCCATGGAAATAATAATGTGTTGGATTAGTTGTTATTGAAAGCCATTTAGAGTAACGCGCTTCTAAGTAACTCGTTACTGGCATTTAAAATAATTAAATCTAAAATTTCAGGAAAAGAAGGAATTCAAGAAAAAGTTTAACACTTATCGAGATAAAATCAAAGTCGTTAGCACATAATTATTTTTGTTGAATAAAGCATGCCAAATATGTGCCAAACTGTGATTTTTGTGTACCATTGCACCCCTGGAGTTTAGTTACATACGTTTAAAAAAAAACTTAGAAAACTAAATATAAAACGACTAAACAAACAGAAAATATAGAAAGCATAATTTTGTAGATAGCCAAAAGCCTCACCCATACCTGGGGTTGTAAATCCATGTCATTAATCTAAAATGTACAATTTATATGATATGAAAGATTTATTGAGCTTATAATGTTGGCTGTCTCACTATATAGGCATTTATCTCAATCAAAATAAACTAATGGAGAATATGGATGGTTTAGACCATTATTGAGCCAATATTTATTTGCCAGAATTAAAAACATTTCAAAACGACAAAAAACTATTAATAAAGCTGCAAAATTTCTTGTCCTAAAAGGTTATCTGCTCATGTAGCTGGAAAATTGTACTTCTAAAACAGCAATCACTTAATAAGACAAACTCTCAGATGTATCCATCCTTTTCCATAGAGAACCTCTGATCCTCTGCAACAAGCCCACACAATAGATCTACACAACAAGAGCAGCCAGTAATTAAAGGCATTGTATGAAATCAAATGAAAATAGAACTTGGCTGGAATCATTAGACTGAAGGGCATTGTAGCTCTCATCCCACACTGCTTTTTGTCTTTGCATCTCCTTTCATGTTTCCCATTCTTTACCAGGAGAAGCCTTTTATTCAGTTAATGATTACTCTGTCTTTCTGGAGTGCAACGCCTCACATCTGCCGAGCGCGCTGACTGACGGGATCCCAAATTAACGGGGAGAGACGGAGACGGTACCCAGGTTGCTTAAATGGCCCTCCACGCTCCCCGCTCTTCGCTCGGCGGAGGAGTATCCATCACCATGAGCTGCAGAGTGCGTGACAGGTAGCAACAAGGAGCGTGCATATGTATCAGCAGTCAAGATGATGAAGTTTAAAGGCCATCTGGGGTGATATAAAAATGACGCCTCATGGTTGGAAGACTGCAGACATTGCACACTTGGGAGTTTTGGAAAAGCGCGACGCTGACAGAACTGATGTACAAATTGTTCCATCAACAGAACAATGCGGTTTGTGTTGATGGGATTTTTTTTTTTCCTCCTGTCCCTCCCTGTCTTCTACATTTTAACTCTCAAAGCGAGGAAACAACAGGCAACAGTCTTCAGGACGTAGCATGAAACGTTGCACGTCTCTTCTGCCCCTTTTTCCCATTTCTGCTCAGTAAGAACCAGTGTAAAGCCCAAATATGCTCCACAAGAGATCTGAAATCTCTTTCACGACAGTCGCAGAACTAAAATGACATTAAAATTGACAGATTAGTTCATGATTTGTCACAATGTGGCTGCGTATGACAAACGCACGGATCTGGATTTGAATTGAAAATGATTGTGACAAGCTTTTGTTTTTCCAAATCGTTTAATGGTTGATTATAAGAAAGAAAGAAAGATTCTTTGTACCAGCCAGAAAAAAATGACCCCAGCGCCTGGTGAGTCATTGTAACTTTTTAGAACCGGGATGTTTGGTTCTAACAAAAACAACTAAACCTTCCTGGTCACCGAGTTGGATTTGGTTTGATTTGTTTCTTTCTGAGCCCATAAAGGAATTTATAGCCATTAATAACTCTCAAAATGATTGAGCAACGGAGTAATTAATTGTTGCAGCTTCACTTCTGGAGCTTGCAGCAGAAGCAGCAGGGGTTCCTATACGAGCAGCTTGCTTAGAGCTGTTATTATTTCTCCCCTTCACAAAGCCGGCGCCAGATAAAATCTGCCAGGACGAAGCATTCCCGACTCCCTTGCTTGGAGGTCAGCGTGCAACCTTGTCCTTCGCACACAGACGGGCGCAGGAGCTGCAACACAAGGCCATTTAGAGTCAGAGCCTTGCTTCTGCTAGGATTCGGTCCCAACTGGGGTTTCTACAGGAAAAGCTGCTCCGAAATACGCATACACTGGTTAAGAAAGCAAATCTTTATCATGTAACAGTCAACACATACAGCTGTAGTTATCAAAAACCCTTCTTTCTTCTGCCGAAGTTTATTAGCCTCTGTTTTGATATGACTTGTTAATAATTTGGCTAGCTGCTGGCAAAATATCACAATGTAGCTCCAGTTAGTTATGTGCAAACAACATTTAGCAATATTTCGAAACACTGATTACATTATCTTGAACATTATAAACTGGAATATAAATATTAATTCACCTGATTTAAAAAGATACGGAAACATAAAACATGTATGAATTACCACAATTTAATCGTTTGCCTGAGTCTAGTTCAACACTATAATAACATACAAGTCTCCCCCTTTTTAAAAATATTTGTTTAATTAAACTTTCTCAGCACCTAGGAAATGACATCACTCAAGTCTTTTCCAGCTCAAACAGTAAAGGGAAGTAAGTATTAGCACACTGTCTGAACTGTATTTTATTGCTTTCGTCATCAAACTGACATTGTCAAGCTCTACCTTTCAACTCCGATACAAACAAAAAAGATATTTATCATTGATTTCTTGTCTATCTCGTGCTATATGATGCTCCTAACGCTAATGTGGACTTAATGGCTACTTTAAGATGAAAATTTCAACCCTGTAACAAAAAACTGCTTTAAACAGCCAAAATAGCAAAAAAATATTCTTATAAAAGTTTTTGATTCTCAGAGGTACAAATACTCCATCGGATGCAATGTTCAGAAAACTTTCATGTTTAACAGGGAGAGTCTCCGCAAGGAGGGCGGAGAGATGAGGTGAAGACATGCAGGATGGGGGAAATCAAAGCAGGAACGACTGCAATGAGGACTTTAGTATCTGTGTTTGGTAGGCCTTTTTTTTTAAACATAGTAAATGTTTCATCAGAAAATAATACAGTTTTTCCTGGTGAACTGTTACTCGCCCAGTGTTAAGTTATTGATTGTTAGGCACATAATTAAGATAACGGCTCAAAAAAACTTTTTTAATATAATAATCAAACTGGATCAGACTGAATCAGATTATGATAATCAATTCTAACTATTGAGAACCGGAATCAAATGAATTCTTTG
Source organism: Apricaphanius iberus (assembly GCA_028564705.1). NCBI lineage: Eukaryota > Metazoa > Chordata > Actinopteri > Cyprinodontiformes > Aphaniidae > Apricaphanius > Apricaphanius iberus. The sequence goes on from JAPXFQ010002912.1 coordinate 842,173, forward strand.
TAAATTTGAATCGATACCTAGTCCTATTCTCAGAAAAGTCAAAATGATTTAATTCCAATGTAAACGCTTGTCATAATCGGATAGATTTTTTTCAGGGCTCATTTACACAGTCAAATTCTAATCAAACTATGATCAGATTAAATACATTTTGCACATGTTAGCACAGCTATTGATGTTACACTAAAGTTGAACTAATCGTGTGTTGCTTATTACCCAACTACAAGTTTACTTCTTTTTGCTGGCAATTTGTTCTTTAAATAGTAAAAATGTGACATAATAAAAAAGGTTGAATTCTACCATTTTTTACCCCTCACAGTTTGGATATTTCTTCAAACTCCTGCAGTAAATTAACAAAAAAAAGACTCCCTGCAGAAAGGTTCCTAACTTGTTCTCATAAAGACTTTGGATGAATATGGGAGATAAACCGGCTAAGCAAAGTGGGTTTTAGCAATGAGATGGAAAAATGGATGCAGACTGGCCCAGCGCTGAGGGTTGGATTCAGAAACTTCCTCAGCAGAGCCTCGCATTTACAATGCAACACATATTTATGCTGGATTTCATCAAGGCTGCCTAATTTGATCTTGAATGGCATAAAATTAGTGAAGTAATCCGTGAATGAGGAGGGAACCGCGCCGAGGCGGGCAGAGCCCAGGGCGAGCGGGGCCGCATCCGCTGGAGGCGACCGACGAGCCGTGCAATTAAAGCCGCGGTCATCGCATCCACTTTAATCCAAACGCCCGCTGCCACAGCGTCACTGAGGAGTAACTCCCAGACCATCGGCGCCACAGGTGTTTCACATGTTATCATTTCTAAAGAGGAGGCAGCACAGAGCAGCAATCAGCTGAATCACATCTCTTCCCTCTCAGCCTGAAAATAACAGCTAGTAAAAAAACAGCACCGACTGCAAATCATCCAGGCGTCTTAAAATCCACTCAGATTAAATAATTTAAGGCTGTTTTGGCAAATCTTTGGGCATTCCTGAAGGTTCTGGTGCCGCAGGATATTGTCAGCAGAAAAACTGGGATAGCACAGAATACGTCTTCTTTGAAATAGATTTATAGGCATATTTTCCCGATTCATACAGAGGAAGAAACATTGCTTTTGATGTTTATTGTAAACCCAGAAAAATGAGATCACCCTCACAGAAAGCCAGCTGACCATGCAGGCCAGCTTGAGTTGACGCCGATCTCGCCAGAAGAACTTCATGATCTAAACAAAAAAAAATGTTCTGACAGGAGTTAAGTTACTTAACCAGCAACATTCCTCTCTAACAGGTTTCAGCCAGTGCAACTGAACTGCGTACAGTGAAACCGATGACATTTTTTCAGACAGTTGAGCTGATAAATCAACCGACACAGCTACGAACGTTCACCTTCTGCTGAAATCGGATTTATTAAATCAGAGAGAGATCTGCCAGGATCTATTTTAACTCACGGTTGACAAAGTTTCCAGTCCATACCAACGATCGGGTTTTCAATCCAGATTATTATGCGACATCTCACTAGCTGGAGGTGAAAAGGATGAATTTCCACTTCTATGAACAGACTTTGTAAGTGGGGATATTTACATGATATTGTAGGTGGATTTTATTGCGCCTGGATCAGGGCTGGAAGTAAAACATTTTTCCCTTTAAAACATGACAGGCTCACAACTCGTCAGACCCACAAAATCTAATACACTAACACCAAAACACTCAGAAAAACAATCAGATCATCAGCATAAGGTTTGACTCTGAATATCTCTTAACGTTCATGAGAACAAATGAGAACATTTTATATTAGATTAAACAAAAATAACCTCCTGAGTAGGACTGTCACAAACTATATTATTCTGATATAAGCTAACCACCAATTATTTAGCAGATTAGTCGACTAATCGGATCACACATAATACACATTTCGTATGTCATTGCAGCAGCACAGAGCAGGTCTAATATAACTTTGTTACCTCTACGTGTTATGTAGTGTTTAAAATACTGAATATTAACATGCTAGTTCATTTAACATTTATAAAAGTAATACAAAATAAAACATTAGCGTCACAGCTGACATGTGTGCCCACAACCATTTAAAATCTAAGCTCAGTCTAAAAATTGCATTCTGATATAACCATTAAATTTTTGATTTAATAATAAAAACAACAAGCAGCAGTTTTGTATTTTTGGTGTGACACCTGCTCTTTGATACCTTATAAACAACAGCGGCAAGGGCGCTAGCTGTTCCGTCTATGAACGGATCAGAACCAGCTTGTAGACAGCAGCTCGAGCCTTGGAGACATTTTCATGAATCTACGAATACCCCCGGATGCCCCGGAGAGAAGGTAAAAAGCCGACATCTACTGTTGATACTAACGATAGCGGCTAACAAGCTAATTAGCTTACAGAGGCTACGCCACGACGAGCTTACCTTTTAGGATGCTCAAGCATCCGCATTGTACTGCCGTGGAAAGTGGGTTCCAACTTGTGAATTTTGCATTAATCATGATTCTTTTTATATTTAATAAAACTCTTGATTTAATAAAAACTTGGTTGTATTGTTGTTGAATGTATATAACACCTGTGTTGCATTTTATTCCAGTTTCCGTGCTAATCACAACACAGACACTGCAGGACTGTACACAAACCTTATCTAACAGCACTGGTGCTACAGAGGTTGCTGGTTTGGAGGCACAGACAAAAACTTTTTGCGAAAAAAAAAAAAAAAAGGGTTTTCTTGTCTTCAAGAGTCTGCAGACTGTGAAACATGCTGTATTATTTTGCCTGAAGTATAGGCTACTTTTAAGAGAATGGAACTGGTACAAAATTTACAAGATATTAAATTGCATCTAGACATCAAAGACCTTTTAATGAAAATTTCTTGTTCTGAAAAAAATTTACTTTTTCTAAGATATGTAAAAAAGACTAAATTAATAGAGAGAGTGTTGCTTTGTAATACTTTAATATAATAAATAATAAAATAAGTAGATTACCATTAGCATTAAACATTAGTTTAGGGCTTAACAAAAAGCATTGAAAATAGCATTAGTTTTAAAAGTCCTACGTTAATGAACTCTCCATATATTTCAAACGTTCCTTGAATGTACCGCAGTGGTAGCAGCGTGGTACAAACAACCTTCCGCCTGATGTTCGTGTGTGGCTTATAAAAGAAAGATTCGTCTTATAAACTTGCAGATGTGTTTTTTACGTTTAAATAAATGTTTTTAAAAAAACAACTTTGCAAGTGGGGAAAATTAAAAGAGAAAGGCAGGTTTCACATTGTTATATGCACATTCGGAGGTCATCCCCTTTCTGAGAGTCTGAAAGGAGTCTAGATGCAGACCCAGCCAGTGAAGAATGTTTCACAAAAAGCGTGGTTAGAAATGTTGCTAAAAACACACGCACACAAAAAACAAGCTGTTTGCAAAGCTGTCGCACTAGTGCTATAAATGAAAAAATAGCTTATCGCACATAGATTTTCATTGCATGTGCGACTTACAACAGCCCTGGGCTGCACTTGTCAAAATGTTCGTTGACATCCACATAAATACTGTTGGACCATTTTATGTTATTGAACCAACTGGAAAGCTGGGTCGGACTCTCTGGTAAAGTACTAGACTGGTTTGAGTCTTCCCTAAAGAACGGGGACAATGGAGCAGACAAAAATCTTATGTGGGGTACCCCAAGGCTCCATGTTGGGGCCCCTCTTATATACTATCTACATGCAACAACAAGTAACAAGATTAGTTACTATAACTATACTCATTAAATATAACTATGCAGACAATACACAGCTAGACATTATGAATAGAATAAAACATTGCATGGAGGTGCAATAACTTTCTTCAGCTGAACAGAAGCAAAGCCGAAGTAGGTATTTTTTAACCTAAAGAGGAACGATCATCCAAAATATGGATGTAGTAATAGACTGAACTACCTGGATCACATAAAGGCAATTAGAAAGTCAGTCTGATAGATTACCAAACTGCAAATGTGTCTTCGCATGTCTACCTAAAAATCTGATCCAGAACGACGTTATTCATGTTATACTCACTAAAACCATTAAAGTAGAGCCCATCACCCCAGTTCTAAAGTCCTTACACAGACTTCTAAATACTCTTACTAGTTTTTAAATTAGTGAACGTTTTAGCACTAAAATACATTAAAGATCTGTTGTTGTATCAATCTTCCAGACCACTTAGGTCTGCTGGTTCAGATCTAGTCTGCATCCCTACAAAAATATTTACATCTGGTGAATACTGCACAGATTCTCCCAAATGTGCTGCAGATAATCAGTCAGCGGGTCCAACGTAAACTGCAGAAACACTGATTTATTGCAGCACAGTCCACAGATTCAGATGGTTTATCACTGAGGTCAGCATCCTTCTTAAACAGCTTAAAACGTGCTGGGAAAGGTTCGGATGAAGAAACACCTTCTGATTCATCCGCTCCTATTAACAAACATCCTGCATGATTCCCTCTGTTCCCGGGTCACAGACGAGTTTGGATTTGTTCAGATTTTAATCATAAATGGGGTTTTCACCACCGCAGGTTCTGGTTTGACTGGATTAACTGTCAATTCATACAAATGTTGTTGAATATAAGCTAAAGCCACAAATCCAGAGAAAAATCAATAAGGGTAATAAAGACAAGTTGCTTCCTGTTCATTCTCAAAACAATCTACTGTAACAAAAGAAAGAAAGACAGAACTTTCTGAGTACTTTTCAGCATTTTAGATGTGAACTTTATATTTTCTCTTTTAGTCCAATGTCTTTGGCTTCTCTACTTTGGTTTGTTTGCATGCAAACAGCCCAAAAAATGCCAAGCACTCCCTGCATCTGCTCCAACTCAAACTCCTTGTCAAAAGTTTTACCAAGTGAGCTGAAGGTGATAATAAATCATCCAACAGTACTGGTCATAATATCAGCGAACCATAGTCTAAACATGCTGCAGATGTCCTCGAGAAAAGTCTATTTTAGTGCCAACTCCCACGGTTTGTTTCAGTTCAAACGACCTTTGGAACCAAAGTTTGGAGGTAGAAGAACGAGAAAGCTTCTGGATTTACATTCATTGGGTTCTTCAACCTTTCTCTGCACCAATAATCAGGAGAATGACCGATAGATCAGATTTTTACAGGTTCAGCCATTATAGTCTATAAAGGAGGACAGGCCTACAGATGTGGATCATTGATTAATCAATACCTCACACAACAGCATTAAATCGCGCGTTATGTAATCATGGTCATGCTTTTAAGTTTTAGAGCCAGGGGTCTTAAAAATCAAACTTTACATTCTTCCATATAGCTTTAGAACTCCGTAGAAAAGTAGGAAAGCTTGAAGCTATTAGGAGTTTTCTGTCATTCCGCCCCGGTTAAGAGTTACAGGGAGGACAGAAGAGCTGGACCTACCTCCGACTCAATCCGCCGCCTTTTCCTCACGATATTCCAGAAAATAAACTCCTCCTGGTGGTTCACGACTCCTGGAAAAGTTCCCAAATTCACCCCCCGCTGCGAGGAAAGCGATCCGGACCCAAATGAATCCGTAAAGTGACTCCTGAAGTTTCTGTTGGACAGTATTCCCACGATAAAAAGAAAAACAAAAAAACTCCGAACCGGGTCGGAGATATCTGTTTTGTTTTTGTGTTTTCTTTGCTTGGTCCGCCCTGAAATAACGGTTAAAGCTACATGTCAGAGTCCGCTGCGAATGAAGAAACCCCCGGAGGAAGAGGAGCTCACATCCAGCCGGTTCTCCTTCCAGGAGCTCTGAAACAAGACTGGAGCAACGCTTTTCTTCCTCCTCCTCCTTCCTTTCGCTAAACTCCCCAGGCTATTAGAAAATGCAGGAGTTATCTCCGGAAGTCACTGCTGCGCACTTTCAAAGTAAAACGCTTTTTCAAAAGAATATGTCTATGCGTAAAACTCCCGAAAGAGAGAAAAAACCCAACCAAAAGAGAAGAAAATGTATTTATTCATTTAGAAATAGGGATATGATCATTATGCTTTTTCATTTCAGTGAAACGTAACTCAGAGTAATATATTTCAGACACTTACTTCATCATCTAGGTAAATATAGCTTACAGCTGATAAAAACCCAAACTTTATTTTCTCAGAAGATTATAACAGCAGACCAACAAATTAAAATAGATTTTAAAAAAATAAGCCACAGGGGTCACCAACCTTTACAGCCCTAAAAGAACAGTTTTTGTCTTTGATCCAATAAACAACATTTGTGTGGGGCTACAAAATCTACAAAAAACTAAATAAAAAAACCTTGTTTTTATGGTGCGTTCTATTTGACCTTGAAATATGAAACTCCAACTTCCGAGTGGGAAAAATCAACTGCAACTGCCTCTTAAGTCGGAATCCCCACTTGGAAAGTCAGAGATTTTTTTCATTTTGCTGTCAATATGGCCGCCCCTCACATCAGCAATATTAGCTGTGATGGAAAAAAATATTATTTTACAAGATCCACCTTTATGAATGTGTCTAAAATCCATCTCACATGTAGAGCCTGCAACTCTAATCTTAACATAATAAAAGGGGTGTTTGCATCTGGAAAGTACAGCTTAAAACAATGTTTGTAAAAAGTACTACAACTGCAGCTTCCCAGACGTCGCCATATTGGAATCCCGACCTATCCGACATCAAACCCAGCTCCTAGCTACGTGGATGTCGCCATGTTCGAACCCGACTTATCCGAGTATGTTTCAACACGTTTCAGATCCCTTGCCTAAACAGTCATGAGGAAGACTGCCGACTGAATGGTTATCAAGCAGGCGGTCACTGACACCCTCCCTCGATAAGGAGAGTTAACCGCTACCAGCTCATTGCTTGAGTGTGGTATCATAGAATATTAATGGAAGGTTTAGAGGACAGAAAAAAGTGCATGAGCAGTAGGACTATTTATAGCCTCCAGAGAGTCTGTAACAAACCCTGAGCTCAACATCTTATATGGATACAGAACACATTAATTATCAAAGCTGCAAAAATAAAATGCTAATTTTATATTTACTGTTTTTTGTATATAATTAAATGACTGAAGTCTGCAGTATTGTATAACATCTATTGTTGAAAATGGTGCTGAACCTGTTTAAATGCACAAAGCCCTGATAAATACAGTTTATCAGCTTGTTCTGCCAATGGTAGTTTTTCTAGCACAAATTCTCACTAGTCGTCATGAATGATTGCAGGATGGAACCCAAATATATGTTATATTTATGCAAAGTGGCTGAAACAAGCTTCTTCCACAGCTTGGCCTCAGCCTCAAATGTTGCCTGAGCACCTCCATCCTCCAGAGTGGCTTTCAGAATGAGCCAAAGCTATTTTATAACCTGACTAGGACTTTTGTAGTTCTTCCATGTACATCCCATTGGACAGGGACCCAGAACTCACTGATAGGACTACATACATCCCATCCAGACTGGGAGTGCTCGGTGATCCTCCAGTAATGTCTAGATATCTGAATTTCCCTCCACTGACCTTCGTAAGTTGAATTTTGAAAATAGAAGAAACTGAACAGATCACAACATCAGCTTCGTTTGCGTTGTCAAGAGGTGAATGTGCGTTTTATTTTGAAATTCCAATCAGGAAGAAACGTGCCTCAATCTCAGACAAATGACTCACCATGACCCTCCCGTTCAAAGTAAAGTCAATTTAAATTTATGTATCCTATATGTAATAAGATATTATATTAAATCTGCGTTAGTTTAAAAATAAATGTAAAAAAACAGCTCATAATTAAGAAGATATATGAGTTCAGTAAATAAATCCATACAGGGACATTATGGTTAGCTTCATTTATATTTACAAGGAAAGGCCATTTTATTTGTATAGCACACTTTCAACACAAGGTAATTTAAGGTGCTTTACATGATTCGGTGTTAAAGAAACCAAGCATATGACAAAAATATGTAAAGTAAAAACAGCTAAAACATATGATAAAATCATAGAAAGAGTAGTAACACAAAAAACAGTTTTAAAGTGTGAAAATTAAAACAGCAATAAAGCATAAAAAATAAGAATCAATAAAATAGAACATTTTAAGGTGCTTTACATGATTTGGTGGTAGAGAAACAAACACAGTATATGATTAAAAACAGCAATTTAGGAAAAACATTTAAACGTATTTAAAAAATGATATTAGAAAATTACTCAAAGGCAGCTTTAAACATACTGAACATAGCATAGAACCTGAAAGCTGTTTCTCCAGGTCTGGTTCGGATCCTAGGGATGTTTAGTAAACTAAAGTTGGAGGACCTTAGTGGTCTGCTGGGTTGGTATAGTGACAACATATCTTCAACATACTTTAGTGCTAAACCATTTAGTGATTTATAAACCAGAATGCATATTTTAAAGTCTATTCTCTGAGCTACAGGGAGCCATTACAAGGACTTCAGAACTAGGGTGATATGTTCTACTTTCCTGATTCTAGTGAGGACGCCTGTCTGAAGTTGACCAATGACCATCTGGAGGACCCAGAGAAGGAATGAAAGAAGATCATGTGGTCTGATGAGACAAAAGGATGGAGCTTTCTGGTCTAAACTCCGCTCACCGTAGAAAGAAGAAGGATGAGTACAGCCCCAAGAACACCATCCTAACTGTGAAGCATGGAGGTGGGAACATCATTCCTTGGGTATGCTTTTCTGCAAAAGGGGATGGGACGACTGCACCGTATTGAGGGGAGGATGGTCATGTATCATGCTATGTAATGGCACTCGGTAGGACTGAGGCTGGTATGAAAATACATGTGCTGCTAAAGAACGAGGAGGATAAAAAACCCAAGAATAGCTAGAAGATCTGAAGCAAAGGAAACAAACTGTTTCATTAACTATCTGACGTGCTGCCACTTACTACACATTATGTCAAAAATTAAATGCTCAAAGTACTCCATCAGGTCAGAACCATCCAACATCTACACCCTAATATATTTCACTGTGTCTGAAGGGAACTAGATCAGATCGAGGCCGTCGGTTTAAACATTTGAACGTGCTACATACGAAATCCTTTTCTCCTACAAGCCAAGAAATATGGATAAACGAGAAGCTAGCAGAGAGTTTAAAAGAGTAACACACTTTTATGCACATTAGTCTTCTTCTGTCATCGGAGTTACAATAACACATGAAGAATATTATATCTTTGTGAACACTTTTATATGCATTTTTGTATAACCTGCTTTACATATATTATGGTAAACATTTTTATATGCAGACTGATATAACCTGCCTTATTATTCAAAAAGGAAGAAGCTGTTTTCGCACGGGAAAGGAGGAATTCTTCCGTGCTGTGCAGATACTCCTTAGAGCAGATGCTGAGGTGTTCAAGGACAGGTCAATGAGTGTAAAAAACTGTGGAAAAGCACTGAGTTGTTCATCATGTGATCCTTTTGTGTTGTGCTTCAATAAAAGAGTGCTCCCCTGTCGAGAAGGCAGTCAGAACGGTCCTATGTTCTGGCTCCATCTGATCAGGTGCGTGACTTAAAACAGAATTCTGTTGTGTGGTTGTGTTGTTTCTCTCTGTCCCTGAGTCTTATTCTGAAAAGGTTCCGCTGAGGAGTGTCGGGTCCTCTAAAACACACAGATAGCAGTTCCTGATTGAAGACGGACTTTATCCTGCAAAAGTAATAAAGAGTAAAAGTTTCGAACCACGATACACAACAATAAAAAACTTGTGTTCCAATCGTGGTCATGTCGTACCACCAGTTGCATTAGCACGATTAGCATGATCAACTACCCTTAGCGCCAAAAACCATGACTATTCGCATAAAAAACAAAAAATGTCATTAGCACAATTAGCACTTGATAAGCTACATTTAATGCCACCTACACTTACAGTTCATTCACACCGCACGCTTTGTCAGCGTCAAAAAATGCTCACAAAGGGACTAGTTTGAAATGTATACATTTTTAAGGCTTAAGTTTGGGCTGACCTGTTTCTGCCGGACGTTTTAAACAATGGAGGATTGTGGCTGGCTAGACAACATTGACGTCACGCAACAATCTCCTTCTCTCAGTAAGAGCATTAAAGATGGGTCGTGGCTTGGGCTTCCAGCATCACAACGACCCGAAACACACAGCCAGGGCAACTAAGGAGTGGCTCCATGGGAAGCATCTCAAGGTCCTGTAGTGGCCTCTCCAGTCTATACACATGTTTCCAGTAGAAAATCTTTGGAGAGAGCTGAAAGTCCATGTTGTCCAGCGCAGCCTTGAAACCTGAACGCTCCGGAGAAGATCTGTATGGAGGAGTGGGCTGAAATTCCTGTTTGCCTAAGTTATTTAAGTCCTTCAGCAGAAGTACAGCAATTGTAGAACTGACGTGAAGGGAAATATTACTCTGTTGGACTAGCGGGTTCCCCCTGAGATTACCCACAGCGCTTGTTAAATATAATATTTTTTAGAAAATATTTACCTGTTTTCTGTGTCTGGTTTTGTGCTGGTTCTTGTTTCTTGAAACCGAATCATGTCAGTTTGTCTTTCTTAGGGAACATTATAAAGATATTTTTAGTCTCCTACTTTTTTAAATTTCCTGTTCACCTTTCAAATCAATTTTTTAATTTCTTGAGAGGTCTTCAGAGTCCTGGGAGGCTGGTAGATCTGTCAGGCCCAGTTGAGCGTTCATTCGTTCCTGTTGCTAATTTGAAGGTCTGCTTGGGGACAATGGAGGCTTTGTTGTTGGGTAATTTGTGAGAGAAGTAATCCTTGACCCTGGGCCATTGGGAGGCCTTACCCCTTTGTTTGATAAGTCTGCCTGAATGTTACAGTAAGCATCAATGCACAAGAACAACTTGAACTAGCAACTCAAACTATTTTGCAGAGTGGACTAAGATGCTACATTAAGCATAGACACATGTTTCTTTTACTTATCTCTGCTGCTATTCTTGGTATTTTATTTATACTCAGAGTAGGGCTGCACGATTATCAGAATCAGAATCAGAATCAGAATCAGAATCAGTTTATTGGCCAAGTATGTCACATACAAGGAATTTGACTCCGGCAAACTTTTTCCTCCAGTACAGAACTTGAATAAGTGAAATAAAAAAAAATAAAAAAAAATAAAAATAAAAATATGAACAAAAATAAGTAAAAATACAAATAAATATCAGATCGTAAATAATAAAGGATAATATATACACCAAGCCAGGGTTATTTTACAGTGAGTATGTACAGAAGTGCAGAGTTATAGTTTATTGTTATGTGAGTGCACTCACACACTGTGACTAGACAGAGTTCGTCAGAGCGACAGCCTGGGGGAAAAAACTGTTTTTGTGTCGGGTGGTTTTGGCGTACAACGCTCTGTAACGCCGACCTGAGGGGAGGAGCCTAAACAGATTGTGGCCAGGGTGTGAGGGGTCAGTGGTGATTTTCCTGGCCCGCTTCCTGACCCTGGCCCGGAATAGGTCCTGAATGGAGGGAAGATCGGTTCCTATGATCCTCTCTGCAGTCCTGACTGTTCTCTGCAGTCTGTCCTTGTCTTGCCTGGTGGCGGATCCGAACCAGACAGAGATGGATGAGGTCAGGACAGACTGGACTATTGCTGTGTAGAAGATGATCAGCAGCTCCTGGGGCAGGTTGAACTTCCTGAGCTGACGCAGAAAGTACAGCCTTTGCTGGGCCTTTTTCCTTATTATGTTGATGTGTGAGGTCCACTTCAGGTCCCGTGTGATGGTGGATCCTAGGAACCTGAAAGACTCCACTGTGGGGACTGGCTTGTTGAGGATCATGAGAGGAGATGTTGATGGTGGTCTCTTCCTGAAGTCCACTGTCATCTCCACAGTTTTGAGCGGGTTTAGCTCCAGGTGGTTCTGACTGCACCAGAGAACCAGCTGTTCCACTTCCTTTCTGTACACAGACTCGTCGCCGTCGCGGATGAGTCCAATGACGGTGGTGTCATCTGCAAACTTCAGGAGTTTCACAGAAGGGTCCCTCGACGTGCAGTCAGTGGTGTAAAGGGAGAAGAGCAGTGGGGAGAGAACACATCCCTGGGGGGCGCCGATGCTGAGGGAACGGGAGCTGGATGTGAACTTACCCAGTTTCACCTGCTGCCTCCTGTCAGTCAGGAAACTGGTAATCCACTGACAGGTGGAGGGAGGCACGGTGAGCTGGGACAGTTTTTGGTGGAGGAGCTCTGGTACAATGGTGTTAAACGCAGAGCTGAAGTCCACAAACAGGACCCGAGCGTAGGTACCTGCAGAGTCTAGGTGGTGCAGGATGTAGTGTAGAGCCATGTTGACGGCATCATCCACTGACCTGTTTGATCTGTAGGCGAACTGCAGGGGGTCTAGCAGGGGATCTGTGATGTCCTTCAGGTGGGTCAGTACCAGACGCTCAAAGGATTTCATGACCACAGATGTTAGGGCAACTGGTCTGTAGTCATTTAATCCAGTGACTGGGGACTTCTTGGGAACCGGTATGATGGTGGAGCGTTTGAGGCAGGAGGGGACCTCACACAGCTCCAGGGAGTTATTGAAGATCTGGGTGAAGATGGGAGCCAGCTGGTCAGCACAGAATTTCAGAGAGGCTGGGGACACTCCGTCTGGTCCCTGAGCCTTTTTAATTTTCTGTCTCTGAAATAGCTGGCGCACGTCCTGTTCGCAGATCGTCAAGGCAGGTACGTGGGTGGTTTGGGGTGAAGCTGGGTCTTTTGTGATGGAGATGGTGGGGGAGGTGGGAGGTGTGAAAGTCCTTTCAAACCTGGAAAAGAAGTCGTTGAGGTCCTCAGCCAGGCGGGGGCTCTCCACAGGGTGGGGGGATGGTCTCCTACAGTTAGTAATGGTCTGCAGGTAGCTCCAAACTGCAGAGGGGTCGTTAGCAGAAAAACGGTCCTTAAGCTTAGCACTGTAGTTCCTCTTTGCTGCTTTGATCCCTCTTGTCAGCTGGTTCCTGGCCTGTTTGTACAGGTCCCGATCCCCACTCCTGTAGGCCTCCTCCTTGTCCTGGCGTAGCCGTCTCAGTTCTGCAGTGAACCACGGTTTATTGTTTTTGAATGAGCAGAAGGTTTTGGTCTGCACACACATGTCCTCACAAAAGCTGATGTAGGATGTCACAGTGTCGGTCAGTTCATCCAGGGATGAAGCCGCTGCTTCAAAGACGCTCCAGTCAGTGCAGTCAAAGCAGGCCTGTAGCTGCATCTTTGACTCATCAGTCCATCTCCTCACAGTTCTTACTACAGGCTTAGCAGATTTCAGCTTCTGCCTGTAAGATGGGATGAGGTGGACCAGGCAGTGGTCGGAAAGTCCCAAAGCAGCACGGGGGACCATGCAAGATGGCGCCGCGTATGGACGCCTCGGCACTTCGCTCTCTGGTACTAGTTACTGTTTTACTCTTTTGCGTAGTTTTCTGCACTCCCTCTGCTATTAAAATTAGCAGAGAGGAACTTTTAAAAATTGGGCTATCCAGTGCCGGACTTTTTTCACCGGTCTTTACACAACCTGACTGCTTTATGGAGATTCTGATCGGAGGAGCAGCAGCGTTCTGTGGATTTAGACGGAGACGACGACGCGGGAAACGGGCTGGTGTGCTCGTCAAGCTGCGACAGCGGGGATTACGCACCGCTCTCCCATCCATACACCTGGGGAACGTCCGCTCTCTGCCTAACAAAATGGATGAATTGCTCCTTCTCCTATCCAAGAACTCAGACTTTAGTCGTTCTGCCGCCTTTTGCTTCACTCAAACCTGGTCCAGTGAACTCATCCCGGACAGCGCTCTAAAGCTGCCAGGCTTCCAGCTGTTCAGAGCGGAGCGCTGAGCGGAGCTGACTGAGAAATCAAAGGGAGGTGGAACGTGCTTCTACATTAACGAAGGTTGGTGCACATTTTATGACCAAAATAATAATAACAATTATTTTGATCAATATTGTAATCATGATTATTAATCACGATTGTTCATCCAGACTTGTAAAATATCTATTTTTATTGCAAAAAATAAAATAATGCAAAAAAGAAAACCAACCTAAAAACAAACTCCAAGACTTACAGTACAAAACTAAATATGTTATTTCAGGGTGCAATCTCAAAGTGCAACTTAATGGAGATAATTACAGCTTATATAGAAAAGGCCGAGGACATTCCCTGCATCCAAATCCTTAGTATGTACTACATGCTACGTAGCAATTACTACTCATCCGTTGATGTAGTAAATACTGCGTAGCAAATGAGCGAGTAGTAGGTAGGAAATCAGACGTATTGCTCCACCATTGCGTGTCTTTTGATCCGGATGTTTATGTTACGTTCACCTGTGGTCCTTCCATCCACTAGTGGTTATTTTATCTGGTATAACTTCACTTAAATGTTTAATCAGCTGTCAAAAACAATCACAGTAATCAGTAACATTGCTACATGTACATTTATTTGCCGAAATTGCGGCAGTGTCAATGGTTGATAGTATGTCTGTAGCCAATTTTAGCTAGGTCGCTCTTCTACGATTTCGGGATTTCCGCTGCATTGTGGGACAGCGTAGCGTCCACCGGCTGCTTACTGTGGCGGTTCTACACATCCAGGAACTTTATGCCTACTAGTCAGATCCAGACTAGAGATTCGGATCTAATACATCGCTCTTTTCCCCTGCTACGCTGTCGACGTATTCGGATGTAGCCATTGTGAGTGTTGAGTGGCGTAGGTGTGGTTTTTATTTGGGCAGCTTAATGAAGCTTTAGCCATGCGTTTGCCCCCTGGTGGTTGGCAGACTATTGGTTGAGGTGGTGTATGATAAAGAGGCCCGCAGTGAAGCTCGCATTTTGAATGTAAATATCGTTGACGATCAGGTTCATTTAATTGTAGCCACCAAAATCGTGATCATGATCAAAATCCGATTAATTGTGCAGCCCTAACTCAGACCAAAAATAAATCAAACTGGTACACTGCTTCTTATTTCCCCCATAGAGCTCAATTTATTTAGAAATTTCGCAAATACATGAAAAAAGAAACACACAAAAAATAAGTACAGCCAAAAATTTCTGTGACTCAATGAGGTGTTATTCTCTTTTATATAACCAATTTAGGGGAAAATCATGCCGTTGTAGTTTTTAGATTTTTGATAAATAACTTCCAAAAGAAAAGAAAAAATTAGCGGTATTAAGTAAAAGTAAGATTAACTAGTTTTTGGTGTTTAGTTTTGACTTAATACTGACATTGACGTTTTAAATCAACCCTTAAAAATGTTTAGGTACCTACCAGGAAGTAGAAAGGGCACAGTCTGACGGCATTTAATGAGGGTGATGACTGCCAATAACGGCCATTTAATGGACTGATCACATTCAAAGTGGGTGTTTAATGTGTCATCTGTGGGTGTTTTATGCCTTATTGCTGTTTTTTCTCAATCTCCAATCATATAAAGCACACTGATTTGCCTTGATGATTAAATGTGCTTTACTAATAAAATTGCTTTGCCTTTAAGACACACTACACAACTTTTATACCCCAAAAACATGTTTTCAAAATGTTTTGGCAGCGCATCATCGTTCATTATGGTCATTTTCTGAGCTGTCATTGCCTGGGAATGTCTCATTGCTTAAAACCCGCACTATAAAACTTTTTCTCGCTGGACGCCTCCCATAAGTACACAAGTTTCGCTTATGCTATTAGGTCCAAAGAAAACAAAAAAAGACGCCATCAGAGGAAAAGAGGAAAATAAAAAGAGAAAGTAATACAGCAAGAGACAATTTTGGCCGGCTTTTCCTTGTTGGACAGCTCTACAATGGGAAGTAATACGGATGTGGAACTAGCAATGCTGCTACTGGATTGGTAAGTAATAAATACTTGTTCCAGGGTTATTGTGTTTGGTTGGACATAATGATCTAATACAGTGCCATGAAAACTGTTTGGCAGTTTACCAAGTGAGTGTTAGTTTGATTTGTTTTGTTGCATTGGCTAGCGAGTTTGTAAAACCGTCAACAGTGTTGCCACATTACTTAGAAATTTTAATCTGATTACTGACTACTGACTCCTTCCATAAAAAAATACTTTACTAATTACTTTAATTTAAAAGTAACTATGTTAGATTAAAAGTTACTTTATTAGTTATTTTCAGCAGCTGCCAATAACACTCCCCACTGCCTTAAAATAAAATCAGTAATCGGTTGTGCCAATACTTATTCTATTGGAAGTGTATTTTAAGAGAAAAGCTGGGAATATACTTGCTTTTTAACGGTGGGGGGTGGGGGTGGGGATCTATTTCCAGGAGAAAAATACTGAACATATCAAAGTTTAATGGAATGGTTTGATCAAACCATATTCATAGAAAGGCCTAGTCAAAGCCCAGACTTCAACAATTGATGTTCATTGCTATTTTCCATCAAATCTGAGTGATTTTGTTGTATTTAGTAAAGAAGAAGGAGCAAAAATGTCAGCCTGTGTTTAAAGCAGATGAAAATATCACTGTTGGGCTAACCTGCTGAGGGAGAGGATGAGCAGCCCAATCATTACTGTATATTCATCTTTAAAGCAGAAGCTAGTGAGAACAGTCAGAACAGTTTTGTTTAACTTTGGTCAAATTAAAATAATCCGTGGGAATGTGGCTGTCCTCGCTTGAGCAGCTCATTATTAAACAAACCGCAGGTGTGTCTGTTTCTGCGAGCGAAGCTGGATGTGAATGATTTATGAGTATGTAAATCAGATTGTTGAACTGCTGAAGGACAGTGAAGAGCAAAGCTGGATAATAATCTACACAAACATAATATTCTGCTGTCAGAGCTGCCAGTCACAGTCTTACATTACTCTCCATTTCATACCTGCAATAAACCTCCAGGAAAAGTTGAAGCAATCTAAAGAAACTTCTGATATTACAGAGAGGCGAAGCAGACAGAAGGAGAAAGAAAGGTGGAAGAAGTTGGAGGTATTCATCATTTTGAAGCCGAGTTGATAACTAAAGTAAGAAGCTTGACAGTTATTAGATGCAGTGTTTCTGTAAAACTGCTGCAAATGAATGTTAATAGCAACAGAAATGAATAATGCACATAAATGTGTATATAATTGTATGTTTGAAGGTGAAAAAAAGCTGTCTTTTTAAATGTTATTTTTCAGGATAAAGTTGACGAAGGTTGGAGCTAGAATCGAGCTCAGGGGTTAGGGACCACAAATTTCATCAAATGACTGAAATCCTAATACTTGAGACCTCCTCTAAAATAGCTTATAACTTCCTTTTTTTTGACGGTTGAAACACCAAATATACCTTAATATACATCAATACACAAAGCGAGAACTGTCTTGGCACTACAGCAGAAGCTAACATCTACATTCTTCCTTATTTCTCCTCTTAGGGGCTCAGCGAATCAGCGTAGAGGAAAATCAGCTCCTGGACTGGCCGCTTTGCAAACGCCAGTCAGTAGCGTTTTACATTATTATTTCACCGTCCCAAACTGCATTTTAATTTTAGATATGTTTTACAAAAGAAATTGGCCAATTGGTTTACTTTATATGAGGAATTTTTTGAGTGACATTCCACAAATAAAAGAATATGTGATTAATCAACTATGAATTGACACGGTCTAAAAACTTCAGAGGAAAATCATCTGGGAGAAAAAGGCTGCAAATTGCTTTTAAAGAAAACTTTACATAATAAGGTTGAAAGGTAGAGAAAAGAAGAAAAGTAAAGCGCCAGAATGGTCGTGTTTTGCCCTTGAGCCTTAAAATAAAAATACACACTCTTGCTCTGACTCTTATCTTTATGGTTTCCAGATTCCTCTCTGTCTTTTTCCCTCACATATGCTTGTTTTTTCTCTTTAAGCTTTTAAATTTCCGTTTTTAATCACCTGTATTTATTGTTTCATCACCTACCTGCCTTCAGTCTTCCTTATCTTCATCTTGAGACAAATTTCATCACTTCATATCATTAACCTGATACATAATGAGATAAACATGTATGTGCAAATTGATATGAATCACGAAATCCTTTTCAGTCATCAGATTTACAAAAGAAAACTACGATTAAAACATTATTCCACCTCAGAATGTTTTCTTGTTTGTGTTTGGAGGAGTAAACCAGAATTTATCAGATGATGCTAATCGGCTTTGGCTGACTGAAACTGCTGAGCTGCAACAATGATCCTCTGATTAAACAAACACATTGAACCATGATGATCAAGGAGCTAAATGCTAAAAAGAGTTTATTGGTGATGACTGGGGTCACACTTTAGAGCTGTGAATGACACAGCATCAGAAGACCACATCAGGAGCCACTCAACTAGCCAACAATTCCCTGAGAATCACCAAAATGGGACGATAAAAGAACTGGAGGAAAATGTTGCCAAGTCTGATGAGTTATTTCTTCTACAGGTACCAAATCAGAATCATTTATACACAACAGCCTTCCTGAGTATTGTTGCTAACCATCTCCATCCCTTCATAACCCCCATGACCAATCTTCTGATGGCTGCATCCACAAGGACACGTCAATGCAAGTTCCCAGCATGTTGGAGACCTCCAAGAGATTCCACGGGAGGTTGGAATCACAATCAGTCAGGTTTTTGTAGACTTCTTTCAGCTGGAAGAGCTTCTCTGATAATCTTGTCATCATCTGATTGACTGTGAGTTTGGTTTCATCAAGGTTCCATGCTTTGGTCCTTGTGTTTAGATTGACCACTTTGGTTTTAAATGAAATTTTGCTTTTTGTTTTCTCTTATGTTTAATTGTGTTTTCTGTTACTAAATTTTTTCTCGTTCCACTAATAACCTCCACAACATTTATACGCCTGTCGGTTTGTTGCCAAATCTCTCTCTGCGATCCATTTTTTTCCTGGGTTGGTTTCATAGCCATACTTGTTTCCAGTTATGCCTAAATTATCTTAAAATGTTAGATGTTCTGTGCTACTGGATCTGATCTGCTTGAGAAATATTTTTCTGCAGTTTCCAAGCTAAAAAAACACCTTTTCTGACTATCCATGCCTGCTCATAAAGTGACAGTGTGTCGTTTTTGCAGTACATCTTTGAAAATAGCCATTCAAATATTATGTAATAATAATTACGTAAAGCACATTAATTGAAAAATATTGGCGATATTGTAAAATATGACTTTAAAAATCAGTTTTAAAATACATAGGCGCGGGTCCTCTTTTCAGGGGAAAGCCATATTAGATGACGTCTTTACTTCTACAAGAGCCTGGATGGACAAAGCGCACGGAACACGCCCGCTATTAAAACATTGATTTCTTCTCAAAATGCAAAAAAGTTTCGCCATAAATACATTTTTACCTCTTCACTAGTTCCAGGCGATGAAAGAGAGACTGATGTGCTCGTCATGTTGCTGCAAATAGATAATTCTCAGGGAATTGAGCGTTTGAAAACAGCACTAGTTGGACCTCCGTTGTTGAGTTTCTAACTCGAAGACACAGATACCGCATGCTAGTGATAATGTAGGTATGCACTGCCCCCTACTGGCCGAAAATTACACACTGTCACTTTAAAGACAAATATAGTTTAAGGCTGCAAGACATTTAAGCTAACTGTGACATTAGGCAGTGGTATACAAACTTAAATAGTGCACATAGTAGGACAATGATCAGGAGGAATTAATTATTTACTAATAGATACAAAACTATTTACTAGTTTTTTTTATGTAATAAAGCTCTTTTACTGCAGGAAACGTAGCTCTATATTTCCCTCTGTACTCACCCCGATAATAAGAATAAAGAATAAAAGGTATATTTTATTCAGAAAAAGGCAGGGGATTGCTAAAAATATTTTTCTTTAAGAAAACTTTCTGGAATAATCAAGAATGTCTGTTATAATATCATAATTTCTCTAGAATAGAAATCAGAATGAGTTTTTTTAGGGCTTTAACCACCTAGAGCAGCTCTTCTCTGATAGGATTTGTGATTGGGAAATGTAAATTGATTGGTTACGGATCGAACGGTTCAGCACTCATCTTCTGTGCAATTATGGGAACAACAAACTGAGCGGTTCTTAAAGTCCATTAAGGAGCAAATCAAATAGCTCTCCAGCATCAGTGCAGGACTTGTTAACGGCCTGGTTTGATTAATTAGAGCAGACTAAACAAGGCCCATCACTGATATTCTCCCCGAGCTGCTAGCTCGGGTTTTTGTAATCCCATCTTTCCTTACAGCTGGAGCTTCGTGTAATGAGATGTTTGCAGGTAAAGAGGAAAATTATTTGGAAAAAATACTACTGCAGTCAAACTCTACTGTAGATTAAAGTTTGGTGACATGAAAGAGCAGCTGTTAAAAATGCAAAATGATATATTGGACAAAAATAATGTATTTATCTTTAAATAGTTTGTTCTCCATGATGAAATCAGGAGGAACGGTCTGTAAACATAATTACCCTTTGAGTGGTTGTAGTTGCACTACCTGCAGCATTTTTAAGTCCCCCCGTGGCAAACCAGATCTTTTCTTCTTTCTAGCTCTTGTTGTATTTTGAGAGTTTTTGGCTTGCAGGAAGGAGGACCTCTTAACCCAGTTTCAGGTTTCCTCCCGCCTCCAACATGTTTTCATCTCGGATTGTCCAGCGTGTGACGAGAGTTCAGTGATGGTCTCATCGGACCAGAAGACATTCTTCCATTTGCTTCCTTTGCATCCTCCATATTTTTGCATTCCTATGTATGTGTCTTTCATTCAGTAGTGTCTTATTGCCACATTTCTGTAAAGGCCAGATTTGAAAATGTGCGTGGCAAATATTTATTCCTCTGAACAGTCTCTCCCACCTGAGCTGTAGCTTTCTGTAGCTCATAAAAAGCTGGCATGTCTCCCCTGGTTGCTTCTCTAATTATTACTTATCAAAAGATTATTTAAAAAAACAACCTCATGGTTGGTTTTTCAAAAAATTTGAGTGAGAGTTTTACATTAATATATGATAAATTCCACTTGTGTTCTTTCTGTGTCTCTGCTCTGTCTTCTGGAACCACCAGTAGGTCATGGCATATTTTTTTAAAAAAAATAAAAAAAAAAAAAATAAAATGTATTATGGCATATAGCCGCTCGTACTGAGCCAGGTTCCGGTTCGAGGTTTCTTCCTGTTGCTACATGCTTGCTCGTGAAGTCATCATACACAAAGCAGGCGACTTTCTACTGTCGCTTCATGTTGGTCCAGGAGGAGTGAATGCTGCCGGTCATTGACTCGAATCAGTCTGCTGAACTAATGATTAATTGAAATATATGTATGATTGAAATGAAGGTACTTTTCTTGTAAAGTACCTTGAAATTACACATCAAATGAATTGAATCATACAAATAAACGGAATTTTTATTTATTTTGACGCTTTTTTGATAAGAAGCTGAGAATGGAATTAGAAAACCACCGTAGAACCTCAGCTTTTTAGGGGAGAGTCGGACCATTGTATTTAGACCTCAAGTCTAAAGATGTAACACGAGCATAAACTTATAATATGAACAATTTAGACCACCCACCATGTTTCAAAAGCAAAAACAGTCACAATTAAGTACACGAAAAAGGCCCAAAATGGATATTTATAAATGTCTAGACCGTGATATAACTGGAACTGTAAGCATCAAATACATTTATCTATCTTAAATATTTATGTAAATATTAATAAACATTAATAAATTTTTAAACACAAAATAAATAAAAGCATAGATAATTGTAGATTTAAAAATGCATTATAAAATAGAACTGAGTATGAGTATTTATTGTTTTCATAGTTCAAAATCATGCAGGTTTGACACGAAAAGGTAATTGGTCTGCAACTGTAAGGGTTTGCTACATGAGGAAACATAATTCTAAATTAGTTAATTATGTATGTGTGGTATATTTCACTTGAATCCTAATAAGATTCCATAATGTAATTGCTTTATAAAGTAATACATTGATACCTTTAACATACATTTATTTTTTGATACATGAATTTTTAAGTTAAATAAAACCATAAAAGATAAAAAATGTATTAATGTTGACCCTTCTACTAAAGAAATATGTAGAATCTATTCTAATGAGAAAAACTAAAACTCCAAAGTATGAAGCAGAATGGAGGTGAAAGGAGAGAAGAGGAGAGTAAAGGTGAAGATATAAGAAGAAAGAATGACAGAAAGCAGAATCAATCATCAAGTCCTAAATCATCCTTCAATTAAAAAGATGAGTACAGATTAATTTTTCACAGAGACAGTTTATTCTCCCAATCTATGTCTATGTTGAAGACCATAGAGGCGGAGCAATCACTCGGCTATGAAACAAAAAAATCATATTGGTCAGAGATCCTTGATGTTAAACACACACATTATCTTACAAAGAAAAACAACCCAGCTCAGGTAAATTTAGCAAAAACACATTTGCCACAAGTGACCTGGTTGGAACAAAGACATCAATAAAAGCACATCAAACACACAGTGAAGCATGGTGGTGGCAGCATCATGTTTTTGGGGTGTTGTTCAACAGTTGCAACTGGAGACATAGTGTGATTTTTCAGCTCAATGGTGGCATAAAGCATACATCGTAATCAGCAAGAGAATAGATTCACCAGAGTAAGAGAGAAAAAAAAAAACTAGCTGGAGCAAATACAGCAATCTGATTGGGTAGATAGAGGAGACCTGATCAGAGGAGAAACCCTGAGAAAATAAACTCAGAATACCCCATGCCTAATTCAATCTTTTGTTTATTGTTGATTTTTGTATGTTTTCTTTCTTCTCTATTTTGGACTGTATGCAGAGGCAAACTCCTAAATGTTCCTGTGTAGAAAGAAAGCATCCGCCTGGATCTACTGAAAATATATTATCAGACGGCTGTGAAACAAAGAGCAGGTAGAAAGATGATTGATTAGCTGCGGCTGTCCGGCTGACTGAGACTCATTGGCAGCCGTCACTTTGATGAATTACACTGCTGAGAGAAACACTGCACTCTGATTACAGCCGCCGTGTGGACGCGTTTTTACAGCCTGTATACAGCAGCGTGTTGTGGAGCAGCTATGAACTCTGTGTGTGGCTCGCTAGCTGAAATTGCCCTGCAAGGATCGTTTGCAGGGGATGTTGCCAGTTTAGTTCCAATGCTAATCCACCATCAGAGCCACCATGTCAGCAGCCCCTAAAATCCTTGTTTAGTATTCATCCTCAGGAAGCACATCATCCCCGCTCAAGGTCCTACTCTGCTCATAAAAACAGAGCGATTTGTTCATATTTAACAGGCTGGGTGACAGGAGTGAACATTTTCTCTGTCCCGCGGCTCCGTTTATGACAAGATGCACTGAATAATTTAAAGTGGTAAAGGCCACAATATGTTTTTTTTTATGTGGTAAAAATGAAATTGTGGGTATTTTATTTAATAAAAACATAATGAGACCTGAGACAAGGTTAGCCCGACTTTTTCTTCCCCTCTTTTATTGCAAAAGTCGTTTAAAATGAGCAAATTTTATGGCTTTAACTTGTCACTGGGTGTAAAAGATTGTGTTTGCCTTCTATTTAAATTACACTCTGGAGCATTTTATGGCACCCTCCACAGTTACTGACATCCTGTTAGCTCAAAAATAGAACGAGTTATTTAAATAAGTCATCTAAAATAACATTATATAAAAAAAGTACTTTAAAAATAGAGATATGGGGTGCCATTTTAAGTTCAACAGTCAAAAGTTAACAGCAATAATTAGGGATGTTTAGCCTTTCATAAGAGGAATAATAATAATAATAATAATAATAATAATAATAATAATAATAATAATAATAATAATAATAATAATTTCAAGTTCAAACACTTAGCTTGTTGAATAACTATTTCATTTACATATTACATATTTAATTTGAAACATATTATTTAGTTAGCTAGCTGAATATTTAGTTTAAAACGGAATATTTTAGAATAGCTATATAAATAGTTAGCTTCCAACTAAAGATTTGGATATGAACTAAATATTTAGCAAAAATTTAAAATCCGTGCCGAGAACAAGAAGTGGGCTACCAAAATAAAAGCTGGGTTTTGTGAACCTGTATATAAACTGCTGGTGTCTAACATTTCAGCTTAAAGCTTAAATGAGCTGTTTTAATAGCAATACAGATGTTTACCAATGGATTTGAAGCAACAGCGAACGCACCAGCAGCAGGAGTATAGAAAGAGGTTCACAGGATCTAGCTTTTGTTTTGATAGTCCACTTTCTCCAAGTGAATTTGCATATTAGCTTAATATTTAGCTCTAAATGTTAATTTCAAAGCTTTATATTAGATAGCCAATTTATCTGGCTGGCTATAGGTATTTAGATTCAAACTAAATATTTATTTTATTACCTTAATATTTAATTTGAAACTGTGATATTATTATATGAGTAAATAACATGAATGCAAATATGACTTAAAAACTAAACCCCCATTTTTTTATTATAGTGTAGTTTTTATGAATAACTTTATTGAACAAATAGGAAGTTTACAAAACAAAAACAAATGAAGTATAGCCTATAGAAGAATTCAACGGATACAAAATGCCAGGGCTGTTATATAAATACTCTACATGCAAGTATTTACCTACATGAATTGTTTTAAGAGCCTTATCTTGATAGTCTGATATTGATTTTGTGTAAAGTTAAACATGTATCTTTTGGTTATTTTTATAAAAACAAAAAAACATAAAACACTTTTCAGTTATTAAGGGAAAATTTGTTTCCAAAGTCAATGTGTGAAGGAGCAGTACCAGAAAAGATTTGCACGTTTTTTGACGATCCCCTCATGAGTGGTGTTGCCGTAGTGTGATGTCATTGGATTATTGGCAAGCGCAGATCCCCCGAGCAGATCTGGTACCTACAACGGCACCTCATATAAACTAACGTCATCAGAAGGCATCTGATTTATTGAATATAAACGTGAAAATAGACACAGAATACATTTCATCAGCAAAGAAATGCCCCAACTTCCCAGGCAATAAATCACCAAGGACCAGCTTTGAGCTGAGTCACACGTAAGTCAGGATGTGACCCAAGGTGACTCAGCGCACTCCCAAAAACATTCTTCAGAAAACTAAAAATAGAAGAAGAAAGGGAGTTTCAGTCATAAGATGTAATTTCAAAGCTGCAGTTAAAAACCTCAAAAACATTTTCTTTCCAAACAGCGCCCTGTTTTAGCTGGACCTGCAGTGTTAGCCTCCTTCCATGAGAAGCTAAAACATTTCAATGTGTGTGTTTATGAGGCAGGACAAGTAAGCTCTGTAGCTATCTGTAAATTTACGGCCTAATCTACATTCTTACCCTTGTCTGTGGCCATGAGTCGATGTTAGACCCTGAAAGAACAAGATTACGGACAGAAGAGGCGGAAACATTTTTCCAAGATAAGGTGAAGTAGTCAGTCATCTGTGAAATGCTCTGAGGAAAGTTGCTACTCTAATGCTCTGAATTTAACTAAATAATGAGGATTGAGCATCAGGCCATGGCTTCCTTCCAAGTAAGACATGTATAGTTGGAAGGAAACAACTTGTACGGCAATTGTAGAAAAATAGACTTCATGCGGATCCACATCTGACGAGAATGCTCTGATTGGACTGGACTTTTTTTCATTTTTGCTAAAGCTGTACGAAGTTCACAGTCGATCCACATGAAAGCTCATTTCCCCCTAGACACGCATACTGACACAATACAGTTGGCTATATATACTGCAACTCATCTTCCTTTATAGGAGATATTTCAGAGCGCTGCTGCAGCTGTTGCTTGTCTCTGCCATCAGACCTGCATGTGGGCTCAAAGATTTGTTCAACATGAAAACTTTTTGAAAGTCATCAATTTTCAGCATGCTACATATAGTTAACAAAGAATAATCTGCATTTAATTTACCTGGAATGTTACAACAAAATCCCCACAAAGCAGACTAAACATTGTCCACAGTCCCTGGTTTAAGATGTTATCTCCATTGTTGAATCCTGAATCCAGCCGCAGGGAAGTCTCTCTCTCTAGCTGTGCTTAATCATGCAAGGTTTGGATTGTTTTTCTATTGTCTGTTTCATCAGTCCTGAGGCTCAGAGAGAGAAACTTTTGCCAAAACTACAATCATTGTCTTTTAATCCTTCTTTAGAAATCAAGAATCTGGGCGTGATTTTTGTCTCTGAGCTGACTTTTATTCCACACATTAAAAATATTACTAGAATAGGTTTTTATCACCTAAAGAACATCGTTCGGGCCAATATGCAGACGCTAATGCATGCTTTTATCACCAGTAGAATCCATTATTGTATTGTTCTGCTTTCTAGTCTTCCCAAAAAGACTACCTCAAGTTTACAGCTTTTACAGAATTCAGCAGCTCGTGTCCTGATGAAGACCAGGAGGCGGGAGCACATTTCACCGGTCTTACAATCACTGCATTGGCTCCCTGTGTTTTAGGATCGATTTTAAGGTTCTTCTCGTGGTTTTTAAGTGTCATATTGGTCTTGGGCCTTCTTATCTTTCTGAAATGCTTTGACCATATGAAACTCATGGAGAGGCATCCTTCCATTATTATGGCCCTCACCTCTGAAACAGGCTGCCAGAGGACCTCAGGGCCGCAGAGAACGTTCATGTATTTTAGAGCAGGCTCAAGACTCACCTTTTTAACCGATCATTATAACTGATTATTATTTATTAATATCTGTTTTAATGGCTTTGCGTGTTTTATTTGATAGAATTTTTAGTTTGGTTTTTAACTGGTTATTACTTATTTATCAGCTTTACATTTTTATCTGATCATATCTTATTATTCTCTTATATTTTATAATTTGGGATGCTATCAGTCTTAACATTTTATCAGTATTTTAATACTTAATCTCATTTTCTACTGTTTATTTTAATATTTTAACTTCTTATTTTAATCATTCTTCCAGTGTTTCCTCCATGGGAGCCCTCTGGGAGTCGGCTGTGGCTGCCTGGGTAGAGGTGGGGGTACCAGCCTTCCCTCCTCTCGGCGCCCTGGGTCGGTGCCTTGGCTGCTGCTGTTGATCTCCTGCTGCTGATGCGGATAGCTCCCATGATGGCGTTTCCTGACTCATTTATACTCAGCCCCCTGTTGCTTTTGTTTATTGCTGCTTTTATGTGTGTGTGTGTGTGTGTGGGAGATGGGTTGGATTGGGATGGGGTGATCTCTTCATCAAACGGGTTTATTTTTTCAGGAGACGGTTTACAACTTACAAAGTGGAAATTCTTTTTAAAAAAATTAATACTTTAAGCCCATCTAAAAAATATACAATTGAGGTTTAAGCAAGTCTCCATCACTACAAATACAAAAAATATAATACACTATGAAATAATCAAAAACATGGAGACTACTACATTTAAGCCTTAATTATAATCTACCTATATCTAAGATATTAAATGGTGATGAATAACAAATGTTGGTGAGGAGAAGCAGTGGGTTCCTGGGTAATTATCGTTATTTATTCTTTTTTGTTAACAGCAGCAAAAAAAAAAATAACATAAAATAAAAAACAGGATGTACTTTCCCTTTTTCTTTTCAGCACCACTGATGAAAACTACAATCCAATAAAATAAGACTGAAAGTGGAACAACTTTATTCCTATTTTTTCATCTTCAGCTCCTGGTAAAACAAACGAATTCATAAATTAATAAAATTATTCTTGTGTGTTTTGTTTATTTCTTTTTAACAGTTTCGTGTTTTTTTTGTTTGATTTCCAGTGAATCAGAGTTTTTTCCAACTTTTGTCATGTTCCCTTTAACTTGACAGACATCAATCAGACACAAAACACTGTTTCCCAACACATCAAGTTTATTTATACGTTTAATTAATTGCTGATTTGATATGACGATGGCTCCATCTGCTGGATACAAAACATTAAGCTTCCCGAAAAAAAAAATCAAGTGTAGGACTGTTATTCTAATCGTGCTTTATGCCTAATGAAAACACCTGCTCCATGTAACACATTTGATCTAGAAAACAACAACAGCAACAATTAAAAACAGTAAGAAACAAACAAACAGGCAAACAAATGAAATGAGAAGAATAAAATACCATCAGGCATGTGTTGGAAACCCACCAACAGAAAAGATCGTTCTTTGTTTTGCGTGTTTTAAAACGTTTTTAGAAAGATTTGTGTTTTATTTGTATAAGGTAGACAAAGTAATGGTTATAGAAGGTGATCCGTTTTACAGAACGGGTAAAATATTTGCCCACCTTTTCAAGTGAAACACATAGATTTCTATAGATTACTATACAGAAAATGTGTCGAAATTCACAGGATGTATTTTTCATTATGGGAGCAATGACCACAGACGTGGTCTATACTGTGAAATATATCACAGTAATTTACCGTAATATTATCTGTGATATTATAATGCATTGTTGTAAAAGCACAACTTTGTACTGTAATTTTACAGCTTCAATGACAAAGCAGTTACTGTGATTTTACAGTAGGGTATAGAACAAAGGAATTACAGCTTTGCCCTTTAAGGCAATCGCTAATGGGTTTACTTCTTTCGCAGTGCAAAAATTGGAGTGTAAATCTAAATATAATTCTGAAGTCTCAGTTTAGTTCATGAAACTGAACTATTTGTCTGAGACAACCCAAAAAAGTAAATTTGTCCAGAGGTTATAAAATGGCTCACAACGAGTTTATTTTTCCGGTTCGATGTAGTACAACATTTACAATGAGTGAAAAACACAACTTTGTTATTATGATTTAGAAAAAAAAAATTCTAATTGGTTCGTTTCACCTTAAGGAATTGCTTTAACGGAAGTAAACAAAAAGAAATATAATTATGCTGAATTAAGATTACTCCAATTTTTTAAATTGACTGAGTGTTATATTTCTTTCAGTATGTAATCTGTAGAATCTGATGTCAGGCTTAAATATTTGTCTCCCTTTTGATGTTACTAAAAATAAATTTTTTCCACCTTTTTTTAAAAGAGTAGTTCCCGTTAGTCATGGGAACAGAAGTCAGCCTACCTAAATAACACCTCTACTATAGAAAACACATCGACATTAATCTAAAAAAATTGCAACCAGAATTATTGCTCATTAATCTAGTAATGTGTCATATCGTACATTACAAATGGATTTACCAGAAAGGCTACTAAAGTCTTAGACTACTGCAACGGCCTGCTCACTGGTCTCTCTAAACGAGCTGTTAGACAGCTGCAGTACATCCAGTGTGTACAAGTCTTTTCATGGTTTGGCACCAAAGTACATCTCTGAAACGTTAGAGACTCATGAAACATCTCGGGCCCTGAGAACTTCAGGGAGAGGTCTCCTGGTGGTTCTCAGAGTCAACAATAAACACGGTGAGGCTGCATTTCAGTTTCAGGCAGCTAAAATCTGGAACAGTCTTCATGAGGATGTGAGACAAGCCTCAACTCTAACAATGTTTAAATCCAGGCTGAAAACAGTTATTTTTACGCGTGCATATGACAATAGAAATTATTTTATCTGCATTCTTGCTTTTTATTGTAATTAATTATTTTTTAAGTGGATTTTTTTCCCCCTGTTTATCTGTTTTCTTAATTTATGCAACTTTGAGTTGCCTTGTGTATTGTGCTCTACAAATAAACTTGCCTTGCATTGCCTTTAATTTTGTACAGATCGGCTTCTATACGTGGACATATTTTATTTTGTAGATCTCCGCTTTGAACAACGGAAGTATTCAGTGTGAAAAATGACAATCTTGACTAAGAGGATTTTGATTGGATGTTTAGCTTTCCGCTCAAATGTGTCCAATCAGTAAACAGCTGACGCAGTTAAATAAGTTCCACTTTCTCGAGTAAGTCATACATCTCTTTATCTGCTACAAGGTAATCTTCTTAAAAAAGTTAAAATGTCTGGACGTGGAAAAACCGGAGGCAAAGCCAGAGCTAAGGCCAAGACCCGATCATCCCGTGCGGGACTTCAGTTCCCCGTGGGCCGTGTTCACAGGCTGCTCAGAAAGGGAAACTATGCCGAGCGTGTCGGTGCCGGAGCTCCAGTCTACCTGGCCGCAGTGCTCGAGTATCTGACCGCTGAGATCCTGGAGCTCGCTGGAAACGCTGCCCGCGATAACAAAAAGACCAGGATCATCCCCCGTCATCTGCAGCTGGCTGTCCGCAACGACGAGGAGCTCAACAAGCTGCTGGGAGGAGTTACCATCGCTCAGGGTGGTGTTCTCCCCAACATCCAGGCTGTGCTGCTGCCCAAGAAGACCGAGAAGCCCGCCAAGGCCAAGTAAAGGAGAACGGCATACAGAAACAACCCAACGGCTCTTTTAAGAGCCACCCACATCCATCTAAAGGGCAATATCCTGATGTAGTAATTTTAAGATATGGCACGCTGAAGATTATATAAAGTGCCCTCTTCCTCAATTTAAAACACTCAAATCACCAGGTTTAATTTAATGTCACACGACTTTGACTAAGCTGAGAAGCTGCAGATCTAATGGCACTAGAAATGTCAGTGAATGCAGCCCACATGGACAAAACCTAAGTAGTCGTGAGACTCAATAAAAAAAGCACAACTAGCTTCATTTTGACACAAACCTGGTACTGATATATGGCAGACCATCTTTGGCAAACGTGGAAATAAATTTGAAAAATTATTTATTTATGCATGTCCAAATTTACATATCACATTTATTTATTTAAGTTATATTTTATATATTTTAAGTGTATTCAAATAAAGGGT
Source organism: Apricaphanius iberus (assembly GCA_028564705.1). Classification (NCBI taxonomy): domain Eukaryota; kingdom Metazoa; phylum Chordata; class Actinopteri; order Cyprinodontiformes; family Aphaniidae; genus Apricaphanius; species Apricaphanius iberus. Next base: position 872,634 of record JAPXFQ010002912.1, read on the forward strand.
TGTTCTATACGTAACCAACGTTTCTATCACTGGCCTGAGAGGTGGCCTCAAAGTTTATTAACATGTTAAATGGTGACCACAAAAAGGGCTTATTGGTTTTACTGTAAACATTTGGGAGAACGTTGAATTATTCAGTCGGTCATGTCATTTAGAAGTTTTTTTATTCTAATTCACCTCAACCACAAAGTTTGTTCTAATTTAACCTCTAAGTGAAATAATTTGGCATTTTTTTGCATCTGTATAAACTTCAACTACAGTATATAAAGTCATAGTGAACAAATCTAATTAGTGGTTTTGTTTTTAGATTTATTTTTGTGAGGAACAGTTGCATATACAACATAACAGCTGTAGCTGGTTGACATTTGTAACGTCAGCAGATGAATCCAGCTGAGCTGACAGGTTTTAAAAGAAAATGAGACTACACGGTGTGTCAGTGTTAGCTTTATGTGGTAGTTTAAGATGGAGATGCACCAATACTGATAGATTGTCCTCCATACTGAAAACCACTGAAGATATCGGATTAAAATAAACTTATTAGGGCAAGAACATGTTTATATATTAGATGTGTATGAAATTATGAATTTTTTGGTTTTCTGTTTAATTAAGCCAATTTTTTTTCCTGAAATTTTATCCAAATAAAAACCATTGATTCCTTCTGAGATGTCGCGTTTTATTTTGAAACTTTGTTCATGGCATAAAAATGTGTCCGTTGTAGGAAACTTGAGGCGGAAGTAGAAATTAGGCGGGATAGGTGTCTTCTCCTACGTCCGTGATGTCTGGTTAAATAGAAATGCTCCTACCCGTCCTCATTCAGTGTTTAGTTGACACACAACCAGAGAACGATGAGCGGACGTGGAAAGGGAGGTAAGGGACTCGGTAAAGGAGGCGCTAAGCGTCACCGTAAAGTCCTCCGTGATAACATCCAGGGAATCACCAAGCCCGCTATCCGCCGTCTTGCTCGCCGCGGTGGAGTCAAGCGTATCTCCGGTTTGATATACGAGGAGACCCGCGGAGTATTGAAGGTTTTCCTGGAAAACGTGATCCGTGATGCCGTCACCTACACCGAGCACGCCAAGAGGAAGACCGTGACCGCCATGGATGTGGTCTATGCTCTGAAGAGGCAGGGCCGCACTCTGTACGGCTTCGGAGGTTAAATCAACATCAACTCTTCATCAAAAACCAACGGCTCTTTTAAGAGCCACCCACACTTCTCAAGGGATGATTCCTATATTTCATGTTACGCACGCACAATGCTAACAAGCCGAAAGACAATTAACAATCACGCTAAAACATAAGTCAGTTAGAAAGAACACAAGACATAAGTACGCTATTCGAAAGCGCAAATAACCTTTGAATTCAAAGATACAACTGTCTACAGTGCTTAAGTGTAGTGTTCTATGCAAGGTTTAATACATTCTTTGAAGTAGGAATAAATCCCCGGATTGGTTCAGATTATATACTGGAAAAATGTACGTCCAGTAAAACTAATTGAACGTTAACCTCTATAATTGGGTACGTCTATACTTAACATAAAATATAAATGGCAAACTAAGTTTGAACTGTATTTACTCGGAGATAATTGAATTCTGTTTGAAATGTTTTATTTGAAGTTGATCTCTACAATGAAATGACCAACCTATACATTCATACTTTATGTAAAAGGTGGAGGTAACAAAAACATATATAATTTATTTTAAAATCTTGACATCTTAATGCAGCTTAGTTTTTCTCTGCAACATCCAGTAAGGAATACATCAAAACAAGTAAAAAGCTTATATCACTGGCGTTATAAAGCACGCTTTTTATTGTCTAATACCGTTCTCAAACACACTCACACATAACCGTCCGAGCATTTGAACCAATCAGAGACGGGCAACAGCACAGTCCTATTTCCATGCAGCCTGTATAAACTCAGTGTATCTGCCCCTCCTTCCTCATTCGTTGTTATTTCCCAGGAACACATCAGGATGCCTGATCCCGTCAAGTCTGCGCCTAAGAAGGGCTCCAAGAAAGCCGTGACCAAGACGGCCGGTAAAGGAGGCAAGAAGAAGAGAAAGACCAGGAAGGAGAGCTACGCAATCTACGTGTACAAGGTGCTGAAGCAGGTCCACCCCGACACCGGCATCTCCTCCAAGGCCATGAGCATCATGAACTCGTTCGTCAATGACATCTTTGAGCGCATCGCCTCCGAGGCTTCCCGCCTGGCTCACTACAACAAGCGCTCCACCATCACCTCCAGGGAGATCCAGACCGCCGTCCGCCTCCTGCTGCCCGGTGAGCTGGCCAAGCACGCCGTGTCTGAGGGCACCAAGGCCGTCACCAAGTACACCAGCTCAAAGTAAACCTACCGTGTACCAACATAACAAAGGTCCTTTTAAGGGCCACACAAATACATCTTCAAGAGCAAATGTTCTATGTAAACGTTATTTAGCTTGTTACTTGTTATGGAATTGAATTTAATCTAGTCATACCCTTACCACTAATTGTTGAGACAAAGGCTCAATAAACTAGGAGCCGTTTTTATGAAAATAGTGAAGCACAGGTGTAGACTCTTCTCTTACAATGTTCTTGTCTAACAGTCATTACAATTGCTGTGACTTCAACTCACCTCTTAATTGTTAAACTGTATAAATGAGTTTCTAATAGTGCTTTATACATACATCTTTCATTCTTGTAGTACACTTCAGTAAAAATATAAATCTTCTATGAACCAACAGTAGTAGTCCCCTATTCAGGTTAAAGCTTTACGTTGAATTTCAAACAGCCTTATAAAAATCGCACCACTTGGCACTTTATTTTCTACGCCTTATTCCAGTTGGAGTCAGGGGTTGCTGGAGGATATAAGTTTGATTTAGACATATATTGAACTCTATTAGATGCAATCCTTCTGAGCCAGAGAAACCCTGTCCCTAGTCAAAATGAAACACAAGAGACATACCAAACAGTTTAAACTGAAATGAAATAATTACGTGAGATATAGTTGTGCTCAAAAGTTTACATACCCTGGCAGAGCTTGTGATGCTTTGACCATTTTTCAGCAAGTATGAATGACCCAAATACCTTTCTTTAACTTATGGTTAGTGGTTGGGTGAACCCATGTTTTATCAAACAATTTTTTTTCTTTTTTGCATCACACCCAAATGACCCTGATCAAAAGTTTGTGAACCCTGGAAGTTTTGTCACGATGACATAGATACAGCTGGTTGTGGTGAAGTAGACGAGGCAAAAATTGAGCATTATTTTATTTCGCACCAGGACTTCTGCAGAAAACAGGTAAAAACTTAAAGCTGATTATTTTATTCCTTTACTAATAAGGGGAAAGAAGACAAAGAATCATGTCAACCCTTCATGATATCAACATTTCTTAAATAGTGCAGTCTGGAATTAAAACTTTTTTGCAGTTAAATTATTTAGTACAGCTTTGCAAAGCTCTGAGCGTCCATATTGCTCCATGCTGTTTTCAAATTGTTGCAGAAAACAGTGATGAACGTGACCCACCTGTGGTGAATCTTTGGAAACACAGGGACAGTAATCTGCCTCTGAAGCGGCTCTCCAGTCATACATTAAACACATTGACATGAACCCCGCTCATATTATTACATCAGCAGACTAGATCCTTGTTGCATTGGTTGCATTTCTGTTAAACGGGAGAAAGAATAATGTTCCTCTTCTTGTTTTCATCACATATAAACTTGACCAAGCTGAGAAGTTGTATAAAACGCTTTGCAGTTAAAAGATTCCTCTTCATACATTTAACTTTTGCAGCAGTTCTGTTCTAAAATGTGTTTTTTCAGTCTGAAGCATTTTTTAAGCTAATATTAGCTAAATATATAGCTTTGATTTTTTTTTCTCCATTGTACACCTTTAGGCTACTGATATCTTGTTCAAACTTCATCTAGTTTAAACTTTAAATTTGTGTCTTTAAGTTGCATTCCTGATAGAGGTGATTTGTACATTTGTATTTATTGAAGTACTGGTCGCTGACTCTTTATTCTTAATGTTTATTGGGTATAATTATATTAAATACTGAGATACTTTCTAATTCAGCAAGTTCTGTCTGTGCTGTTTGGTCAAAGAAGAATCTAGAGTACAGCATAATGTAGTCGTCATGGTGTTCCTGGTCACTTACTGCCCTCTGCTGGAGAAAACTAAAATTACTGTTCATATTTTTGACTTATTCTCTGTATTTTTCGACCATTAAAATAAAAATTGGTCAATGCCTGTTTATTATAGATTATTTAAAATGTTGGATTTGTACAGAGATCCTATAACAGAAATAAAACATTATAATAACAATACCTATGCTTAGTGATGGGTCGACCAATGCGTCGGAGGAGCCACACAGTCTATGGTCAGTGCCTGTTTTTAGCTTGAGCAAGGCAATGTTATAGTTTTTGTAAAGAAAACAAACATATGATAGAAGCATGGAAAGTAAAAACAGCGATTCAGAATAAAACCTGAGAAAATACAACATAGATACAGCTGCTGTTTCTCTTGTCACTGAAGAGCCAAAGCAAAAGCAGGAGCATCTCCATCTGTCAACGGGATGTGTCGCTGCTAAAAGTACATATTTATAATCAAAATTACTTCTTCATATATACTTGTTATATCATGAAGCCTAAAATAAAATGCAATGCTTCCGCTGTGTGGGATCATTTTGATCTTATATTGGCTAAAGTATTTGTTTTTATTTCCTTGTTTCATCCAGTTTCTCTCCGTTTCTGCTTGATCTATTTTAGTCCATTTCAAAATTATAGTTTAAGTTATTTATCATATTTTTATATGTCACATTTGTTCAACTGAACTAAGATACATTAATAAAAGCCCATCCTCAATACTGAGACATCACAGTATGCAAAGCATGCAAAACATAACCAGGAGGCAACAAATGCACCGAGGATAAATACAGGTAAACTGAAGCACAACTTCTTCATAGTCACTTTAACAATTAATGCTTTTTGTTTTATTTCATGTCTGACCATCGATTTTTTTCCCTATTTTTAATATAAAGATATCTTAAACTTGGATTAACATGTGACATAACGCAGCAGTGCTCAATATGGATTACAACAAAACAATTTTATTGTATATTCCAGGTAATTGATTTTCATGTCAGTTGATAATGGTTGCCTGCAATGATGTTTAAGATCCAGCAGGTGTCAGTAGACCAACATAGTATTAATGCAGGTTGGGTAATAATCTGCCGCAACGCCTCACTAGGCCTCATCTACCCATCACTACTAAGGCTTAATTATCTGTTACCTCTTCTTAGTTTAATAGCCGTTATTTATTGAGTAGTCTGATATATTTTTTGAAGTTATCAGTACTTAAATGTATTGATCAGTTTCAGAGTTGCCTCTAAACAATTCCAGCCGTCCGTGACGCCATTTACGTTGGTACGTAAACACGCGCACGTACGCCACCTTCTTCATTAGCTGGTTCAGCCCGACACCATCTTGGTATCTTCGCTTCACAGTTCCGATGGCCGCTCGTTACTCTGAAAGAAACTTATGAAATATTAGGAATGTCCAAAGAGAAAAAACTACTCCAGGACTATTTTTTTTGTATATTTATTTGTAGTGCTTTGGATTTGAGGCTGAGACTGTTGAAATTTGTTTTGGTTTGCTGCATTTACCGCCAACCCAGGGATTTAGTATTTGGAAACGCCTTATGGTAAGTGTTTTTTTTCTTCTCAAAGTTATATTTATCTGTAGCAACAGATTTTTGTTTAATAATAAAGTTTCCTCCTGCTTTCAATATTTCATTATAATTAGCCTTAGTTTCTTTTCTGCATTAATCACACTAATAAGCTCACATTATTATAGTTAATTAATGGTCCCTGAAGAGGGACACGTTTAGTGTCAGGCAAACTGACTCAGAATATATATGTGGCTTAGATAACAGTGGTGAAATGAGCTGCTCTATTTATAAAAACTAGCTGATGCTAGTAAAAGAAAGGAATAACGTGGCGGCAGGGCTGAGCTGCATTTTTGGCGGTGGCAGCCAGGAGAAACTTTTCTGGTGGCTGGAAGATGAAGCCAGAGGATTCAGGGACCTGAGTAGCTGTAAGTGACAGTCATCGCATGCAAGAACGTTCCTATAACTGTTAATTTGCCCCTAACCAACAGAAATCTTTTAAAAATTATTTTGTTATTCAGCCGGGGCTCATTACCACCTCCTTATGATTTGGAGTGTGTATCAGGATAGCGTCTAAGTGATCTCATGAATAAAAGCGGGTCTTGTTATACAGTGTTAGGTATTAGCTTTACTTAGACCAGAGCTCTCAAGTTCAATGAAAAGTTCAGAGTGAGATCGTTGGTGTTCAAGGACCAACGCAGCGGGCCATCAACATCATTCCAATCACCCAGAATCAATAAAAATGTCTAATTTGACATCCTCTGTACTTTAAATAACTAATACATATGATAACAGGTTAGTTGATCAAAGCACACATGTTGTGAAATACAGAAAATACTTTTATTTTAATTTCAAATAGTCATTGACAAATACACTTTTGTTTGAGCCAGATGGGCATTTTAACGACACGTTTTTGAATGCATTTCAGTCTGCTTATTGTTGCGTTTGTAAAAACACTTGGGTACCTTGATGACAGACCAAGGCTCCTCCCATTTGAAGTGCTATGGCTCAATGTCTGCCATTTATACTGTCATGACTGAGGACAGCGTTGCATCCAGCTAAAAAAAAACATTCCTTGTTTTAGTCTTATTTAGTCAAACCATGAGTGTGGAAGAATGAGAACCAGCTTCATAACCTCAGCAAACCCATCAACTTTGAAAACAATTAACCAGGAAGGTGTAATTATGCTCCTAAATATGTCAGTTTTCAAGTTGATGGTATCAGTGTGTTTAGAAAATGTACTTTAGTCTGTTATTTATTGATGACATTTTTTTTACCAAAAAGCTTCCAGGTCAAAAGTGGTTGGGTCTTAAAGCAAGGGGAATCTCTAGGAGCTGGTCCGCCAGGAACTCCTCACTAAGATATGATTTCTCATTGGGTCTGTGAAACTGAAGAAGTTAAGGAAATCTAATAATGAACACAAAATACATTTATAAACATGCAACAGGTGGAAAAACCTTTATTTCATAGGAACACAGAGCGACCTTTTGGCTCAACTCTCTCTTCACCACGACAGACCAGTACTTCATGTTTCCCTCATTCATGAAGAAACCTGATTCTCATCCATGTTATCTAAAATCAAACAACGTGAATAAAAAAAAAAAGAGAATTTGAGGTACTTAAAAAAATTATCTTTACCCATTTTTTTATTTTGGGGTTTTTTAAGTTGAAACAGACGCAGAAAAGAGCAAATCGTCGTACACGGCAAATGAGGCTGAAGTTGGCTTCTAATTCACTGTATATATGATTGGTTCATCTAAAACACTCTAATGACCTTCATTTTAAAATAGAAAACATTTAGAAAAGGTCAAACGTGAACCGCACTGCTCTATTTCCAGCAGTTTCATACGTTTACATTTATTGTTTCCCGTCTACTAATTACAGAAGGTAAAGCCGCAGCTCAAACCTTCTACTAGATAGAAATGAAGCAGTGAGAAAAGGAGGCACTTCAGGAGGCATATTCAATTATATAAAACCAGAAGTCAAGCTAATAAGTATTACCATCAGTATTTTAAGCTAATTAATGAATAATTCCTAAATAATATATGTAGTTAATAGGTTTTCTGGTCTTGATATTATGGTGAACCCCGGTGTCTGTTAGTGAAAAAGGTGGAGATATTTTTCCTTTTCTTTCCAAAGCTGATGCCCACCACCTTCGCCCTGCAATGCATAGAGATCATCAGTGATGACCAGCCAGTCGCTGAGATCCTGGATCCTCTGCTCTGCTCAGATAATTTACTCCCAGGTAAGAATGTTCTCCTCAAGATGTTTATTGGTTTTTGTTACGTGGTCTGTTTGAATTAATCCAAATAATGCCTTGGTAGTTTATGGATTTGGACGCATTCTCCAAAGATTTATTGACTAATTGAAATTTATAAACCTAAATCTGCTGGTTATTCAGGTCTGGGCAGTTACATAGAATAACAAACCTGAACATGAAGAACCACGCCCTCCACACCTGTTTCCACGAAGACACCTCGACCTTCATCTAGACTTGGGATGTAAGTTTAGCACAAAGTTGTGAATAATAACCTTGAATCGACCTTGTTCAGATTTCCTTTAATGTAAGGACACCAACGGTGTAAGATAAAGCATCTCCCTCCTTTGGGTTTTGTTTGAAACATTTTTTGGATTAAAAAGTAATTTCCTTGTATTTATTTTTTATTGTTACCACGAAGAAGCAAGCTCTTTAAGATGTGAGTGAAGAGAATTTTCTTAAAACTTTTTTTGCATTCTGGTTTGTTTTTTTGGGTCAAATTCTGATCTCAGAATTATCCAGGAATGGGTTGTGTATCGGAGACACTAATGCTCTAGGAATGGGTTGTGTATCAGAGACACTAATGCTCTTAACATGTAGTCACTGTGTTTCCTGTAGATGATTCGTTCTGATGAAGCAGACGTTCTCCTCCCCTGAGAAGATTCCAGTTTTGGTTGAGGGTAGCATAATCTATCATTTCCCCACTATGGCTGACTTAAACCCTGCATCTAACCTTCCCAAACTGGTTGACTGACACACTTGACTTCATTCAGAACGTCTGGATGAGTCTGGATGCGAGTTTGAAGCCCAAAGTGCTGTGTCTTATAAATGACCTGTTGGCACTAGATGGATGTCCAGGTTTTCTACACAGCCTTGACATACCGGTTAAAGTCGCTACTTCATCTTAGCAGCTTTCAAGGTCTGGATAAGGTTTAAAAATTAGAATAACATTTTTTTTAGTCTGTATTTCACACTTATCTAGGGCTGCCACAAACACTTATCTAGATAATTGACTAAAAATCAAATTATTTTGCAGATTAGTCGACTAATTGGATGACATTTAAATTTTATGTTATTGCAGCAGCATGCGTCTGATTTGTTTCTGTTGTGGATTTAAGGTAAAATGCAGCTATTTGGCTATTAATAGTTAAGGGACTGCTTATGGCAGTCAATTAAATAAATACTGAAATATGTTTCATATTCGGGGAACCACCTTTATCAGGAACTATTTTAATAGCCAAATATCTATATCAGTCTCATAATCTAAAGGAGTGAATTCTTTATCGTCTATTGATCATGAAACCTTGCCGAATGTGTGTAGAATAAAAAAAAGACAGTGACTTTCCAAAATACAAGAGTTTATTTACAACAGGAAAAAAAAATAATTAATTACTCAAACTAATAACGGGCACACTACTGATCAAACTAAATGAATAACTACAAATACAAGGACAAAAATGGATACAAATGCTATAAAGATAGAAAACATTATTGCTGATTTATGTTTTGGAAGAATCTGGATGCAAATCAGACCCAGTGCTTGATTTGCAGATGCTGGAACGAAAGCTAAATTAGTTCACCAACTGTCATTAGTTTAACTAATTAGTATCATCGATTTATGTGTAAATTAGTAAAACAATGTAAGGACAATTAAAACATTCTTTGGATGAAGAAATGTTTGTTAAAAATGATCTGCAGGGAAGCAATTAACCTTTGGAGAATTACTTTATTCATGGTTTGATCACCACAGTAAACAATCTAATTCCAGTATTTTGATCAAATCAGGAGTGTTCAAACACAGCAGAAAAGATTATATTCTGTTCTTAAACAATCTTTTTTTAAACAGAGTTCTGTTTGAACCATTAATAGCGATCTTTGTTATGAATTGCAGGCCTCAACCAACACGTGGGCGTTTTAAATGACTCAAATACATTTATTAAACAAAGAAAGGAAACACTCCTGTTTGATTGAGTAGCTCAAATTACAGGATTTAAAACGACTGTTTGTCGGGAAAAGTCTTTTAAAAACACAGATTAAAATTTCAGGCTGAGGCCTGGTTTACCCAAAGATAGCAGATGAAACTTAAAAAGTTAACAATGAAAAGGGCATCGAGGGCGAGAGGCGGAGGCAGGTTGTCCTCTGGATCATCGTCTGCCAGGCAGAGATGCGGGAGGAACAAACCAATGAAGTGGCGCACATATTTAAAATGGCATCAGCAGCTTTACAGAAGAAGCCTTTCAGCTCCTCTGGCAGCTCCACTTTGTCCACCTTCTTGAAGAAGGAGGATGCCAGCAAGGCGGTGTTGTTGGTTGCCGCAGCCGACTGAAAAGCGCATTGATGAGCACGATCATTGAACCTCACAATCAGCTGATCATGTTTGGAGGGATTTGAACCGGTTTGAACCGGTCGCTGTCCATCGAGCCTGATCATCTTAGCCCCAAAAGCTGAAGCGAGGCTGGGCTTCAGAGGGGGGAACGGGTGGAAAAAAACGATCTGTAAACCCCTCCATCCTGGTGATGGGAGCGTAGATGAAACGCCGTTTTACTGCAGGCTGCTGCAGGTTTTCTCCACTCACGCTGAGTGATGAGTGAGGAGAAGGAGCATCAGAGGCTTCGGTAAAAACCGTGGAGCTGCGGCACCTCCTAAACACCTGTTTAGAGGTTACCGGCTCACTCTGTGTGGAGAATGTGTGCGAGGAAGCTGCTGTGAGATCGGCTGATCTGACAGGCGAGCTGGAATCTGCTGGAATTTTGCCCTTACAGAGATGTTTATGTTTTATTTCAAAACGTTCAAAGCACATGTTGCACACATTCCCCGCAGCCAGTCATTTCTTTGGCGGTCTCCTCCGCTGCGGCTGGTTTGTCCAGGAGGACGTCTGCTGACGGCCTCTGGGGAGACGCTGAGCCACAGTCTGCCGGGCTGGGAGGCCCTGACGAGGCTGGGAGGAGGAGGAGGCTGATGGAGCAGCAGAGGTGGAGGCTGCAGCAGCTGTGGAGCGTCTCTGCTGCTGACGCTGGCCACGGCGGTCCCTCCATCGGCCAGAAGAGCGAGCGTTGGAGTTCTCCGGGGGAGGCCGCACCAGGTGGAGGACGGAGTCCGAGACCTCAGCAGTCCTCTGTGTCCTGTCGAGGACGGCCTGGAACCGGGGACCGAACAGGGCATCAGGGCTGATGGGACCTTCCAGCAGCTCCCTCTGTAGAGCCTCCGGCATCGAGGGGGAGAGGCGGAGCCAGGTTGTCCTCTGAATCATCGTCTGCCAGGCAGCGATGCGGGAGGAACAAACCGCTGAAGCAGCGCACATATTTAAAATGGCGTCAGCAGCTTTACAGAGGAAGCCTTTCAGCTCCTCTGGCAGCTCCGCTTCCTCCACCTTCCTTGATATGGCGAAAGCCAGCAAGGCGGTGTTGTTGGTCGCCGCAGCCGACTGAACAGCGCATTGATGAGCGCGATCAGTGAATCGCGCGATCAGCTGGTCATGTTTGGCGGGATGGACCGGTCGCTGTCCAACGACCTTGGTCATTTTTGCGCCAAAAACCGAAGCGAGGCTGGGCTCCAGAGGGGGGACAGGCGGAAAGCTCTCATCTGTAAACCCCTCCACTCTGGTAATGGGCGCATAGGTGGAGACTGGCGCCCTAATTTTCCCGGGCTCCGCTGCCGCCCCAGAGAGGTAGGTCATCACCGCCGGGAATTGAGGCCAGATGGGATCTGGATGACGAGGGTGAGCGGAGCCATACCTTCCCGCCAGATCGTCCGATCGAGGCGGGGCAAGCTGAGGGACGGAAAGTCCCTTCTCACCAGCTGCCTCCTGGATGATGCTAGGCAGATCCAGGAGCAGCGCGCAAACAGCTGGGAGCGGCGTCCTTGCCGACATGTGAAGGCCAGAGGTGGAGGAGCGTCCGCTCAGCCGTCTCCCTTCTGCCGCCAGGCTGCCCAGCTGGGAGGCAGCAGTGGGGCTGCCACTGCTGTCGTTTTCTTCACGGTGGGTGGAATCGTCCGATTCCCGCCCACCATCCAAGAACTCGATGGCTTCCTCCAGCGATTACCTTTCCCGCACCGGGAACGCCTCCTCAGCGTCAGCCTTGAAAAAGGCTGCCCTCCGCTGCTTCTCCTCTGGCGGGAGAAGCTGACAGGAGCGGCAGGTGGGTTGAGGTGTGAGGGCCAGGTCCGCATGGCGGGGACCGAGGCATCCCTCACAGAAGGCGTGCCGGTCATAAGACATGATGTAGCCGGTCTGGCAGGACGGATACAGACGGATGGTCTTGCTGGACATCGTTTCTTCAAGTGCTTTAGCTGGCTGAAGAAAAAAGGGGAGCCGATTGCGATAGCCTTAAAACGCGAAGCCTATACGAATTAGAACACCGATCTGTAAACCCCTCCATCCTGGTGATGGGAGCGTAGGTGGAAGCTGGCGCTCTTATTTTCGCGGGCTCTGCTGCCGCCTCAGAGAGAAACTTCATCACCGCCAGGAACTGAGGCCAGATCAAATCTTCCCGCCAGATCATCCGATCCAGGCGGGAAAGACTGAGGGACGGAAAGTCCCTTTTCCACCAGCTGCCTCCTGGATGATGGGAGGCAGATCCAGGAGCAGCGTGCCAACAGCTTAGAGCGGCTTTGTAGCCGACATGTGAAGGTCAGAGGTGGAGGAGCGTCTGCTCAGCCGCCTCCCTTCTGCCGCCAGGCTGCCCAGCTGGGAGGCAGCAGTGGGGCTGCCACTGCTGTCGTTTTCTTCACGGTGGGTGGAATCGTCCGATTCCCGCCCACCATCCAAGAACTCGATGGCTTCCTCCAGCGAGTACCTTTCCCGCACCGGGAACGCCTCCTCAGCGTCAGCCTTGAAAAAGGCTGCCCTCCGCTGCTTCTCCTCTGGCGGGAGAAGCTGACAGGAGCGGCAGGAGGGTTGAGGTGTGAGGGCCAGGTCCGCATGGCGGGGACCGAGGCATCCCTCACAGAAGGCGTGCCGGTCATAAGACATGATGTAGCCGGTCTGGCAGGACGGACACAGACGGATGGTCTCGCTGGACATCGTTTCTTCAAGTGCTTTAGCTGGCTGAAGAAAAAAGGGGAGCCGATTGCCTGGTCTCCCCGTAATTTATACGGGACCAGGGTGAGGCCCACACAGCAGGTGGGCGTGGACTAAATGCTTCAGTGCTGCGCTGTGCGCGCAAGGGGAATACCCACTAGCGATAGCCTTAAAACGCGAAGCCTATACGAATTAGAACACCGATCTGTAAACCCCTCCATCCTGGTGATGGGAGCGTAGGTGGAAGCTGGCGCTCTTATTTTCGCGGGCTCTGCTGCCGCCTCAGAGAGAAACTTCATCACCGCCAGGAACTGAGGCCAGATCAAATCTTCCCGCCAGATCATCCGATCCAGGCGGGAAAGACTGAGGGACGGAAAGTCCCTTTTCCACCAGCTGCCTCCTGGATGATGGGAGGCAGATCCAGGAGCAGCGTGCCAACAGCTTAGAGCGGCTTTGTAGCCGACATGTGAAGGTCAGAGGTGGAGGAGCGTCTGCTCAGCCGCCTCCCTTCTGCTACCAGGCTATCCAGCTGGGAGGCAGCGGTGGGGATGTTGCTGCCGTCTTCATCGCGGTGGGTGGAATCATCCAATTCCAATGGGAAGGGGACAAATTCCCGCCAGCATGACGACCTCTGGAAGCCGGGAGCCTTTGGTTTGGTGCCGGCCCAGGCTGGGGTGGTGGGGCAGGCGTCGTAGCAGCTCTGGAGGAGGCTGCTGAGGCTGTGCGGTCTCGCCAGCGGCCGTGGAGACCTTGGTCTGGGCAGGGCTGAGAAAGGTGCTTCCTCACTCTCTCGAGGTTCTCCGCTGAGCGCTGTTCCTGCTCCAGCACCGCTTGGAAGTGGGGACCAAACTGCCACTCCGAGCTGATGGGCCCTTCGAGGAGATCCTTCTGGAGAGCCTCTGGGATGGAGGACAGCTGGAGCCAGACGTGTCGCTGAATCATAGTCTGCCAGGCGGAGATGCAGGAAAAGCAGACGGCTGATGCAGCGCAGAGGTTAAGGATAACCCCCGCATTACATCTCCCGCTTTTTCGGCCAGCTACTCCGGATTTTCGGCCATCTTGGAGATGACGAAGGCCAGCAGGGAGATTTTGTTAGCTGCAGCAGACGCTTGAGCCACGGACTGATGGGAGCGGTCCGTGAGCCTGGTTATTAGCTGGTCTTTGGCAGCAGGAGGCACCGGGCGTCGTCCGACATGCCGGCCCGCCGTCACACCAAACACCGCAGCCAAGCTGGGCTCAAGGGGGGGGACCGGGGAAAACCCCCGATCAGTGAGCCCCTGAACTTTGGTGATAGGAGCATATGTTGAAATCGGCGCCTTATTTTTCCCGGGCGTCGAGGCTCCACAGGACAAATACGTCCCAATGGCGGGAAACACCGGCCATACTGGATCCCCTGAAGCAGCGTGAGTTGAAGAGAAACAGCCCAGCATGTCGTCTGGGAGAGGGGGACCAGCGGTGGTGGGGCCAGAGGAAACTCATCCTCCCCAAGTGGAGTGAAAATTTCCACTCGACGATTCCTCTCTTGCAAGGACAGCAGCTTGCAGTATGGGCAGGTGCCGTTCGGTGACAGGGCCATTCCGGCATGCTGAGCACCGAGGCAGCCCTCACACCAGCTGTGCAGGTCGTGGGGGAGGATGTAGCCGGTCTCGCAGTTCGGGCAGGTGCGGGCAGAACTTGCTCTGGATGAGGACATGATGGTTGTCTTCGTGCTGAAGAAAAACGGGGAGCCGATTGCCTGGTCTCACCGTAATTTATACTGGACCAGGGTGGGGCCCACACAGCAGGTGGGCGTGGACTAAAATGCTTCAGTGCTGCACTGCGCGCGCAAGGGGAATACCCACTAGCGATACCCTTACAGTACGTCCACACCAAAAGTGAATTAAGCAAGCGGCGAATCAGGTGTACATGTTATGTCAATGGAGGAGCGCTTTGAAGCGCGTCAGGGGGTCCCGCTTCAAATCAGAAGCAGATCTTCGCGGAGGATTTGTGGGAATGAGGAAATACTGATCAACATCGTGGCTAATCACCCTGAACTACATGACACAAGCTGCTTTCAATACAGAGACAGGAGAAAAAAAAATATTATAAATAGGTTAAACTATTTAGACAGGAATGCTCTTAAGAGGTTTGTGGGTGGCTCTTAAAAGAGCCGTTTTTGCTGTAAAAGCACCTCTCAGTCTAGAAGTCAGCCTTGAAACGGCCTCATCATCTGGTTTCCTGGTAGCAGCTCCAGCACCACGTCCCACGCTGCTCAAATATTATAAACTTTTACGAACCGCAGACAGATGGACAGCTGCTCAGAAATGTAGTTGGTGTTTCGGCAGGCAAAGCTTGGACCTTCACGGCACAAACTGGGCGAGCAGGTCACGTTCTCCAGGCGGCGAGGAGCCTGTGTTAATAGATCCCTCCGCCGTAGCTAGACTGTATCTATAGCTCACCAAACCCCCAGTTCAGCGGTCCCAGCTCTACCGGAGGCCAGGCCCAACACGTAATCCACTCTGTCCTCCGTCAGCTCGGTCCATAATCCACCCGCGGATACACTCTAGCCCCAGCTCTGCTGAAGGCCAGGTCGCGCGTGAAAATACCATATTTGAAGCGCGTCCAGTTCGCTTTGTACACGCTTCAAGGTGCGAATGTTCAAGCATCCAGCTGGGGGCATGTGGCGCGTTTTGACGCTTATGGTGTGGACACGGCGTTAAAGGGCGAAGCCTATACGAAATAGAACTAACTTATCTACCTGCATCTGGTTATGAACCCTGCAAAGGGTGCTGGGAAATAGTTTTTACATATTTCCTATAGAACAAAGCCTGTATGAAACAATGTATTTCTTTAAAATTATATAACTTTTAATTTTCATTAATGGTAATACAGGATTTAATCAAAGTTGTTCCTTTTTTTGAAGAACTAAATACTGTATTTTGTTAATCAACTCCCAGTAGACTGTCTACAAATATATTGTGAAAATTTAGCATTGTTAATATTGTTTGCTCTTGCTTAAGCTGGATGTTTCTGGAATTGTATGATATATTTTTTCTATGTTTTTTTTTTCATTGAAAAAACACAAATGTTAAAACACGTGTATTTAGTTGAGTTCTTCTTTGCACAGTCTTTCTTAGTCTTTCATTGTCTTTCTTGAGTCAAACTCCTGGATCCTCTACCTACTCTATCCTAATATCACTTAATCAAAAACAAAAAAACAAAACATGTTTTAACCAAAAATGCACCAAGGACAGAAACCTGGTGTTTATGGTAAAGGGATACTTCTTGTTTGTTTACAAGCTTGTTCTACTGTTATTTTCCAGATGAAGACATCATTTGGATATTAATTAAAAATACTTTACATTGTCACTGTAACCCTGTTGTAACACAGATACATTAACTATTGTAAGTATTCATTTAATACATTTGGTGTTGATAAAGTTTGATTTGAAAGCATTTTTTGATTAACATTTGTCATATTTGTGTTTTTTAATGTCATTGTACTCTCAAAATTATTGGAATTTCCTCATATTTTTGTCTGTTTTTAAATAATTTTAAATAATCAGTGCCAATAGAACTGTTCTGATTGGTTACTCTGTGCTTGAGCAGCCTTTTTTGCTTATTTTTACTTTTGAATCCTTGGATGACTTTATTATTTAGTGCTATTCTCAACGTGAAGATCAAGTTAATTTGTATAGGACTTTACAACAGCGACAACTGCCCGAAGTGCTTCACAGAAGATCACAGAAATATATAGGAATATAGAAGAAAAACCCATTAAGATAATAAAAATGAAAGCAAAAATGACCAGGGGCTACCTTTGGTTAAAGCCTGCTGATGTAGGTACATTTTTACTAATTTTTCTAAATGAGGCTAGACAGTTGGCAGTTCTGACGTTAAAGGGGAGACTGTTCCAGAGGTTTGGGGCAGCAACTGAAAAGGCTGTATTGTTACACGACCTGTATTTGGTTCTCAGCACGACTAAAAGCAACTGGATGCTCGACCTGATGGTCCTGGCCGGTGTATGCGGTATAATAAGCTCCGAGAAGGAGCAGGAGGCCAGGGTATTTAGTAGGGGCGGGAATCTTACAACATCTCACGATTCAATTCGATTCCGATTCTTGGGTTGACGATTCGATTCAGAAACGATTCTCGATTCAAATAAAAAAAATGTCTTAATCAATACTCTTCCATTCATTATTTGTGTTTGTACTACACACAACTTGATCTGCCAAGTGATGTGATGAAGTGAGCCATGAATGTAATAGGGCATTAACACAAAATGGATTTTACAATCTATGTTGAGAGAAGGGAACTGGTTCAAAAGTAACAAGACATGAAATTGCAGCTGGACATCCAAGACCTTTTAAACAAAATTTCTAGTCTTGAAAAAAAAGCTTATATATTTTAAGAAGAAAAAAATATGTAGTAGAAAATACATTGAAAATATTTAGTATGCACCAAATCTTGCTTATCAACCATCATTAAACAAAAATGTATGGCTTATGTAATTATTTTCATTGTTTTTGTTTGAAATTTTAAAAGTCCTAACGTTATTGAACTCACCATATATTTCGGGCGTCCTTGAAAGCGCCACAGGCGTGCAGCTTATGAAGAAAGATTGCTCTTATATACTTGCAGATTTATAAAAAATAAAAATGAAAACTTTAGCCAAGGGTGTCATTAGCATGGAGAAGAACTTTTAGACGGCCCAAACATTTACCTTCAGCAAAGACGGGGCGGGCTGAATTTCTTTCGTCTTTCATGCTGAAGCTGTAGCCTAGCCTGCAAACGACTCAGTAGAGTCAAGTCCTGTACACAGGGGTGCCGCCAGAAATTCTGGGCCCTATGGAAACAAAAATTTCTGGGCCCCCTACATTTTTTACAGATAAAATGTAACCCAATAAACATGCCCTGTATACTTTAAAAAAGATACTTAGCAAATTGCATAGTTAAAATGTCTGATGAGTAAAAGCCTAAAAAAACAAGAAAAAGCTATGGAAATATGTACTTGTTTACATAAAAGGAGAATATTTATTATCTCAATTGCAATTGCAAACACAACAGAACATAATGTACACATATTGACATATACTTTACGTGAACAAGCTTTAACTGGGTCCAACTGCTCAATCAGGAAACATCAGCTACAACTAACCCATAATTAAATCAGTCCAAGACTAAAACTAGGCCAAAATGGCTCAAAATCAAGACACCAGGAGTAATGCCAGGCCTAAACCAGTCCAGGACTAAACAAGTACTGAACCAGACATAAACTGTTTGTTATCCAGGTATAACAAGTTATGTTCAACATCACTTTATAATGGCCCAGCGGCGTGCCTTTCTGCTGGCAAAATCATGTATCAAATCATCAAAGTTCAGCTTTCTTGCCAGTTTGCTTTCAATGGACAGTATGGCAAGGTGACAAAGTCTGTCCTGCAACATAGCAGACCTAAGATAATTTTTAATCAGTTTGAGCTTACTGAATGCTCTCTCGCCACCTGCATTGTTGAATAATATGAAATAGATAACTATACAACACAAGAAAAAAATTAGACAATCCAAAACTGTATTTTTTTTGTATAGTTTTCTTAATATAAAATATTAAATATCTATTCTGTAAACTAATTATAGCCAATGGTTACCACAGACACATTTTTATTCCACTTTATATTATTTTTTCAAGGGGCATTTTATTCATATTAAGAACGTCAAGTTTGACAGCATCGATCGTAGCAGCAGCACTGTCACTTCACAGAACACACGGCAAACTGATTTTGTAATTTTTGAAGCGTGTAGATTACTTTTTGTTTAGTAAAGTTATCATCATGTGGAGAACACAGTAGATAAGACGTGCTTAGAGCTTTCAATCTTCGTGAAGTTTTGCGCTCAGGCTCACCTTGTTTGGCTGAGACGGGGACGGGGGCCGCGGGGGAAGGAAGACGTGGGTGTGCAGCGGCCGCTGAATCTGTGTCTACGAGACATGATAACCCGGAGACAGCAGAGATGTTATTATTGTTGGATGTAAATCATAATTCAGTAATTATTTTACTAAGCTAGCTAGATAAAAGCAGGTCATGTAGCAACAAAAATAAGTAAGTGAAAGTTTTGGAATACAGGAATAGGGCAAGCTACCTTTCTTTTTGAAAAACTGTGTGACATACTGTCGACTTCGGCGTTCTCGGTCTTCTCTTTCCTTCTTTTCTTTCCGTTTTTGATGCCCTGACTTTTGATGTGACATGCCTGCGTGTGTCACTATCTGCACTGCATCATAACAAATGCAATAAGCAAGAGACGTTACGCTAGCGAGTGTAGCTCGGACAGCGCAGGTGGAATGAACCATTGTGAGGGGTGTGTGACTTAAACAGTAAATACATTATTTGTTTGTTAAATATTAAATCTATGGTCAAAACGGACAAAATACACATTAAGTGTATGAGGGGCCCTAGCACATTTAACGTATGTATAAAAAAGAGAAAAGAAATAAGAAAAGAAAGAGGGTCTGCTCTTCTGGGCCCTTCATCAGCCTGGGCCCTTAGAATCGTCCTAACCTTCCACCCCTTTACGGCGCCCATGCCTGTACACAAAGAGTTACAGTTCTCCAGTCTGCAGGTAATGAACAGATGGATCACATGTTCAAAGGTGTTGGCTGAAAGGTACGGCTTTACCTTCACCAAGATCATAAGATGATAAAAGCCAGACGACAACAGCACTAACCTGGTGGGAGTGTTTTAAAGGACAATCAGTAAAAAACAAGACAGGACTTTTAACAATATTCTTGTTAAAAGGAGACAGAATACCTAATGTGAAATCTGAGGGAGCCTTGGATGGAGAGCTACCAAAGAGGAGAATCTCTGTTTTATCGTAGAGTTTCAGGAAGTTTAGAGCCATGCAGCTTATAACATCTTTAAGACACTTTAAAACAGACTGAAATGAATTGGTTCCTGCCTGCGGGGGCAGATAAATTTGAAGATAATCTCCGAACCAGTGGAAATAAATATTGTACTAGCAAAAAATGGTACCAAATGGTATGTATAAAGCAAATTACATCGGGTCTAGGATAGAGCTCTGTGGCACACCAAACAAATGACCTAATTATTGACACTTTGTCAGAAAAGACTGCTAAAAATGTATCACACAGTGTTTGTGAAGGTACCACACCTCTAGGTTCACAGGGTTGAATACAATAGGCTACTTAAATAATAAAGTGCTTAAATAATACCTCTAATACAGGTGATAATTTTAGAGAAAACAATTTAAGAATTTTCTACTAGAAGTTTTGCTTATTAATGAATATTAACACGTGGCAGCTGCTGTGGAGAGATGATGGCTCCTTCAGGCAGGAGGAGCCATCAGGAGTTACCCAGAGATCGTCTGGCCGCTGCGCAGGATGTGGTGCGGACGATCTGTGCAGGTAAAATTATTGTTTGTGCTGCTTTGGTTTTTGAGATATTAAACTTTATTTTATAGGTAATAATTCAGAGGTCACCATTTTGGACAGCACCAAAATGGACCAAAAGTGTCTACTTTTTTGTGCTGATTTGTGCAGGTAAAATTGTTTGTGCTGCTGCCATTTCTGGTATGTAGCCTACTTTTATTTTGTTGTTGCTGTAAAATGTGCTTTTCAAATTACTTTTCACTTTGTGTGCAGTTGTTCAATAAAATTCAGTAAATAAAGCGTATATTGTTATTTAATTAAAATATTTAAATCTGTAATGCATCATAAAACAAAGATGCAAGGGCTTCTTCATTAATCTTACACTCTCATTAACGTTTTTATGAAGGACCAACAAGCAAGCAGTCATTTGTATCAAATATTTTTTGGCCGACAAAATGTATTATTTAGTGTTAGTATTTCTGTGGAATTTTTAAAACATATTAAATCTGACTTCTGAGCAAGTATAAACTTTAAATACTTAGGTTTTAAGTACTTTTTTTTAAGTTAACCTATAATACAGTAAACTGCCAAACTTAAAAAAAAATGGTTATTTTCATTTGAAAATCCAAGCCACATTTTTATAAAGCACTTTCAAAACAACCAGTACACAGGACCAAAGTGTTGTATAGTACATGTTAATATAGCTTAAAATTCAAACCATTACAATAAAATCCAAAAACCGCGGATTGGGAGGTACAATAAAATCCAAAAAGCAAATTAAATAAACTTATGATGAAAACAACAAATGCACGAAAGTGTAGACTGCTGGAGAACGGGGCATTCGATTTATATGCCTTGAAAGCCTTTTGAAGATGGAGATTATATTTTATTGCTATTATTTGCACTTCACAAGAGGCCATTCCCCAAAATAGCAAAATGTCCACTTCCAGCTGAGTCAGCAGCTAGAAGAAAAGATGTCAGCAAAGGCCTTGTTCACTTTTGCGAGGCTAAATAAACAAAACAGCTCGTCAACTGTGGAAATCAGTGATCCAGAAAGTAATATTGAAACAGAGATGGACTCTGGTTGCACTTCATGGTCGAGAAAAGTGTCAGGCTTTTGAACTTGAAGTAACTTTTAAGGACTGGGTTAAATTTATTACTGAAAAGGTTAAATGCAGAGAAAAGTTTTCTCCTTCTCAAAAAAGGGGAATACACCATTTTGAAGCCTGTAACTTGGACTAATATGATCATATGTGGAAGAAGATCAAAAACGCATGCACACTTGGACATTAGAGGCAACCGTAATGGCCAGTTCCAAATGTCCTATGACAGACAGCCAGCAGTTAATTGCCCAATGATGCTCCAGTGATACATGAGAAATACAGATCTCTGATTGGCCACTCCTAGATTTATGTCTGGAAACCTGTGAGAGCAGATTGCCAAACAGCTGTGTGAGGGCAGAACCAGCTGTATGGAGGTCAGCGGTGGCAACAGATCTGATGGATGTTGGAGATCCTGAACAAAGAGAACTCTGCAAAAAGGCAACAGAGAAAAGTCTTGGAATTAGGTGAGAAAGATCCTATAACATCTCTGAAATTATGAAACTATAATGTTCTTCACTGTAGTAGCATAAAATATATTTGACTGGACAGGTTATTCTGTCACTACTGAAGTCTCACTCAGCTGCATGTTTACAAGACATTTAAAAAAAAAATCTCCCCTAACTATGTTTTGATGCAGCTGACAGTTGTTAAAGGCACAGTGTGTAATTTTCGGCCAGTAGGGGGCAGTGCATACCTAAATTATCACAAGCATGCGGTTCTATTTCGTATAGGCTTCGCGTTTTAAGGCTATCGCTAGTGGGTATTCCCCTTGCGCGCGCAGCGCAGCACTGAAGCATTTAGTCCACGCCCACCTGCTGTGTGGGCCCCACCCTGGTCCCGTATAAATTACGGGGAGACCAGGCAATCAGCTCCCCTTTTTTCTTCAGCCAGCTAAAGCACTTGAAGAAACGATGTCCAGCGAGACCATCCGTCTGTGTCCGTCCTGCCAGACCGGCTACATCATGTCCTATGACCGGCACGCCTTCTGTGAGGGATGCCTCGGTCCCCGCCATGCGGACCTGGCCCTCACACCTCAACCCTCCTGCCGCTCCTGTCAGCTTCTCCCGCCAGAGGAGAAGCAGCGGAGGGCAGCCTTTTTCAAGGCTGACGCTGAGGAGGCGTTCCCGGTGCGGCAAAGGTACTCGCTGGAGGAAGCCATCGAGTTCTTCGATGGTGGGCGGGAATCGGACGATTCCACCCACCGTGAAGAAAACGACAGCAGTGGCAGCCCCACTGCTGCCTCCCAGCTGGGCAGCCTGGCGGCAGAAGGGAGGCGGCTGAGCGGACGCTCCTCCACCTCTGGCTTTCACATGTCGGCGAAGACGCCGCTCCCAGCTGTTGGCGCGCTGCTCCTGGATCTGCCTAGCATCATCCAGGAGGCAGCTGGTGAGAAGGGACTTTCCGTCCCTCAGCCTGCCCCGCCTCGATCGGACGATCTGGCGGGAAGGTATGGCTCCGCTCACCCTCGTCATCCAGATCCCATCTGGCCTCAATTCCCGGCGGTGATGACCTTCCTCTCTGGGGCGGCAGCGGAGCCCGGGAAAATTAGGGCGCCAGTCTCCACCTATGCGCCCATCACCAGAGTGGAGGGGTTTACAGATGAGAGCTTTCCGCCTGTCCCCCCTCTGGAGCCCAGCCTCGCTTCGGTTTTTGGCGCAAAAATGACCAAGGTCGTTGGACAGCGACCGGTCCATCCCGCCAAACATGACCAGCTGATCGCGCGATTCACTGATCGCGCTCATCAATGCGCTGTTCAGTCGGCTGCGGCGACCAACAACACCGCCTTGCTGGCTTTCGCCATATCAAGGAAGGTGGAGGAGGCGGAGCTGCCAGAGGAGCTGAAAGGCTTCCTCTGTAAAGCTGCTGACGCCATTTTAAATATGTGCGCTGCTTCAGCGGTTTGTTCCTCCCGCATCGCTGCCTGGCAGACGATGATTCAGAGGACAACCTGGCTCCGCCTCTCCCCCTCGATGCCGGAGGCTCTACAGAGGGAGCTGCTGGATGGCCCAATATGCCCTGATGCCCTGTTCGGTCCCCGGTTCCAGGCCGTCCTCGACAGGACACAGAGGACTGCTGAGGTCTCGGACTCCGTCCTCCACCTGGTGCGGCCTCCCCCGGAGAACTCCAACGCTCGCTCTTCTGGCCGATGGAGGGACCGCCGTGGCCAGCGTCAGCAGCAGAGACGCTCCACAGCTGCTGCAGCCTCCACCTCTGCTGCTCCATCAGCCTCCTCCTCCTCCCAGCCTCGTCAGGGCCTCCCAGCCCGGCAGACTGTGGCTCAGCGTCTCCCCAGAGGCCGTCAGCAGACGTCCTCCTGGACAAACCAGCCGCAGCGGAGGAGACCGCCAAAGAAATGACTGGCTGCGGGGAATGTGTGCAACATGTGCTTTGAACGTTTTGAAATAAAACACAAACATCTCTGTAAGGGCAAAATTCCAGCAGATTCCAGCTCGCCTGTCAGATCAGCTGATCTCACAGCAGCTTCCTCGCACACATTCTCCACACAGAGTGAGCCGGTAACCTCTAAACAGGTGTTTAGGAGGTGCCGCAGCTCCACGGTTTTTACCGAAGCCTCTGATGCTCCTCTTCACTCATCACTCAGCGTGAGTGGAGAAAACCTGCAGCAGCCTGCAGTAAAACGGCGTTTCATCCACAATGACGCCTCCTCTCAGTGCGCGGTGGCCCGCCAAAGCTTTGACGTGAGCCCGCAGCCTTCTGCAGAGGTTACCCAGCAGCCCTTTCGGCTGCAGCCCCCCATGGGTTCCCCCCGGAGATTCTCCGCGGTGGGTAACGGCGGCAGGGGCTCTAAGCTGGCTGATGTCCAGGAGGACAGCAGCTCAGCAGCAAAATGCGCGCCCGCTCTCAGAGCGTTACTCCGAGTGGCAGCGCGTCTGTTACCTGGACAGGTGGATGAGCAGACTGATCAGCAGGGGTTACACGCTGCAGTTTGCGTCCCACCCTCCGCAGTTCAGAGGGATCGTGGAAACAGTTCTGTCCTCCCCGGAGCAGAGCTCCGCTCTCCAGTCAGAGCTGCAGGAACTCCTGATGAAAAACGTCATTTCCAGGGTTCCCCACGGAGAGGAAAACACCGGGTTTTATTCCCGTTATTTCCTGGTTCCGAAAAGAACGGGAGGAATGAGACCCATTCTCGATCTGTCCCTGTTCAACAAATCGGTCGTGGAGAGACAGTTCCATATGCTGACAATCAGACAGCTGCTGGAAAATGTTCACCAGAACGACTGGTTCACCTCCATAGATCTGAAGGACGCATATTTCCACATCCCCATCATCCCGAAGCACCGCAGATTTCTGCGTTTCTGCTTCCAGGGGATTCCCTATCAGTACCACCGCCTCCCGTTCGGTTACTCTCTCGCTCCGCGCACGTTCTCCAAATGCGTGGACACGGCGCTGCAGCCATTACGCACGGCGGGGATGAGGATCCTCTTTTACCTGGACGACCTGCTGCTGCTGGCTCGGTCCAGAGAGGAAGCAGCTGTGCAGACCAGAACCTTAGCGGTACACCTGCTAAACCTGGGCTTCTCCATAAACTGGGAAAAGAGTTCTGTTCTCCCATCCCAGATGATCGTTTATCTGGGGGTGGAGTTAAACTCAGCCGTAATGAGAGCTCGGCTGTCACAGCCAAGATCCGAGGCTCTGTCTGCGCTGCTCCGCCGCATCCAGCCTCACAGCGCGGTGACGGCTCTGTCAGTGATGCGGCTGCTGGGAATGATGTCAGCGGCTCACGTTGTTGTTCCGCTGGGTTTGCTCCACATGAGACGCATTCAGAGGTGGTTCACTCGGCTACGAGTGGATCCTGTGCGCCAGAAGAGGCGAATGATCTCCGTCCCTCCATCAGTGAGAGGCGATCTGACCCACTGGGGAAACCCCCACATCGTGTCAGAGGGGGTTCCCCTCAGCAGACCGACGTCACACGTCTCTGTGTTCACAGACGCCTCCCTGTCAGGTTGGGGAGGAACGTGTCTGTCTCAGGCGGTGGGAGAACTGTGGCCAGATCACATGTCTCTCCATATAAATGTTCTGGAGCTGCTCACGGTGTGGAAAGTGACTCAGCATTTTGCCCATCTGCTGCGGGGTCAGCACGTTCTGATCCACACGGACAACAAAGTAGCAGCAGCCTACATCAACCGCCAGGGCGGGGTTCGCTCGGCTCAGCTGCTGGGCATCGCCAGACAGATACTGAGCTGGGCGCGCTGCAACCTGCTCTCCATCAGAGCAGTTTACATCCCCGGAGTCCTGAACAGAGGAGCGGACATCATGTCCAGAGGAGGCCCACGTCACGGAGACTGGAGCCTCCACGCCGTGCTGATCGCTCAGATCTGGAGCAGATTCGGCAGAGCGGAAGTGGATCTGTTCGCCTCACAGGAGAACGCGCAGTGCCCGCTGTGGTTCTCTCTGAGCCCACGGGACGATCCACCGCTAGGCGTGGACGCTCCTTCATGCTTTCCCTCCGGTTCCGCTGATTCCGCGGCTCCTGGATCGAGTCAGAGAGGAACAGCTGTCAGTAATCCTCGTAGCACCACAGCGCAAAAGCGCACCGTGGTTCCCGGATGTGCAGCAGCTGCTCTCCGCCAGCCCGTGGCAGCTGCCGTGGAGAGAGGATGCGCTCCTCCAGGCGGGAGGAGCCATCAGGAGTTACCCAGAGATCGGTCAGGCTCTCTGGGTCTGGCCGCTGAACGGGAGCGCTTAGAGAGGCTCGGCCTCCCGCAGGATGTGGTGCGCACGATTCAGGGCGCACGAGCCGCGTCCACCACGGCGCTATACGCATCAAAATGGGCAGCCTTCCAGCGCTGGTGCGCAGAGAAAGGCGCAGATCCCGTTTCATGTCCGCTAAGCTGCGTGCTGTCGTTCCTTCAGCAGCTGATGGACAGAAATTTAGCTTTCAGCACAGTTAAAACTTATGCTGCAGCTATTTCTTCCTGTCATGAAGGTTTTGGTGACAGAACGGTCTTTAACCATCCCCTGATGAAGCGCTTCCTGAGAGGCGTACGTAGACACAGACCTGTGTCCCGCCCACTCGCTCCTCAGTGGGATTTAGCGCTGGTGCTGCGCGCTCTGGTTAAAGCTCCATTTGAGCCTCTGGATCAGGCTACACTAAAGTTTCTGTCGTTTAAAAGAGCCCTGCTGTTGGCTCTGACATCCGCAAAGAGAGTGAGCGATTTATCCGCTCTGTCTGTCGCTCCTTCCTGTCTCAGAATACGAGAGGACGGCAGCTCAGCTGTTCTGCGTCCTAATCCTGCTTTTACACCTAAAAGCATCACAAGCTCGTTCAGGTCCAGACTGATAACTCTGGATGGCTTTTATCCCCCTCCTCATCACTCTGAGGAGGAAGCCATGTCTCATCTACTCTGTCCCGTGCGCGCGCTCTCGTGTTACTTGGCGCGCACGGCTGCACTGCGCTGCTCCCAGCGTCTGTTTGTGCATTACAGAGGAAGCTCTGCAGGACGTCCTCTGTCCGTTCAGCGCCTCTCTCACTGGTTATGTGAGGCGATTTCACAAGCTTATATTTCCTCTGGGATCGATCCTCCACAGAATCTCAGAGCTCACTCCACCAGAGGGATTTCATCCTCCACAGCTCTGCATGGAGGGATGAGGGTGGATGACATCTGCGCTGCAGCTTCCTGGTCATCCCCCTGTTCATTTATTCGTTTCTATCTGAGAGACGTTTCCACTTTCTCCATGACTCATTCTGTTCTCAGTTTTCTGACAGAATGATGGGTTTATTTCTTCTCTCACTCCTTCCTGCAGGCAGAGACAGGATGAGATGATATTTATTTATAGTCACAGTTGTGACTTCACCTGTTAATTGTTCCTGCAGCTGCGTTTCATTACGCCCCCTAGTGGACAGAGGTTATTCCCCTCTGTTACGTTGCGGGCGGCACACAGCTGTTCTTCCCGCCGCATGACGTCATCACGCAGCCGGTTATTTCTTTATCCTCTTAATGAGGAGTTATTGACCTGCTCTGCTCATCATGACACTGTTACGGTTCGTAACCTTTGTGTGTCACTATTCACAGCAGCAGGTCTGTTATCTCAGCCTTCAGGCTGGATGGAGATTATTCTCCTCCAGGCTTCATGTATAGAAGGCTGAGTGTGCATTATTTTGTGTGAGCAGGTGCTTCATGTTGGTGGTCTGGATGGACCCAGTGAGGCATAGACTACATCCTGCTTCGCCTTTAACCCACTAGCGATAGCCTTAAAGGGCGAAGCCTATACGAAATAGAACGTTGGTTACGTATTGTAACCCCAGATTCTATGAGTATAGGCGCAGCCCTTTAAGCGCTGGGCCTCACTGGTTCCTAAATGGCTGAAGAAAAAATTGCTATTTGGGAGCCGATTGCCTGGTCTCCCCGTAATTTATACGGGACCAGGGTGGGGCCCACACAGCAGGTGGGCATGGACTAAATGCTTCAGTGCTGCGCTGCGCGCGCAAGGGGAATACCCACTAGCGATAGCCTTAAAGGGCTGCGCCTATACTCATAGAATCTGGGGTTACAATACGTAACCAACGTATTTGTGTCTTTGAGGAAGAAACTCAACAACGGAGGTCCAACTAGTGCTGTTTTCAAACGCTCAATTCCCTGAGAATTATCTATTTGCAGCAACATGACGAGCACATCAGTCTCTCTTTCATCGCTTGGAACTAGCGAAGAGGTAAAAATGTATTTATGGAGAAACTTTTTTTTGCATTATGAGGGGAAATCAATGTTTTAATAGCGGGCTTGTTCCGTGCGCTTTGTCCATCCGGGCTCTTGTAGAAGTAAAGACGTCATCTAATATGGCTTTCCCCTGAAAAGAGGACCCGCGCCTATGTATTTTAAAACTGATTTTTAAAGTCAATATTTTGCTATTAATGTGCTTTACGTAATTATTATAACATAATTTCATGGCTATTTTCAAAGATGTACTGCAAAAACTACACATTGTCACTTTAAGACTGAGTTGTAAATGGCTGAGACCACGGACTAAAACTGGGAGCTGGTTCCACAGGAGAGGAGCCTGATAACTAAAAAATCTGCCTCCCATTCTACTTTTAGAAATAGGAACTACGTGTAAACCTGCATTCTGAGAACGAAGTGCTTTGCTAGGAACACATAGAACAATCAGATCTCTGATGTATGATGGAGCTTGATTATTACGGGCTTTATAAGTAAGGAGGAGGATCTTAAACTCTATTCTGGATTAACAGGGAAACAAAGGAGAGAAGTTAAAACAGGAAAAATGTGATCTCTCTTTTTAATATCATTAGAACTCTTGCTGCAGCATTTTGATCCACAGAAGTTCAATTTCGGATAGGCTTCGCCCTTTAAAGCTATTGCTAGTGGGTACTCCCCTTGCCCGCCCAGCTAACAATACGTAACCAACGGCTTTTAATCGCATTTTGTCAAATTCCTGACAATAAAGAATTACAGTCGTCCAGCCTTAAAGTAACAAATGCATGGACTAGTTTCTCTGCATCACTCCATGAACAGGATGTTTCTGATTTTAGCAATATTCTGGAGATGAAAGAATGAAATCTTTGAAACCGGATTAATATTTATCAAGTCTTGGTCAAAAATTACACTGAGGTTCTTTACAGTATTAACAGAGGCCAATTTAATGCAATAGTGATTGACCTCGCAGTTTCCTTTTAAAAGCTTCCGATCCAAAGACAACAATTTCTAGTTAAATCTCAACTGTCTTCTGGGTGTTCAGCTCCCGGTTTTGGTGGCTACACAAGCATACCAGACGTTGAACCTCCATTCTCTTGACTTCCTCCCTAAGATTTTTCTTCTTAAAAAAAGACTTGCAATTTACTTGCCACTCTAGACAGGAATAGAAGTCCCTCTCTTTCAAAGTACCAGCTTCCCAGTAAACTCAAACACTATTGAAATGGAGTTGAAAAACACAAAACGTGGGCTTTTCAACAAGAAAACTTGCCTGGTCTAGTTGATCACTTTATTGCTCATCATCTTTCCTTCGTCTAAGGAAATATATGGACTTCTGCAAATAAATAAAAAAAAACCTCAAAGATGAGGTAACAGTGGGGTCACTTATATTTACATATGCCAATTCTAGATCTATGACTATTTACAGTAAATAAAAATGGATGCTCACTCATTTGTTGGCTCTGTCCTGCCGCAAACATTCCTCCAGCTGATGAAGATTCAATTTTCTCTGAAATCAACAAGACATTAGAATTTGTATTTTAGGTTAAAATATTAAGTTTAACCTCTGTCAATGTCCTAAACGATCAATTATGAGCAGCTTCCCAAAAGTTATAATTAGGTCCCGAGATAATGGATGAAGCACCATCTGGTGGACAACCAAAAGACACATTTATGGCAAAAATAATCTACTGAAATCCCCAACATGTCTGTTACAGCGATTTTGTTACTTTTTTAATTTGAAGACTCACTCAACTGTCACTCAATAACCTATAACTGTATTAATTGACAGTCAGGTTTGTCCGAAAAATATCTGCTGTCAAATGAGTGTAAAGTCAGTCATCGATTGAAAAGATTTTGTGAACAAATTTTTCTGTTATTCCTTGTTATGTGTCTTGAGTTTTTTTTTCTGTAAACATAAAAAATGTCAAATTGATGCATTTGTTAATGTAGAAATTATACTGTCAATAAAAGTCATGTGCTTTGGGACTTTATTTTGTTACTCCAATTCACTGGTGCGCGGAAGTCAATATGGTAATATGAAAACTTGATAAACTTGTTCTGATTGGACGACTATCCTTCTACCTAACGCTGACCAATCAGCGGATATAGAATAGCTATAAATAGATGACGCTCCTCTTTAGAGCGTCACTTGCTTTATATTTCTTTTGAACTGCGGGTCAAGTGTATCCAATTTGAAATGTCAGGACGTGGAAAGACCGGAGGCAAAGCCAGAGCTAAGGCCAAGACCCGCTCGTCCCGTGCGGGACTTCAGTTCCCCGTGGGCCGTGTTCACAGGCTGCTCAGAAAGGGAAACTATGCCGAGCGTGTCGGTGCCGGAGCTCCAGTCTACCTGGCCGCAGTGCTCGAGTATCTGACCGCTGAGATCCTGGAGCTCGCTGGAAACGCTGCCCGCGATAACAAAAAGACTAGAATCATCCCCCGTCATCTGCAGCTGGCTGTCCGCAACGACGAGGAGCTCAACAAGCTGCTGGGAGGAGTTACCATCGCTCAGGGTGGTGTTCTCCCCAACATCCAGGCTGTGCTGCTGCCCAAGAAGACTGAGAAGGCCGCCAAGGCCAAGTAAAGCAGGACTGCATAAAGAAACAACCAAAAGGCTCTTTTAAGAGCCACCCACATCCATCTAAAGAGCAATATCCCGATTTAATCACCAATATTTGATCTTATAAGCGCCCTAATCAACTTACTGCAAACATGTGTAGTTTGGTGTAAATCTGCCAAAAACTATTTTAAAAAATGACAATTGATTCTGATCACCAGGCTTCATTTTATTTATTCTCAAATGCAGCTAACATTTTTCAGAAGTTGTAAGATAAAAATTTTTGGCATCAGGATAACAAGAGATAGTAAAAGTTTCCTTAAAGGAAATGCAGCCTACATGGAAAAAAGTCATGAGCCAAAAAAATAAAGCTACGTTTTTGTTTTATCAAGAAGTCTCATTGTTACAGTAACACACTTCGAGGGGATCCTGGCCAAGGATGGCGGAAATAAGTTGCAAAAAATAATACATGTATCGACAGGACAAATGTTACATACCACACCACAAATATCTGTGCATTCAGTAAACATACTGAAACACAAACAAGATATTAAGTTGGGCTCATACAGACCTTAAAAGGCACTAAATAAAATAATTACACTGCTCTATCAAAGTTGACTTTAAAAGGTTTTTAAAAGTATTGAAAGGTGGAAGTTATTCTAGATTTAGGGTGTTTTGATGTTCATTCTAGATTTGTTGGTGCATACGATGAGAACTGTTCTTGTCCAACTACTGTTCTTGTTGATGGGGTAACTTATATCATGGGCCAAAATAATAAAGCACAACTTGGTTTTATTATAACATGAAATTACAACAAAGTATCACAAATAAAGGGATTCTTTAAAAACTCAGGATAAGTACATATATTTGACCTGTATATCCTACAGTGATTAAGGGTACATTAGATAGGTATTAAATAATTCATTTTGGTTTGTTTTAATTTTATTTATAAGTGCTTTTGTGAGTGAAATTTTAGAAAAAATAAAAACGCTGACCTGATTTATCTATCGGGTTTTATTTTGAAACTTTGTTCATGGCATAAAAATGTGTCGTGTTGTAGGAAACTTGAGGCGGAAGTAAAAATTTGGCGGGATAGGTGTCTTCTCCTACGTCCGTGATGTCTGTTTAAATAGAAATGCTCCAACCCGTCCTCATTCAGTGTTTAGTTGACACACAACTAGAGAACAATGAGCGGACGTGGAAAGGGAGGTAAGGGACTCGGCAAAGGAGGCGCTAAGCGTCATCGTAAAGTCCTCCGTGATAACATCCAGGGAATCACCAAGCCCGCTATCCGCCGTCTTGCTCGCCGCGGTGGAGTCAAGCGTATCTCCGGTTTGATCTACGAGGAGACCCGCGGAGTATTGAAGGTTTTCCTGGAAAACGTGATCCGTGATGCCGTCACCTACACCGAGCACGCCAAGAGGAAGACCGTGACCGCCATGGATGTGGTCTATGCTCTGAAGAGGCAGGGCCGCACTCTGTACGGCTTCGGAGGTTAAATCAACATCAACTCTTCATCAAAAACCAACGGCTCTTTTAAGAGCCACCCACACTTCTCAAGGGATGATTCCTATATTTCATTCCCCTGCGGAATATACTTCTATAAGACGTGTCGTCTAAATTCAAACCAAAATTAGCCAGTCAATAACTTTTATTAAATCTTCAATGTGTCTATAATCAACATATTATAGAAACAAATAAGGCATATCAGAACCTTTTTTAAATTATACACCAAAATGCGTTGAATCAGCAAGTAAATAAAATATACAGTTAAATAAAGAAACGAAGAAAAAAACAAGACAAAATGATCATTGAGTGAGGCACTTATTTACATAGTGTTGTAACCAATACATTTATTGGAGAATTCTTTACTGCCTAAACTAACCCCTTCAACACAGTGATCTCATCTTAGACATACATGCATCACTAATTGTTTTAACCTGGATTGGAACGGATTTAATCACTTTATTGTATTCAATAATCGAACAGAATGACTTGCACAAAAAGTTACCTTGGTCATTCATTAAATGGGGAAACAGACACAATTCCTTTATCTAGCCAATTTTTTTTTTAAAAACAATGACTTTCGATTAGACAGAATATATCTATTATTCCACAGAGGTTTGTTGTGTGTGGTGAAATTATGCTTAAATATTAGGTTCCAATAGAGGAGAACTTGTTTGTGATAATTGGATAATTTAATAGGTAGTTTGCCAACATCAAAATCACAGCACAACAAAAAATCTATTCC
Organism: Apricaphanius iberus; assembly: GCA_028564705.1. Classification (NCBI taxonomy): domain Eukaryota; kingdom Metazoa; phylum Chordata; class Actinopteri; order Cyprinodontiformes; family Aphaniidae; genus Apricaphanius; species Apricaphanius iberus. Next base: position 905,484 of record JAPXFQ010002912.1, read on the forward strand.
TCCAAGTTTTAGAAAGATTGTTTTTGGAATGCTGAACCAAAAGGAGTCCTTATGTTTAATAAGAGTTAAGCCACCTAAGTTTAAGAACACCATTCATTGCCGTGAAGTCAATAGCTTTTAATCCCCCTTCTATCTCTTTAACCACATCCACTCTTCTGATATATTGACACTTGTTTTTCCAAATAAAATTAAAATTCATACTATTGAGTTTAATCATTTTCTCAGAGATTTCAAGTGAGTAAGCTGGGTATATATTCCTCTATAAACTTTCCATCTTAGATATCAAAACCCTTCCAAACACAGTGATGTCTCTTTGTAGCCACGAGTTCAAAATTGTTCTACATTTATGTTTTTGCCAACGTTTTCTCTCTCCATTAACTTTTTATCCTTTTAGAGATAATATCCAAATATTTTGAGTTGTAACTGCGATGTTACAGATTGAATGAGCAGACTGATCATGCAAAGCTAATATTTCACATTTATCGATGTTTAATTTTGAGCCAGCTGCTTTAGAAAATTGGTCAATTGAATTTAATGCCAATGGTATAACCTTTTCATTTTTTTAGAAATAATGCTGTATGGTCTGCAAACTGACTAAAATTTTTCTTATCTAAAATTTGCAGTCTTTCGATACCTTTGTTTTTTAAAATAATTGATAATTCTGCTATCAAAATAAAGAGTCGCAGATAGGTGAGTGCTCAAATCTACGTTATTGAAATGTTGTTTTGTCCTGCAATGTTTGTTAATTTAATCGTTATCTGTTTGCACCATAGCTACACACAATGACCATGAACAGCAGCACAAAGACGCTTTTAGACCAAAAAATGTGGAATTTAACAAGTTTACACGAAATTGTCAAATACACTCGCCTTTTATTGTGGGCAGTATAAGGTACACCTGTGCACTAATCATGATGTCAGATCAGAGAGAATAGATAACAGCTCAAAAATGTGTTTTATTGCACTGTATCAATATAAAACTGGATCAGATTGAATTGGATTGTGATAATCGATTCTAACTCTTGAGAATTTATATCATATCGATTCTTGACATTTGAATCCAGACCCAGACTTAGCCTGAAGCACACTGTTGAGAGAAGGCAACTGGTTAAACATTTATGCACATTCAAGGACCTTTAAACTACAGTTCTAGTTCTACAAAAACTTATTTAGATATCTTTAGAAGAGCACATTAATGGACAGAATTTAGCTTTTTAAAAATGTTTATTAAAAAATAATAAGGGCATATTTAGTATGCATCACACATTGCTTGCCAAATGCGATTAAACAGAAGTTTATGGCTTATGTTTAGTGTGAAATAAGCCTCTCATTTGCTCTGGTAACTACGAAGTAAAATTTGTCTAAAACTGCAAAATAAAAGTGAATTGTACACATGTAAAAGCTGCTGAAACTATTTTTTTCTTCTATTTTTAGATAATGTAGCACACAGCCATAGGTTGTGGATCATGGGAAAAATTACAGACCAATAGGGAGTAACTATCTAGTGAGAGCATTTGATCAAAATTACAAATATTACTTATTTTTAATCATTTGGATTTTTCCTCTGAAACTATAATTATTTTTTTTATAATCCTAGCTAAATGAAATTGAAGTGGGGAAAAAAACGTAATTCTATCATTTTAAGGAATCCAACCTACATTCATATTTTATCTTAATAGAAATATTAACTCAATCTTAAACTTGACAAGTAAACATTCCTTCTTTAAAATGTAATTTTTTTAGGCAGACCCTTTTATTTGATTGATCTGAATTGATTTGATTCTATTGTATCTTTTTATTTACTTTTCATTTTTCGGTTATTACGGACCTATTGATAAATTATATCTGACTGACACATGATTTTGTATTAAAGTTGACAACGTTTATATTAAAAGGAAAACAGTTATATTAAATTTAAAAAAGTCCTCTCGCGCGTTGTTTTGAAATTTGAAATCTAGCCAATAGCTGAGTCAGAACAGTTTCATTACGTCTACAATCTAAGCCAATCAGAAGTGACCTCGTGCCGCCAGTCTCTTTATAAAGCCCAGCAGCTCCGCTACAGAAATATTATCTTCAGTGTTAAACGCGAAGAAAACTGTCGAGCCGCGATGGCCAGAACCAAGCAGACAGCTCGTAAATCCACCGGAGGAAAAGCTCCCAGGAAGCAGCTGGCCACCAAGGCTGCCCGTAAGAGCGCTCCAGCTACCGGCGGAGTGAAGAAGCCTCACCGCTACAGGCCCGGTACCGTGGCTCTGAGGGAGATTCGTCGCTACCAGAAGTCCACCGAGCTGCTGATCCGCAAGCTGCCCTTCCAGCGCCTGGTTAGGGAGATCGCTCAGGACTTCAAGACCGACCTGCGCTTCCAGAGCTCCGCCGTCATGGCTCTGCAGGAGGCCAGCGAGGCCTACCTGGTCGGCCTCTTCGAGGACACCAACCTGTGCGCCATCCACGCCAAGAGGGTCACAATTATGCCCAAAGACATTCAGCTGGCCCGCCGTATCCGCGGGGAGAGGGCTTAAACTGACCCCAGACCAGCATTAAAACAACCCAACGGCTCTTTTAAGAGCCACCTACATTCATCTAAAGAGTGAAGTCCTGTTTTACATTTATTTTTTTGGTTTGCTCCCAAATTTAACATAAGTATTTATAGCATGTCCTACATTCCATGAAAATAGAACCATGCTTGGTGTTATAATTATCCATAGTAAACATGATGGACTACATCAATGCTTTCCTTTTCTCTACAGTCCTGTTTTACTTTAAATATTTTAGTGGCTTAAATAACGTTACAAAACTTACCCTTTAACTTTTGTAAACTGTGTCTCTGTTAATTAGCCATCTCTATAGTCTTATGCTACCGATCAAAGTTATTAAAGTGCTTAAAGTGTGTGTGTATAAATATATATATATATATATCCTTGTGGGATTTCTTTAAAAAGTAATTTTAAATAAAGAAAATTCAATATATGGTCTATTTTCTTTAACTGGTTAAGTTTATGGTATCTTTTTACTTAAACGTAAATTAATATCTGATCAATTAGTCTGATGACTCTATTCTGATGTATTTAAAGAATAGATGTTTGTAGCTCAAGAAAGCAGTCCATTACCCCCAACTACACAAAGTTTAGCCACTTGGTGCCATCTAAATACAATCTGACTTAATTACAAAAGCACTTTTCAAACTACATGCCTTCTCAAAGTGCTTTACAGATTAAAATGACCACAAATATACCCCCTTCTCCCAGCACTTTGCCCACGCACACACACACGTACGCACGCACACACACACGTACACACATCGGGCTGAGTACAGATGAGCCAGATAAGGCTCTAGTGGCGGATTTTTACATTTTGAAACAAATCCACTAGTGGTGTTAAAGTATCGTATGAGGATTCGGTGAGTTAACGTTCTAAAAATGTAAATCATGCATTATTAATGAGGAAATCCTATATTTACTAAATACTTCAATTGAAATCAGCGTAGATTAAGTTACAGCAACAAAATTGACAAAAACTGACGTTAGGACCCTAATTAAAGCTCAGAATCAGGTTTCATTGCCAAATGTTTAGCAGGTTCACAAATTAGGAAATTGCTGTGGTACTTTGTGCAAAGATAAGACAAACACTTCTAAGCATGCATCCTGGACAGGTTGTCAGTCCATCGCAAGGCAAACCAGACCGACTGGACAAACAACCATTCACGCACACAATACTCACATCTTAGGACAATTTAGAGAGACCGGTCATGTTTTTGGACTCTGGGAGGAAGCCACCTCTATTTTATAAGAGGCAGCACATTCTGATTAAGGAAGTTAGTAGAACCATAGATATAAAAAAAGAGTAGACCCCACATTGTCCACTTGGAAGCAAGAAATTCAGCTCTTTAAATCCACAGATATAAACCAAAACTATTTAGTAGGGCGTAGGGGATTACTTTTCACAACTTAGACTGAATACGTTTATTGTTTGAATTTTATTAATTGTAATAATACTTTACTATATTTATGTCCACCAGTGAAATCTTGCTAGCTTGCTAATGTTTGCTACATGTCTAGTGCCAGTGTTCCCCGGCTTTAGACTGAGACTTTATAAATCATAATATTCCAAACACTGACCTAGATGGTGATAGGTGATAGGTGATGGAAACAATGAGACTGATGTTTCCTTACTTGCTGAATGACAACATTCCAGGGGTGACAGTATATTCTTAAAAATGTTGGGTTAAAAACAACCCAATTTGGGTAGTTCCCCAACCCACTGCTGGTTAAATATAGGACAGAACACACGCTGGGTTAATTTAACCCAACAAGTCGGGTTGCTTATTTTTAATTATTACGTAATATTACAATTCTAATTAATTTTGTTTTTTATTATTATTATTATTAATAATTATGATTGTTTTCTGGATTAAACAGATTCCCACACCAATAATTTAACATATTTATTAAAATTCAAAATTAACAGAATACATATACAGAATACACAGAAATATAAAAATACAAAATTAATATAAATATAAAAATACAAAAATCTTACCATTTAGCATATAACATTGTTAGAATCTGGAACAACTTCTGAACGTTGAACTGGCATTTCACGTCTAAAACTGATGACTGAAAAACAAAAACAATGGATGGTTGTGGTGGGATCCAGGCCAGTCTGGGCAAGAAAGCAACTGAGTTTGCAGGAAGTTCACTGCTGGGGAAAAAGTTACCTCAAGTCCAAACACCACTTCCTGGAAGAATTGCCAAGTAGGCTTACACTGCTTCAGGTAGTGGAAGTCAAACACATAAAAGCTCTTAAAACACGTGTCCACAGCTGCGAGAGCCGTCTCACTTTCTATTGAATGCCGTGGTCGACGGTGTCGAAAGCAGAAGACAAGTGCAGCAGTAGGATAGCGGCTGGGCTTCCAGAATCAGTAATTAACAGTAAATCCTTACAAACTCTTAGTAAAGCTGTCTCTGTACTATGTTGAGTCAGCGTTGCGTAAAAAATGCGCGTTATTCAGTTAAAGTGATGTTTCCGGACTTTAATTGGTGCTAACTCATTAGTGGCAGTAGCTGTGTAGACACAATAGGAGCAATTATTACTAATGTTTACATTGGTGATGAGTGTTATTATTTTTCACATGAGATCGCAAATACATTCATCTCCCTCCACACATTTATATCACCCTAACCTGTATCAGCAGCTGTGTGGAAATAAATAAGAACAGAATAAATATAACAGCCTTTTCTCCACCATATCTTCTCATACTCTGAATGGCTTTAAGTGGAGCTCTCGCAGGTTCTCCCAGTATGAACAGAGTGATCCCAGTCTGAACCAGAACCTCTAGACAGCTCAGGGTCTCTCTACAGTAGCAGTCTATGTTGCAGCAAAACTGTTGAAGCCTCTGTCTGAAATCACACTGTTTTCGTAGGATAGTCCCAATAAGAGGATGCTCAGGGTTGTCCAATATTAATAAGTATATCTTTATCTGTCACTGTTCTAAAAGAAATTGGTAAAATGCTTGAATGTTCTTTCTAATACGTAGCTAGCAGCTCCCCTGTGGTCTTTTTAATGCATTACAGGCTCAGATCAACACAGCCCAGCAGCAGCAGCTCAACAGCAACATTGATCCCCATCAGATAAAAAATAAGTTACTTTTAATTTTCATGGTTCCCATCTGAAGACAATGTTACATTATGATGTGATTCCCTATCAGATTCTTGATAAATATTGGTTATTGTTATTCAGAATGGTAAACTATAAGTTATGGTATTGTAAATTATTTTCAAATATTCTTCTATGTACCCCTTTTAATCTTCGACCACCTGCCTCTCTAAGCTCTCTCTACAGCCCTGATTATGAGGGTGGTGTTTTGAAATATAAATAATTAATATTTAGTTTCAAGTGTGCAACTAATTAACTTATATATCAATAATATATAACATGTGTTTAAAAAACTGGCTTTAGGGTATGAAAAGGTAAGGATGGCTGAGAAGATAAGATAATCTTCGGTGTCTAATTTTCACAGTCTAAGGACACATAGTAATAAGACTGCAAATATCTACCAGCTAGAAGTATGTTATATCTTTTGGTTTTGATCTAGGCTAAAAATATGTCATATTTTGTAAGACTCAACAAAATCATCTGAAAACGTACATTAAATTCCCAACTGCATTTTAGAGCATTTTAAATCAACTGCGACTTTGTGATTTCATCAGAAAATCCTTTCCTTACATGCAGGAAAATGATATAGAAGACATTTTAGCAATGACCAAATTAACTGAGAAACAGAATAATTGACCAAGTTGATGTAAACTGAATCCAATGATTACAGACCAGTTTATATCATAAAGAACAAGTATTTTTGGAGTCAGTCATTTTCCTCCCATACAAATTATGGTGCAAATGTAATAAAATCCACATTTGTGTATAATCAACAATCGTGTATTTAATTTTTAAAAATTCATCCCAAAATAACTATTTCAAGAATTTTAATTAAAGGTCTAATTTATTTTAACAAATAAAGTCCTACAGGTTGAAGAGTTTGCACTTGTGCTAACAAGTGTCATGTTTATGAAAATTAGCATATTACCAACATTGAATGATTTGTTTAAATTCTAAAATTTACACACAAAAACCCACGAAGAGCCTGTTTTTTTTTAAAACCAGCAAGATATTATAATTTGTCTTTTAATTCTTAAGACTAAAAATAGTTTATTTAGTGGTTGCTCCATCCCAGTTGGAGTCTGAGCAGGACATCAACATAATCCGTGTTTATGTGTTTCAAAATTGCACTAACCGAATGACCAATTGGACCAAGTTCAGCTTCCACAGGCTCCCTTTGTCCAACCTACTCAGCTGTAAAGCCTGGTTTATGCTTCTCCGACCGCAAATTTGCACTGAGACGCAGCCGTATTGACGGAGACGTTTTCTGTTTATAGTACTCCGCTCTTCCACTCCACTCTCTTATTTTACTCAGCGGTGCTCGACCAGGACAGCAGGGGATGCTAAGTTTTCATGGCGTTTCTGCCTACTGTCACACGACGCCGTAATGCGTCGTGTGACGCATTTCAACACAAATGCGTTGTAAACGCATTTCTTCCTCAAGGAGCAATGAACGACAGAAAGTATGTTTTGATTAGGCAGTAAAGCTTTTTACTAAAAGTGAAGATTATAGAATACTCTAAAATCACATGGAAACAAAACACAGCAGCCATTTTTGTTTTTTACCTACACCTCCTTGTGTTCAAATCGCCAAAGGAATATATTAGATAAGTTATCCTTTCAATAAAAAGGATTTAGTGGCAAAACACTGCATTAACTACTGATTACAGCGACTATAGAGGTCCGTTCTGGTGACGCGATCTGTGGCTGTTACTGAAACTGACCAATCAGATGCGTACTCTATCCGTTGACGGAGACTGATAGTAAAATTTGGCACTCTACTCCGTGTGTCCTTCCGTAGGTGACGGAGAGCCCTTGCGTTGACGGAGAATGGCGTTGCGTCAATCCGTCTCCGTCAAAACGGAGAGGCATAGACTAGGCTTAATGGTGGATGGCTGCAACGTCATTGAAATCCCAGGGTAGAGTAAGTTGGAATCGATCACATTAAAAGCCTGTAAATACCCCAGATGCTAATACCTTAGCAACTCAGAAGCGTTCCAAACTCACAAGGGAACATCACTAACTTAACAAAACATGGTTAAATGAAGGAGTTCTGGGGCAGATAATGCCTTATTACAGGTGGCAACTCCTGCCCCCATTGACTATGGATATACGCTGATCACGACTCGATATAAATTCCTGCTGAAAGCTCCAAGTTGCTAAAAAAATAAGGTCCATATTGAAAAAAACTATGTTTTCCTTTACTTCTAATCACAGTGTGTTTTTGTCTGTTGTTTAAAAAAAGTTGTGAATAAAGAGTGATTACTAGGTACTTAAACTCTTGTACCACCTCAATTGTTTTAACTTGCACAGAAACATGGGGATCATTGCCAGTATTTGCTGTTTTTGAGAAGTAAATACACAAAGTCAAGGATACGTTCAACTACAGTTTATATTTCTCAAGCAAGTTATATACATTTTTTATAGCATCTATCAGTCCTAGCGCAGCATGTTTTTTTATTTTATGCAAGAACATACAGAGCAGCATCATCTGCATACATTTGGCAGATGACATTAAAAGGTCAACAACTTGGCAGATAATTTATAAGCTAACTGATAGGCAGTGGATCTAGCACTGACCCCTGTGGTACCCCAAGATTGTTTGTCACGTGATGTTGACTTTATGCTCTGGATCTTAACACTCTGATCTTGCTGATATGTATGATTTAACCCAGTTTAGAGTACTTGAGAAGTTAAAACTAGACCGTTTAGTCAACAGTATCTGGTGCTTAATTGAGTCTTGATGATTTTCTTAGAATGATGAGAACTGTGCCAATGACGTGGCCTGCATCCAGCTAAGATTTTATGTTTTCTAGAAAAAACCAAACCGCCGTCTCAGTATATGAAAGAAAATATTTAATTCTTGTTGTTTAATGAAGCCTTTAGTGTAACTCTGCATATCTCGGACTGTTCTTCCATTTTTCTCAATGATATTCTCCTTTTACAATAGTTTATTACAGAAAACAACACATAGGGATGGAACATGACCTATCTGTGGTGAACATAGAAACGGACATTACAAATGTCCTGAATGATCAAGAATGACCGAGATGAAGGATGTACCACCATCTGGTGGACAAACAAAAGATACATTTGTTGCTAAAATAATGTAATGGAATCACCAACATGTCTGTCACTGGCATTTTTGTTACTTTTTTTATTCAAAGAGTAATTTGATGAGGAAGTGTAACTCCAATAAAATATAACTGTATTAACTGAAATTCAGGATTGTCAAAAAATATATATCTGTTGTCAAATAATTGTAGTTAGTCATCGATGAACCAGTATGTTCTATTTCGTATAGGCTTCGCCCTTTAAGGCTATCGCTAGTGGGTATTCCCCTTGCGCGCGCAGCGCAGCACTGAAGCATTTAGTCCACGCCCACCTGCTGTGTGGGCCCCACCCTGGTCCCGTATAAATTACGGGGAGACCAGGCAATCGGCTCCCCTTTTTTCTTCAGCCAGCTAAAGCATTTGAAGAAACGATGTCCAGCGAGACCATCCGTCTGTGTCCGTCCTGCCAGACCGGCTACATCATGTCCTATGACCGGCACGCCTTCTGTGAGGGATGCCTCGGTCCCCGCCATGCAGACCTGGCCCTCACACCTCAACCCTCCTGCCGCTCCTGCCAGCTTCTCCCGCCAGAGGAGAAGCAGCGGAGGGCAGCCTTTTTCAAGGCTGACGCCGAGGAGGCGTTCCCGGTGCGGGAAAGGTACTCGCTGGAGGAAGCCATCGAGTTCTTGGATGGTGGGCGGGAATCGGACGATTCCACCCACCGTGAAGAAAACGACAGCAGTGGCAGCCCCACTGCTGCCTCCCAGCTGGGCAGCCTGGCGGCAGAAGGGAGGCGGCCGAGCGGACGCTCCTCCACCTCTGGCCTTCACATGTCGGCAAGGACGCCGCTCCCAGCTGTTGGCGCGCTGCTCCTGGATCCCCCTATATCACCCCCCCCCCCCCCCCCCCCCCCCCCACCCCCCACCAAAAAACCCCCCCCATGTCCCCCCACGTGGGGGTGTGCGGACAACACCACCCCCCCCCACACACCCACCACCCCCACCAGTGGGGACACCCCCCCCCACCCACCACAAACCCACCCTGCCAGCATCATCCAGGAGGCAGCTGGTGAGAAGGGACTTTCCGTCCCTCAGCCTGCCCCGCCTCGATCGGACGATCTGGCGGGAAGGTATGGCTCCGCTCACCCTCGTCATCCAGATCCCATCTGGCCTCAATTCCCGGCGGTGATGACCTACCTCTCTGGGGCGGCAGCGGAGCCCGGGAAAATTAGGGCGCCAGTCTCCACCTATGCGCCCATCACCAGAGTGGAGGGGTTTACAGACGAGAGCTTTCCGCCTGTCCCCCCTCTGGAGCCCAGCCTCGCTTCGGTTTTTGGCGCAAAAATGACCAAGGTCGTTGGACAGCGACCGGTCCATCCCGCCAAACATGACCAGCTGATCGCGCGATTCACTGATCACGCTCATCAATGCGCTGTTCAGTCGGCTGCGGCGACCAACAACACCGCCTTGCTGGCTTTCGCCATATCAAGGAAGGTGGAGGAAGCGGAGCTGCCAGAGGAGCTGAAAGGCTTCCTCTGTAAAGCTGCTGACGCCATTTTAAATATGTGCGCTGCTTCAGCGGTTTGTTCCTCCCGCATCGCTGCCTGGCAGACGATGATTCAGAGGACAACCTGGCTCCGCCTCTCCCCCTCGATGCCGGAGGCTCTACAGAGGGAGCTGCTGGAAGGTCCCATCAGCCCTGATGCCCTGTTCGGTCCCCGGTTCCAGGCCGTCCTCGACAGGACACAGAGGACTGCTGAGGTCTCGGACTCCGTCCTCCACCTGGTGAGGCCTCCCCCGGAGAACTCCAACGCTCGCTCTTCTGGCCGATGGAGGGACCGCCGTGGCCAGCGTCAGCAGCAGAGACGCTCCACAGCTGCTGCAGCCTCCACCTCTGCTGCTCCATCAGCCTCCTCCTCCTCCCAGCCTCGTCAGGGCCTCCCAGCCCGGCAGACTGTGGCTCAGCGTCTCCCCAGAGGCCGTCAGCAGACGTCCTCCTGGACAAACCAGCCGCAGCGGAGGAGACCGCCAAAGAAATGACTGGCTGCGGGGAATGTGTGCAACATGTGCTTTGAACGTTTTGAAATAAAACACAAACATCTCTGTAAGGGCAAAATTCCAGCAGATTCCAGCTCGCCTGTCAGATCAGCCGATCTCACAGCAGCTTCCTCGCACACATTCTCCACACAGAGTGAGCCGGTAACCTCTAAACAGGTGTTTAGGAGGCGCCGCAGCTCCACGGTTTTTACCGAAGCCTCTGATGCTCCTCTTCACTCATCAATCAGCGTGAGTGGAGAAAACCTGCAGCAGCCTGCAGCAAAACGGCGTTTCATCCACAATGACGCCTCCTCTCAGTGCGCGGTGGCCCGCCAAAGCTTTGACGCGAGCCCGCAGCCTTCTGCAGAGGTTACCCAGCAGCCCTTTCGGCTGCAGCCCCCCATGGGTTCCCCCCGGAGATTCTCCGCGGTGGGTAACGGCGGTAGGGGCTCTAAGCTGGCTGATGTCCAGGAGGACAGCAGCTCAGCAGCAAAATGCGCGCCCGCTCTCAGAGCGTTACTCCGAGTGGCAGCGCGTCTGTTACCTGGACAGGTGGATGAGCAGACTGATCAGCAGGGGTTACGCGCTGCAGTTTGCGTCCCACCCTCCGCAGTTCAGAGGGATCGTGGAAACAGTTCTGTCCTCCCCGGAGCAGAGCTCCGCTCTCCAGTCAGAGCTGCAGGAACTCCTGATGAAAAACGTCATTTCCAGGGTTCCCCACGGAGAGGAAAACACCGGGTTTTATTCCCGTTATTTCCTGGTTCCGAAAAGAACGGGAGGAATGAGACCCATTCTCGATCTGTCCCTGTTCAACAAATCGGTCGTGGAGAGACAGTTCCATATGCTGACAATCAGACAGCTGCTGGAAAATGTTCACCAGAACGACTGGTTCACCTCCATAGATCTGAAGGACGCATATTTCCACATCCCCATCATCCCGAAGCACCGCAGATTTCTGCGTTTCTGCTTCCAGGGGATTCCCTATCAGTACCACCGCCTCCCGTTCGGTTACTCTCTCGCTCCGCGCACGTTCTCCAAATGCGTGGACACGGCGCTGCAGCCATTACGCACGGCGGGGATGAGGATCCTCTTTTACCTGGACGACCTGCTGCTGCTGGCTCGGTCCAGAGAGGAAGCAGCTGTGCAGACCAGAACCTTAGCGGTACACCTGCTAAACCTGGGCTTCTCCATAAACTGGGAAAAGAGTTCTGTTCTCCCATCCCAGATGATCGTTTATCTGGGGGTGGAGTTAAACTCAGCCGCAATGAGAGCTCGGCTGTCAGAGCCAAGAGCCGAGGCTCTGTCTGCGCTGCTCCGCCGCATCCAGCCTCACAGCGCGGTGACGGCTCTGTCAGTGATGCGGCTGCTGGGAATTATGTCAGCGGCTCACGTTGTTGTTCCGCTGGGTTTGCTCCACATGAGACGCATTCAGAGGTGGTTCACTCGGCTACGAGTGGATCCTGTGCGCCAGAAGAGGCGAATGATCTCCGTCCCTCCATCAGTGAGAGGCGATCTGACCCACTGGGGAAACCCCCACATCGTGTCAGAGGGGGTTCCCCTCAGCAGACCGACGTCACACGTCTCTGTGTTCACAGACGCCTCCCTGTCAGGTTGGGGAGGAACGTGTCTGTCTCAGGCGGTGGGAGAACTGTGGCCAGATCACATGTCTCTCCATATAAATGTTCTGGAGCTGCTCACAGTGTGGAAAGTGACTCAGCATTTTGCCCATCTGCTGCGGGGTCAGCACGTTCTGATCCACACGGACAACAAAGTAGCAGCAGCCTACATCAACCGCCAGGGCGGGGTTCGCTCGGCTCAGCTGCTGGGCATCGCCAGACAGATACTGAGCTGGGCGCGCTGCAACCTGCTCTCCATCAGAGCAGTTTATCCCCGGAGTCCTGAACAGAGGAGCGGACATCATGTCCAGAGGAGGCCCACGTCATGGAGACTGGAGCCTCCACGCCGTGCTGATCGCTCAGATCTGGAGCAGATTCGGCAGAGCGGAAGTGGATCTGTTCGCCTCACAGGAGAACGCGCAGTGCCCGCTGTGGTTCTCTCTGAGCCCACGGGACGATCCACCGCTAGGCGTGGACGCCTTCGCTCACAGCCCGTGGCCCAAAACGCTCCTCTATGCTTTCCCTCCGGTTCCGCTGATTCCGCGGCTCCTGGATCGAGTCAGAGAGGAACAGCTGTCAGTAATCCTCGTAGCACCACAGCGCAAAAGCGCACCGTGGTTCCCGGATGTGCAGCAGCTGCTCTCCGCCAGCCCGTGGCAGCTGCCGTGGAGAGAGGATGCGCTCCTCCAGGCGGGAGGAGCCATCAGGAGTTACCCGGAGATCGGTCAGGCTCTCTGGGTCTGGCCGCTGAACGGGAGCGCTTAGAGAGGCTCGGCCTCCCGCAGGATGTGGTGCGCACGATTCAGGGCGCACGAGCCGCGTCCACCACGGCGCTGTACGCATCAAAATGGGCAGCCTTCCAGCGCTGGTGCGCAGAGAAAGGCGTAGATCCCGTTTCATGTCCGCTAAGCTGCGTGCTGTCGTTCCTTCAGCAGCTTATGGACAGAAATTTAGCTTTCAGCACAGTTAAAACTTACGCTGCAGCTATTTCTTCCTGTCATGAAGGTTTTGGTGACAGAACGGTCTTTAACCATCCCCTGATGAAGCGCTTCCTGAGAGGCGTACGTAGACACAGACCTGTGTCCCGCCCACTCGCTCCTCAGTGGGATTTAGCGCTGGTGCTGCGCGCTCTGGTTAAAGCTCCATTTGAGCCTCTGGATCAGGCTACACTGAAGTTTCTGTCCTTTAAAACAGCCCTGCTGTTGGCTCTGACATCCGCAAAGAGAGTGAGCGATTTATCCGCTCTGTCTGTCGCTCCTTCTTGTCTCAGAATACGAGAGGACGGCAGCTCAGCTGTTCTGCGTCCTAATCCTGCTTTTACACCTAAAAGCATCACAAGCTCGTTCAGGTTCAGAGCTCACTCCACCAGAGGGATTTCATCCTCCACAGCTCTGCATGGAGGGATGAGGGTGGATGACATCTGCGCTGCAGCTTCCTGGTCATCCCCCTGTTCATTTATTCGTTTCTATCTGAGAGACGTTTCCACTTTCTCCATGACTCATTCTGTTCTCAGTGTTCTGACAGAATGATGGGTTTATTTCTTCTCTCACTCCTTCCTGCAGGCAGAGACAGGATGAGACGATATTTATTTATCAGTCACAGTTGTGACTTCAGCTGCGTTTCGTTACGCCCCCTAGTGGACAGAGGTTATTCCCCTCTGTTACGTTGCGGGCGGCACACAGCTGTTCTTCCTGCTGCATGACGTCATCACGCAGCCGGTAATTTCTTTATCCTCTTAATGAGGAGTTATTGACCTGCTCTGCTCATCATGACACTGTTACGGTTCGTAACCTTGTGTGTCACTATTCACAGCAGCAGGTCTGTTATCTCAGCCTTCAGGCTGGATGGAGATTATTCTCCTCCAGGCTTCATGTACGGAAGGCTGAGTGTGCATTATTTTGTGCGAGCAGGTGCTTCATGTTGGTGGTCTGGATGGACCCAGTGAGGCATAGACTACATCCTGCTTCGCCTTTAACCCACTAGCGATAGTCTTAAAGGGCGAAGCCTATACGAAATAGAACGTTGGTTACGTATTGTAACCCCAGATTCTATGAGTATAGGCGCAGCCCTTTAAGCGCTGGGCCTCACTGGTTCCTAAATGGCTGAAGAAAAAATTGCTATTTGGGAGCCGATTGCCTGGTCTCCCCGTAATTTATACGGGACCAGGGTGGGGCCCACACAGCAGGTGGGCGTGGACTAAATGCTTCAGTGCTGCGCTGCGCGCGCAAGGGGAATACCCACTAGCGATAGCCTTAAAGGGCTGCGCCTATACTCATAGAATCTGGGGTTACAATACGTAACCAACGTTATTCTTTGGTATGTGTCTTGATGTTTTTTTTTGGTGAAAATAAAAAAGTCAGATTGAAGTAATTATTTTTTTTCTTTATAGAATATAGAAATTAAGCTGCCATTAAAAGTAAATTTGCTTTGGTACTTTAATTTGTAACCCCACTTCACAGGGGAACGGAAGTCATTATCACAGCGTGAAAACTTGATATATTCAATCTGATTGGACGACTACCCTTCGGGCTAATGCTGACCAATAAGCGAAGAGAGAATAGCTATAAATACTTCACTCTCCTCTCTCACGAGTTACTTGCTTCTTTTTGGGGTACGTATCAGTTGTATTTTAATTACAACAAAATGTCAGGACGTGGAAAGACCGGAGGCAAAGCCAGAGCTAAGGCCAAGACCCGCTCGTCCCGTGCGGGACTTCAGTTCCCCGTGGGCCGTGTTCACAGGCTGCTCAGAAAGGGAAACTATGCCGAGCGTGTCGGTGCCGGAGCTCCAGTCTACCTGGCCGCAGTGCTCGAGTATCTGACCGCTGAGATCCTGGAGCTCGCTGGAAACGCTGCCCGCGATAACAAAAAGACCAGGATCATCCCCCGTCATCTGCAGCTGGCTGTCCGCAACGACGAGGAGCTCAACAAGCTGCTGGGAGGAGTTACCATCGCTCAGGGTGGTGTTCTCCCCAACATCCAGGCTGTGCTGCTGCCCAAGAAGACCGAGAAGCCCGCCAAGGCCAAGTAAAGGAGAACGGCATACAGAAACAACCCAACGGCTCTTTTAAGAGCCACCCACATCCATCTAAAGGGCAATATCCTGATGTAGTAATTTTAAGATATGGCACGCTGAAGATTATATAAAGTGCCCTCTTCCTCAATTTAAAACACTCAAATCACCAGGTTTAATTTAATGTCACACGACTTTGACTAAGCTGAGAAGCTGCAGATCTAATGGCACTAGAAATGTCAGTGAATGCAGCCCACATGGACAAAACCTAAGTAGTCGTGAGACTCAATAAAAAAAGCACAACTAGCTTCATTTTGACACAAACCTGGTACTGATATATGGCAGACCATCTTTGGCAAACGTGGAAATAAATTTGAAAAATTATTTATTTATGCATGTCCAAATTTACATATCACATTTATTTATTTAAGTTATATTTTATATATTTTAAGTGTATTCAAATAAAGGGTTGTTCTATACGTAACCAACGTTTCTATCACTGGCCTGAGAGGTGGCCTCAAAGTTTATTAACATGTTAAATGGTGACCACAAAAAGGGCTTATTGGTTTTACTGTAAACATTTGGGAGAACGTTGAATTATTCAGTCGGTCATGTCATTTAGAAGTTTTTTTATTCTAATTCACCTCAACCACAAAGTTTGTTCTAATTTAACCTCTAAGTGAAATAATTTGGCATTTTTTTGCATCTGTATAAACTTCAACTACAGTATATAAAGTCATAGTGAACAAATCTAATTAGTGGTTTTGTTTTTAGATTTATTTTTGTGAGGAACAGTTGCATATACAACATAACAGCTGTAGCTGGTTGACATTTGTAACGTCAGCAGATGAATCCAGCTGAGCTGACAGGTTTTAAAAGAAAATGAGACTACACGGTGTGTCAGTGTTAGCTTTATGTGGTAGTTTAAGATGGAGATGCACCAATACTGATAGATTGTCCTCCATACTGAAAACCACTGAAGATATCGGATTAAAATAAACTTATTAGGGCAAGAACATGTTTATATATTAGATGTGTATGAAATTATGAATTTTTTGGTTTTCTGTTTAATTAAGCCAATTTTTTTTCCTGAAATTTTATCCAAATAAAAACCATTGATTCCTTCTGAGATGTCGCGTTTTATTTTGAAACTTTGTTCATGGCATAAAAATGTGTCCGTTGTAGGAAACTTGAGGCGGAAGTAGAAATTAGGCGGGATAGGTGTCTTCTCCTACGTCCGTGATGTCTGGTTAAATAGAAATGCTCCTACCCGTCCTCATTCAGTGTTTAGTTGACACACAACCAGAGAACGATGAGCGGACGTGGAAAGGGAGGTAAGGGACTCGGTAAAGGAGGCGCTAAGCGTCACCGTAAAGTCCTCCGTGATAACATCCAGGGAATCACCAAGCCCGCTATCCGCCGTCTTGCTCGCCGCGGTGGAGTCAAGCGTATCTCCGGTTTGATATACGAGGAGACCCGCGGAGTATTGAAGGTTTTCCTGGAAAACGTGATCCGTGATGCCGTCACCTACACCGAGCACGCCAAGAGGAAGACCGTGACCGCCATGGATGTGGTCTATGCTCTGAAGAGGCAGGGCCGCACTCTGTACGGCTTCGGAGGTTAAATCAACATCAACTCTTCATCAAAAACCAACGGCTCTTTTAAGAGCCACCCACACTTCTCAAGGGATGATTCCTATATTTCATGTTACGCACGCACAATGCTAACAAGCCGAAAGACAATTAACAATCACGCTAAAACATAAGTCAGTTAGAAAGAACACAAGACATAAGTACGCTATTCGAAAGCGCAAATAACCTTTGAATTCAAAGATACAACTGTCTACAGTGCTTAAGTGTAGTGTTCTATGCAAGGTTTAATACATTCTTTGAAGTAGGAATAAATCCCCGGATTGGTTCAGATTATATACTGGAAAAATGTACGTCCAGTAAAACTAATTGAACGTTAACCTCTATAATTGGGTACGTCTATACTTAACATAAAATATAAATGGCAAATTAAGTTTGAACTGTATTTACTCGGAGATAATTGAATTCTGTTTGAAATGTTTTATTTGAAGTTGATCTCTACAATGAAATGACCAACCTATACATTCATACTTTATGTAAAAGGTGGAGGTAACAAAAACATATATAATTTATTTTAAAATCTTGACATCTTAATGCAGCTTAGTTTTTCTCTGCAACATCCAGTAAGGAATACATCAAAACAAGTAAAAAGCTTATATCACTGGCGTTATAAAGCACGCTTTTTATTGTCTAATACCGTTCTCAAACACACTCACACATAACCGTCCGAGCATTTGAACCAATCAGAGACGGGCAACAGCACAGTCCTATTTCCATGCAGCCTGTATAAACTCAGTGTATCTGCCCCTCCTTCCTCATTCGTTGTTATTTCCCAGGAACACATCAGGATGCCTGATCCCGTCAAGTCTGCGCCTAAGAAGGGCTCCAAGAAAGCCGTGACCAAGACGGCCGGTAAAGGAGGCAAGAAGAAGAGAAAGACCAGGAAGGAGAGCTACGCAATCTACGTGTACAAGGTGCTGAAGCAGGTCCACCCCGACACCGGCATCTCCTCCAAGGCCATGAGCATCATGAACTCGTTCGTCAATGACATCTTTGAGCGCATCGCCTCCGAGGCTTCCCGCCTGGCTCACTACAACAAGCGCTCCACCATCACCTCCAGGGAGATCCAGACCGCCGTCCGCCTCCTGCTGCCCGGTGAGCTGGCCAAGCACGCCGTGTCTGAGGGCACCAAGGCCGTCACCAAGTACACCAGCTCCAAGTAAACCTACCGTGTACCAACATAACAAAGGTCCTTTTAAGGGCCACACAAATACATCTTGAAGAGCAACAGTCCTATTTCAATTCTGGTATCTATTCCCAAAAGTGTGTTTCTTCGAAGTGGGGATGAAAAATTCTCAATCTTCCAGAAGGACAGGCTTCTGTTTTTTTAGTGTGGACATCATTTAAGCAAACAGAACTATTTCTAATTTGATACTGGCAAGTAAAACTAACATCACAAACAATAATTTTGTAACTGGGATGCATACAGTTATTCGTCACATTTCCAAAATCAGTTATTTTTTTCTTCCTACACCATCTTATCTTGCTTGCAGATTTCTCCAGAAGTGATTTCATAGATCATGCACTATTCTGCTTCTGGTCTACTTTTAGTGTTCTAAACAAAAAGGCTCATTATCAAAATCTAATAAGATGTTTAATTTCCTGTATTAGCTATTGTGTAATTTTCTAATGCAGAATGTAATTTATTCTTTACCTATTTCTTTCATTTTTGCAACAGTTGACCACTGAAAGCCTATCTGCAGTATTTAGTGTTTAACAGAGAGAAGGAACTCTTTAAAAATGTTCAGATTAAGTCTTCGTGCTGCTGCAGAGTATGTGATATGGTTAAATTCAACTCTTATGTGAATTACATTTTTTGTTTTTCATTAATCCTCCTGTCATTGATTCCAGAACTCAGGGCTCAATAAAAGAAATCTTGTAACACTAAATAAAGTTTTGGGCCAAGAATGATTCAAACACTCCATTCTCACAAAAAGCTATTTGTTTAGTTAAAATAAAAAATGCTTAGTTTATATTTGAGCAGTTAAAACATATTCAAAATGTAACTCACATGCTTGTCATGGAGGTCATGGAGGTGGGACACAAACTGCATCAGTGACACCAGAATGATACACAAAATTATATAAGTTGAAACTTATTTTAATTGTAGACCAACAGAGTACACTATTCCACAAACCAACAACATAAATCGTGGATAAAAGACTGCTTAAACACGATAACAGTATTTAAAGAATCAATTTGAAGGGATAAATCTACAGTTATATGCAGTGTTAAATTACTAAATATTTGTATTAAATTGGGATTACAAAAATACTTTATTTACAAAAAAGGCAACATTAAAATTGTTAATTTGATCCCAATAATTAATCCAGTCTTTCCACAGCATGCACCATATTAAGAATCTATTTACGGATAGATGCAATACCATTTACCAGAGAAGAGTCATAAGTCACAAGTCAAATTTATTTCAAGAGAAAATTCCTAAATAGGAATCTCATAAAACTGATTATTTTTGTAATTAAATATTTGATGGGAAAGAAGTCCCTTTCATCGGAGAGAGAATTCCTTAGCAGCTTCTCCGTCGACAGTTGCCGTGTGTTACTGCCGGGAAAACCATTCCCGTTTATAACTCAGAAAAACAAACTATAGTAACCATTTTAGTTTTATTCTGTTGGCAAACGTGTTTTTATCAAGAGGACGGCGTTTATGTCTTATTCAAATTGTTATAGTATGTTTTAGAAGACGAAATGTGGGCAAAACTCGCCTCTCGATGCACACAATCACAGAGTCTCTGACACATTCGAGCGCTCCTGGAGCAAAAAGATAACGTCCTGGAAACCAAATGTGACGTCAGTTTAGAGAGAGGACAGTTTTCTTTCAAGTACAGTGACACAGTTGTTAGAAATCATGAACTTACTGAAGATTTTAAGCCTTAAAGGCAGCGAAGAAAACACAAATGCGGACATTTTTGAGGCGGCAGCAGAGTGGCGGGCTGAGTTGTCTCTTCACGGTTCTCATGTGTGTTATAAATCCCGCCTCCTGCTCTGAGCTGGACACGTTCAGAGGAACATTCACTAAGAAACATGGCAGAAGAAGCTCCAGCAGCAGCACCGGCGAAAGCCCCGGCAAAGGCCCCCAAGAAGAAGTCCGCTGCCAAGGCAAAGAATGATGGTCCCAACCTCACTAAGCTCATCGTAGCCGCCGTGGCCGAGTCCAAGGAGCGCAAGGGGATGTCTGTGTCTGCGCTCAAGAAGATCCTGGCTGGAAAAGGTGTCGATGTGACCAAGGCTAACAAGCGCATCAACACCGCCGTTACCAAGCTTGTAACCAAGGGGACCCTGAGCCAGACCAAAGGGACCGGAGCATCCGGCTCCTTCAAGCTGGCAAAGGAGCCCAAAGCAGCTAAGCCAGCCAAGAAGGTGGTGACGAAGAAGAAGGCTCCCGCCAAGGCAAAGAAGCCCGCCGCCAAGAAGGCCACCACTCCGAAAAAGCCCGCCGCTAAGAAAGCAGCGGTCAAGAAGTCCCCTAAGAAGACAGCGGCTAAGAAGGTGGTCAAGAAGAGCCCCAAGAAGGCTGTCGCTAAGAAGCCAAAGGCGGTTAAGAAGCCTGCAGCCAAGAAACCTGCAGCCAAGAAACCCACAGCAAAAAAGCCCGCAGCTAAGAAGGCCAAGAAGTAAACATCTACTTAAAGCAGCGCTGACTGCACCAAAGGCTCTTTTCAGAGCCACCACATCTACACATTAAGACATGATTCCTAAAAAGCATATAACTCTTTAAATGGTAGAAATACCAAAGCTAATTACATGTAACCATTGCCATTTGACTGAACAGGTCAGTTTTGTGGCCTATCACTTTCAACATGAGTTCTGCCCATATCCTCATTTCATATATAAAGGACTACTGTTTAGTATTGAAGTTGGAGGTGAATGTAACCATTTGCCATATTTGTTATTGATTTAGTGGTTGTCTGCAGAGGTCCGTTTGGAAATGCCTGCATGAGCAGTGAATTCATTTATGGTCTTAGGTTGCCATCTAGTGGCCCTTTTGTTATATTACATTACCAGGAAAAATATGGACATTATGGATATAGTTGCAAAAAAAGTGCTGTGCAGTTATTGAAGATTATGTCCATGCTTACATAAGTTTAAATATTTAGAAATATGTACAGAATGTGTTGTAGTGTTTCTTTAAAAAAGTAAAACATTAGAAAAAAGAACAATGTGCAAATCACAGCAGCAGAAATATTTTGTTAATCAGTACAATTTACAGCGATGATGTAGTCATTTGTGTTTGTTGGGAGAAACTAGTGATTTAACTTGTAAAATCACTAGTAAGAAACTCGTCAACAGAGGTCCAACTAGTGCTGTTGTAGAAGTAAAGATGTCATCTAATATGGCTTTCCCATGAAAAGAGGACCCACGCATATGTATTTTAAAACTGATTTTCAAAGCCATATTTTACAATATCGCCAATATTTTGTAATTAATGTGCTTTAGGTAATTATTATTACATAATATTTTAATGGCTATTTTCAAAGATGTACTGCAAAAACTACACACTATAACTTTAAGGAAGGTTTGTCAGGACTTTGGGCAGAACAGGGAGATCTCCATTAGTTCAAGAACGTATCGAACCAGAGAGGACGAGCGGCAGGCAGGGTGACAGCTCTCAGCTGTTCCTTCGTCCACTCAGAGATGTAGAAGGTCCAGAATGGGCTGGCGAGTTGGTCTGGTGGCCAATGACGTGTCAGGATTTCCGAACGCCAGCCCTGCAGGATTGAGGTCAGAGTGAGAGAGAGACGGTCCTTGATCATCCAAAGTGCATGTGTGTGTCGCACTGTTTCCAGTCCGGGTGTAGTGTTCATGCACCGGGCGAAAGGCAGGGGGGGACCAGCAGAATTGGGGAATGCTGGCTCATCAATACTGAGGACCCATTATTTCATATATTCATGGTCCCAACAACAAGCATCCCAAAAAAAAGACTTATTCAACAGCA
Organism: Apricaphanius iberus; assembly: GCA_028564705.1. Classification (NCBI taxonomy): domain Eukaryota; kingdom Metazoa; phylum Chordata; class Actinopteri; order Cyprinodontiformes; family Aphaniidae; genus Apricaphanius; species Apricaphanius iberus. The sequence goes on from JAPXFQ010002912.1 coordinate 927,457, forward strand.
CAACTCATACTAAATCTAAGGTCTGTGTTTAATTTTTCTGTGTTTTTGTTTTCTTTCCTGTAGGTTTCAGCTGTAGTACACCTAAAAACCATCTGATCTATGTTATTCCAGTATTTTTAGAAAGCAATGTGGTGGATCTGGTCGGCTTTACAGACCAAGGGGAGTCCTACAAGCATCACTGAATTTGAAGAAGCTGCACGGTTACGCCATCTCTGCAACCATCAACTTTAAACATCTGTTCCTGTATGCTAGCACTGTGGCTAAGTGGCTACTTAGGCAGTCCAAAAAATTGCTAATTAGCTAATGCCTGGTTAAAAGTAGCTTCTAATTGCTTGGCTTTACTAAAAGAGGTCTAACAAATGAACAATACTCACTTTAGGTCCTCCGTAACCGGTCTGGAATCGCCATCTAGCAGTGACTGGGAGTCAGCGTCCGACAAAGAAAACCAAACCGTGCTGGAAGCTACATAACATCCAGGTAACTACTCTGTCACTCAGAAAAACACTGTCCAATCAGAAAGGACTTCTCAGAAGTCCTTCCCACCCGGTAGGTTTGTGCCAGGAGCACAAAGAAAAAGTCAGGAAGCGTAACTGCAAAGACTGCAGCGAGAACAAAGCTCTGATCAGCGAGAATAAACTAGAGGAAACTGATAACACAAAATACAGACAGAATGTGACAGATTTTACCACATTTTCTCAAAGAAACTCATTGCATATAGTACGTTGTACCTTTCAAAAAAAATTTTTTTGTTTTTTCAAGTGTTCTTTTTTTCAGTGAATTTTTTTATTTTTGTTTGACTTTCTCAGGATATTTCTTGATCCTTTTCGGTACAAAAATATTTCCATACATGGTACAGCCTAGCAGCAGAGCTTCAGACGATGCGCGCTTTGTAGAAACGTCCCTTCCACTACTCAACACTCACTTCATATAGCCTCGGCACACATTGTAACATCACTAGTAGCAACAGTCGGTGTTGTTCTCAACGCAGTGAATGCCAAGCGGGATCTTTTCCCAGGGAATCCAAAACCCTTCCATCTATCCGTCTGTCCTTTAATCCATCTATATTCTCCATTAGTCCATTTAGGTATCCATCCATCCATCCAGAATACCTACAGATTCATGGATAGGTTTTTTTAATAACACAACTTTATTTATGTGGTAACTTTCAAGACTCACAAAGTGCTGTAAATGAGAAAAGTAAAAACATTAAGCATCATTAGATCCAATACTTAATTAAAAGAAATGTATAAAAAGTCCCCTACCTGGGCTGCCACCTTATCGCGGAGGAGGGGTTTGAGTGACCCAATGATCCTCGGAGCTAAGTTGTCTGGGACTCTCAGCCCCTTGGTAGGGTCACCCATGGCAAACTGGTCCTGGGTGAGGGTTAAGACAAGGCGCAGCCCGAAGAGCCCTATGATGAGCAAAACATTTGGACCCAGAGTTCTCTCGCCCGGACGCGGGTGACCGGGGCCCCACTCTGGAGCCAGGCCTGGAGGCGGGACATGTTGGCGAGCGCCTGGTGGCCGGGCCTTTACCCATGGGGCCCGGACGGGCTCAGCCCAAAAAGGCAACATGGGGCCCCCTTCCCATGAGCTCACCACCTGTGGGAGGGGCCATAGGGGTCGGGTGCGGTGTAAGATGGGCGGTGGCCGAAGGCGGTGGCCGAAGGCGGGGACCTTGGTGGTCCGATCCTCGGCTGCAGAAGCTGGCTCTTGGGACGTGGAACGTCACCTCTCTGGTGGGGAAGGAGCTGGAGCTGGTGTGCGAGGTCGAGAGGACGTTGTAGTTCACCCCGGTGAATGAGAGGGCCTCCCTCCGCCTACAGGTGGGGGGACAGGTTCTGACTATTGTTTGTGCTTATGCGCCAAGCGGTAGATCAGATTACCCACCCTTTCTGGAGGCCTTGGAGGGGGTGCTCCTTCTGGGGACTCCCTCATTCTGCTGGGGGACTTCAACGCTCATGTGGGCAATGACAGTGAGACCTGGAGAGGCGTGGTTGGGCGGAATGCACCCCGTGGGTGCTCCGGGAGTATGGGGTACCAGGCCCTTTGATAAGGGCTGTTAGGTCCCTGTATGAGCGGTGTTAGAGTTTGGTTCGCATTGCCGGCAGTAAGTCGGACTCGTTTCCAGTGAGAGTTGGACTACGCCAAGGTTGTCCTTTGTCACCGATCCTGTTCATAACATTTATGGACAGACTTTCTAGGCACAGCCAAGGTGTTGAGGGGGTCCGTTTTGGTGACCTCAGTATCGGGTCACTGCTTTTCACGGAGGATGTGGTCCTGTTGGCTTCATCTGAAGGTGATCTACAGCTGGAGCGGTTCGCAGCCGAGTGTGAAGCGGCTGGGATGAGGATCAGCACCTCCAAATCTGAGACCATGGTCTTGAGCCGGAAAAGGGTAGGGTGCCTTCTTCAGGTCGGGGATGGGGTCCTTCCTCAAGTGGAGGAGTTCAAGTATCTGGGGGTCTTGTTCACGAATGAGGGAAATATGGAGCGGGAGTCATTATATGGTATATACGGACACTGTGACCTCATACATTCAGTTCAATGAGACGCGCATCATCCCAACGCGCACCAGGATTTGTTATAACAATGACAAGCCCTGGTTCAAACCCAAGCTCCGGCGCCTACGTGAGGAGAAGGAAGTAGCGCGGCGGAGCGAGGACTGGAGTACATACAGACGAGCAAAGTACCACTTCAGCAGTGAAGTGAGCAGAGCAAAATCTGTGTACTCCAACCGTATACAGGAACACTTTAGCTCCAATGACTCTGCAGCCGTGTGGAGGGGGTTGAGGGCTCTCACAAACTACAAGCCCAAAGCCCCCCAGGCCCTGAACGACCGGACTCTCGCCCAGGGCCTGAATACACACTACTGCCGCTTTGAACAGCCGTCTGCTCCTCACACCTCTGCTCCCCCCACCATCACCCCAACCATCAACGACCCCAGCACTTCATCAAAGGACTCCTCAGACCCCCCCTCCTCCCCCCCTGCCCTCTCCATCCAGGAGGAGGATGTGCGCCGACAGTTTTTGAGGCTGAACAGGAGGAAGGCCCCCGGGCCGGACGGTGTCTCCCCCTCCACCCTGAGACACTGCGCGGATCAGCTGGCCCCCGTGTTCACGGACATTTTCATCACCTCCCTGGCGCTCTGTCGCGTGCCGTCCTGCTTCAAAACCTCCACCATCGTCCCTGTCCCCAAAAAGCCACGGATCACAGGACTTAATGACTACAGGCCGGTGGCGCTGACGTCTGTGGTCATGAAGTCATTTGAGCGCTTGGTTCTGCCCCACCTCAAGGACATCACCGCCCCCCTCCTGGACCCACTGCAGTTCGCCTACAGAGCCAACAGGTCTGTGGATGATGCAGTGAACCTGGCCCTCCATTTCATCCTGGAGCATCTGGACTCCCCAGGAACCTACGCCAGGATCCTGTTTGTGGACTTCAGCTCTGCCTTCAACACCATCCTCCCGGGACTGCTACGAGACAAGCTCTACCAGCTCAGCGTGCCCGACTCCCTCTGCAGGTGGATCACTGACTTCCTGTCGGACCGGAGACAGCACGTGCGGTTGGGGAAGATTGTCTCGGACAATCGGACTACAAACACTGGGACTCCTCAGGGCTGTGTACTCTCCCCCTGGCTCTTCTCGCTGTATACAAACTGCTGCACCTCCAGTCACCAGTCCGTAAAGCTGATCAAGTTTGCGGACGACACCACCCTCATCGGACTTATCTCAGACGGTGATGAGTCCGCCTACAGGAGAGAGGTGGACCGGCTGGCTTCTTGGTGCAGTCACAACAACCTGGAGCTGAACGCCCAGAAGACAGTGGAGATGATCATGGACTTCAGGAAAGTCACAGCCCCACCGTATCCCCTCACCCTGATGGACTCTCCCACCCCCATCTCCATCGTGTACTCCTTCCGTTTCCTGGGCACCACCATCACCCAGGACCTCAAGTGGGAGCCAACCATCAGCTCCCTCATCAAGAAGGCCCAGCAGAGGATGTACTTCCTGCGGCAGCTGAGGAAACTCAAGGTGCCGACCGAGATGCTGGTGCAGTTCTACACGGCCATCATCGAGTCCATCCTCACCTCCTCCATCACCGTGTGGTTCCCCGGCGCCGCAGACCGGGACAAACACCGACTGCAGCGCATCGTGCGTGCTGCTGAGAAGGTGATTGGCTGCAGGCTCCCATCCCTCCGGGACCTGTTCTCCTCCAGGACCCGGAGGCGTGTGGGTCGGATCACAGCTGACTCTTCTCACCCTGGACACCGACTATTCTCCCTCCTCCCCTCAGGCAGGAGGCTACGGTCCATCCAGACCCACACCTCCCGCCACCTGAACAGTTTCTTCCCCTCCGCCATCAGACTCATGAACAATAACAAGACCCGATAGTTCAGTTAAAGACCCATGTAGGACTTTATTTTACTGCACTGTGTGGTCTGATCACACTTACATCTGCTGTTGTCATTCACCTGCACATCTGTGAATGGAACCCTGCTTCTGTTCTTATGTTAAAAAGGATGTTTATCTTTTCATAGTTCTTTTATATACATACAGATTATAATATTTATAAAGACTTTAGCCTTATGGCTCATTCTTTTTATTTTATTTTTTATTTTATTTTTTTATTTTCTTTTCTTTTCTTTTTACTTATGTTAAATGTTTTATGTGCACAACTGTACCGGAAAAAATTCCTAGTTTGTGAACTTGTTCTCAAACAATGGCAATAAAACCGATTCTGATGACTCATTACAGGGCGAATGAAGACTCTCTCGCCCGCCCCTACTGCCTGTAGGAAGAATATCCCACTTGCAAGTTCAGTGTACCGTACCCGGTGTCCTTCAGTCTCGCGAAGTCTCAGAACATCGCGAGAAGCAGGATCAGTTTTCAGGCACGCATCCCCATCACTTAGGCAGGCTAACGAAACCCGGCTAGCCAGTGTGGCAAACTGGTGGCAGAGCCGGCTAAGAAGCAGCGAAAACCCTTGACAGAAGATGCAAATAAAAGAAAAAGAGCTTCAGACCGAGCGAGGGCTCGCACAGGCATCAATATTGGTCAAGCTGTTACCGAATGGCGAGAGCTAAAAGACACCGAAGGCTCCAAGTCAGATACAGACCTCGCAATATCTCACTTACTTTACAGATATGAGTTGAATTACGATGGCCTACACTTTTATTTTATGTCACTAAGTCATGATATATATGATAATAGGGAATAATAATCACGTTGCACATATGATCGAGCTACAAAAACCTTTCTGACTGGGCAATGTTGGGAAATGCCACTGGTCTCGTCATTACTTGTGGCCATCACAAACAAATAAATAGGCTAAATAAATAAAGCGGTGAAGCATCTGCGCTGCTACTGGCAGCGTAACTATCTGTTCACTCGCTGCTTATCATAACTTGTGGCGCATCACAACAATATGAAAAGACTAAATTAATAAAGCGGAATGGCAGCAACAATAGGCAGCCACAAATCAATACAATAAGTATATGAATAGAATAATAATAATAATAAATGAAGCAGAGCTGCAGGAGGCAACAAAGAATAAAAAAAAGGGGGGTGGGGGGGATAACAGTTCTTTTTTACGACGGTGTGTTTGAAAGCAAAATTTAGTAACAGACGCTAGGGGGAGCATCGTAGAGAAAACACTCAGACTTGCCTGGTATCCCTTTAAAACAACGCTGTAAGAAATTCAAGAAATGCATATTTCTGCTAAATTCATATCAGACCATAAGAATAATCCTAAAATATTTTGTCCACTATTTTTTCCACTATAGATCGAATCTTTGGTCGTTCTACTAATACATTTTTAAAAAAAAAACTTCGGCCGGGCTTACACTGTGCGATTTTTGACCGTTTATCTGGTGTGCCTCAGGATTCAGTTTTAGGCCCAGTGCTTTTTAACCTTTATATGCTCCCTCTTGGCACTGTTATCAGGAGACATGGAGTTAACTTTCACAGTTATGCTGACGATACACAGTTGTACATCTCCATGTCTCCTGATGACACACGGCCAATGGATGCACTTTTTTAACTTCATTTTAGACATTAAATCCTGAATGGCAGAAAACTTTCTCCAGCTCAACCAGGACAAAACTGAGGTTTTAGTTATCGGTCCTGAGGCTCAGAGAGAGAAACTTCTACCAAAACTGTAATTACTGTCTTTTAATCCTTCTTTACAAATGAGTGGGGTTATTTTTAATTTTGTATAGCACTTTGAACTGTATGTATGAACGGCTCTTAATGAATAAAGTTAATTGATTGGTTCAATCTGAAACATTTTCAGCATTCAACTTGACTGAACCTACATTCTACAGAAACACCAAAAAATGTCCTCCTGAGTAAAAAAACTAAATAATGAACTTCTATGCTGTTTACCCAAATTAAATAACTGAACATTAGAGTTTTACATGCAGAAAAATCTTTTTTTTAAACTCCACTCTGGATTAATTTAAACACGAACATGTTTGTGCAGGTCCTGATGGATGCACGTTTCACTTCCCGTGGAAGAGCACCAGCGCCTGCCCACGCTGCACCGAGGCTGACTACCACTTGATAGAGGGAGCCTGCAAAGGAGGCTTCCAGGCAAGACAAAGACAAACACCTTCACTTCACAGAGCACTCTAATCCGGCAGGCTGGTGTCTCGCCGCTTCCAGTGGTTCCGGTAACGTCAGAGTAGAAGTATCAAACTATTACGGAGTTAAAAAACATTTCCTTTTAGGAAAGCTGTGTCGCTGCCTCCTCGAAGCTCCACCCCCTGCAAGGTCATCGCCCTGTGGCTGGAGGTGTCTGAGCCTTCGTCATCGTGTTGCTCGTCTCCCTCACCCTCTATTTCTGGAAGAAAAACAAGAGGTGGGAACCGCTGCAACATGCTCATTAAAGGTCTGACTCGAACCGTGTTTTGAGGTGAACGTGCTACCATCCGCTTATCTGGAGTTGTAATGACAGGGTGGGAAAACTCATCGGCAACAAGGTGTGCAGACATTTTTCATGTGGGAAAACGACACCCGTTTGAAGCTTAATTGCACATTTGATTTTTCTGAAGGGATTTGTGTTTGCCAGCAAAAGAGGACGGCAAGAGCAGCAACTTCTCAGGCTGATTGATGGGTGCTGGGATAAACCAATGATGCACAGTTTCATAACAGACAGTGATATTGCCACTCTCTAGAGTCCTGTGAGTCCTTTTTCCTCCCTATTATGGATGAACTGCTGACCCATGTTTGATTTTCTTCTTAAATCTTAATATCTCCCACCAGTTTAGCTCCAATGGATTCAAAAACCATGCACCAAAGGCCAATGTCATTTTTAATGTTTTTAGTACGTTTTGCATTTTCTGGTCATGGTCATGTGTTTATATTGTTCGACACATATTGTTTGAATTAGTAAAACATCTCTGAAGTTAATGTCCTATAACACAAGGCAGCCCAATGAATGTAGGCTTTGTACTACAACTGCTTATAAAACTAATTTTAACGTGTTTTGTTTGTTTCTTGTTTTCAGTTAAATGTCGGATTAGTTTATGTGCTCTTTGTGCTCTTTGTTTTCTGGATGCTCGTATGAATGTTCAGAGAAGATCCTTGAGTCCAGAAAATTATCTTCAGTTCTTTAAATAGGCTCAATGTTTGGAAAAGTAATCTGCATTTTTTAAAGTTGCTTCTAAGCTATCGCGTCAACTAAAAAGAAAAAGTAACCTATAGGTTCAAATGAGTAGCAGGTTACGTGCCACACTGCTTTGTTGCCCAGTGTGTGAAAGTATGAGCTCCAGAGTAATACCAAAGTTGCTGAAAGCCACTCTTTTTCCTGGGAAGTAAAATAAACGGTGAGTACATGAGCTATAATTAATTTGTAGTGAAGTTTAGTTAGAATACTTATTTATAAATAATAATTTAGAATAATTTTACTGGCTTAGCTGAGTCCCTCGGTGTGTCCTGGGTCTTCCTCTGGGTTTCCTCCTGTTAGGACATGTCCCCAGGCAGGGGGGAGTCCTAACCAGATGTTGAGCCTCCTTAACTGGCTCCTCACGATGTTGAGGAGCAGCAGCTCTACTCCAAGGAATTCACCTTATCTCTAAAGGAGAGCCTGGACACTTTTCTAAGTAAAATCAACAGCCATTCTTATCCAGTGTAGCATTAAAACTGCCATAGTTGTTTGATATTCTAAACATAGTTTTTCCTAATGAAGTCTGCGAATGTTTGATATAATTTTTACAGTTTAGTTAATTGTAAACATCTTTAAATTGACCTGGACCCAGAGATTTGAAATGTAAAAAGTAATTTGAGATATTTAGTTGTGAAGAATATCCAGGGACGTGTAAAACATAAGTAGGCTATTATTTAGCTACTACCAGAAACTGCAAAGACACACGTCTTGTAGACCTGAAGACTGTAGGCTAAGTTGTTCCCAAGTGATAGCCTATGTATTAGTTTCATTTTCCTGTTCAGTATTTTCCAAAATGTTTGGGGAATAGTTCATTTAAATTCATCAATAAGTTTGGCCCTTGATTTAAGAAGGGAGCTCCGCCCTTCGTAAAAACATGCCTATAGTCGGGTCGTACGCCGGCTGACTGTTAAGGAGCGAACCTGTTCCCCTTGGACAGACTGGCCTCCTGTCCAGCTCCGCCCACAACAGAGGAAACATCCTCCTCTCCAGCCGTCGACGGATTCCTGAGAACTACCTTAGTAATTTACATTTACTGGATTTGAGTCTAAAAACCGACTTCAGATTTTCGGGGGAGCAGAATGTGATTTTTTTCTGCGAGAAAAGACGTCTGACTTGAAGTGAAAAGATGGACGCCAGTTCGTAGCTAACGGTGAGATTTTTTTCTCCCTTTTTCTGTCTTCCGTCACTTTTTTTTTTTTTTTTTTTCACTGCATGAGCTTAACATCAAACACGGTCCCAGGCGAAGAGAGGCTGTTAATTTGCCTGTCTGAAAAAACATACATTTTATATATGAATATGACGAAGCAGACGAGTTTTAAAACTGCTTATTTTTTAGTTTTCGTCCAGTTTTTCCTTTCTCAAACTTCAGAGAACGCAAAAATCTGGCGTGGTGACGTCACGTTTACGTTAACTGGTAAAGTCCCAAGTCGATACTATTTATATATACAGTCTGGTCGATACACGTTTGATTAGAGTAAATAATGTGTTTTCTAAATGCTAAAGGTTTTCATTTAAAAAAATATAGAAAAATCTCCGAACTCTTAAGCATTGAAACCTATTTTATTGGTATTTTATAGAAACGCGTTTTCTTTAGGTAAAGATACTGTAAATATATTTTGTCATTTAAAAAAGGTGAAAAATATTCCACTTCTTTTTTTACATTGCTTTTGTCCTTTATAATTATACCAAAGCTGGGAGGGAAAAAAAATGTTCAACTTGATCCTAGTTTTTATTACCATGGACTGTTTTATTTTCACGATTAGGTTCTAAAACTTGGTAGTCTTTATTGTAGTATATGTAAAAGGGAAGAAAAAGTTTGTACAATTTTTTTTTAGACGGCTGTATATCGCAGCAGTCAGTGCTCCACTAACAAAAAAAATTCCTGATTATTGATTTTCTAATTAAACCAAGAGTAGAGAAATTGTAGAAGGTTTACGACAATACAGACAGTTTTGGGGGGATTGTAGTTTTTTTATTTGTAAGAAGTATTCATGGTGATAATAAATGTCTTAGATTTTTTGGGGGGATCAATCTTAGTGTTTACCATATTAAAAAAAAAATAGTTTTTTCCCCACGTAATTTCTCACCAATCTTATTCCCCAGCCTAAAGATATAAACTGTTTTTTTTATTTTATTTTGATATACCAAAGACATTAAGTTCTAATCTTTCGTTTTTCAAAAGATCACGGAACATTTGTGGCAATAAACAGGTTTAATCCGGATAAATTTGATCCGGGTTTAGTAGTCCTTTTTTTTTTTTTTTTGCGATCCGTGATCACGTAATCCAATTTACTTTTGAGCCAGTTTTTCAAAGCAACATCGGATTGTATCAATCTGATCCAGATCACCAAATCTGGATAACCAGTGCTCAAACAGGATAGGAAATCACAATGTAGAACTATAGATATGTAAAGAGCAACGAGTAGAATAGCCATTGTGGGGCTATTCATAATTTTTGTGAATGTTCTTTCTACAGTCTGCATCAAAAAAATCGGTCATTTTAAGAAGAGCAATATCCTAATAGACTATTTTATATGTCATTTTCATGTTTTTTGGGGGGTTTTTTAGAGTGCAGATTTTCAAATAAAACTTGTTATTAAATGGCTTTCACCTCAAAAACATTTTTTTTTATGTTTCCAGAGGACTGAGGCTAAGGATGGCATTTGTGAAAAAAAAATTGAGAGTAATTAAATATTAAATGACTTTATTTGCACTTTTTTTCTCTTGGACATTTGTTTGTTCCGAGGATCCCAAGTGTAGCATTTATTTGAGGGACTACGAAGGGTTAAATGAAAACACACATTTTTTTAAAAAAACAAGAAAACCCAACCCCATCCTCTTCCAGCAGTCCGCTCGTCTGAGACCTGACACACTGTACATTGAGGATATTTATAACAAGTTTCAAATATAGATGTATTGAATTCAATAAAAATGCCTAATGTCTTGTGTAATGTAATGTTGCCATTCTTTGATTTTTTTTTTGTTATTCTGTAATCATTGCATGCATCAATAATAAATATTCTAAAAACAAAAATATTTGTTCATTGTGATGAACATATATATATATATATATGTCAATTAGTGACAGAATAAAATGTATTGTCTTTGGTCAATTTTGACAGCTGTTGGAATAATTTCCGAGGCCAAACTCTTTCTACTTTGCTATAGGCCTATAATGAAAGACGGAATTCGTTAAAACCAACCTAATCGCTGTAGCTCGCCGGATGAACAAATAAAATCAAAACCTTATGAATAAATAGGAGATCTTGTAAAATACTGCATGATCCAAATATAGTATTATTTGATTTCATTGCTTTCATTACATTTTGGGCATGAAATCCATGCAGAATGCACCAGATGGGATCATTTTGATCCAGATATTTATGGATCAAAATGATCCAAATCCTACAAAAAAAGTTCTGAAAACCCCAAAATAAAAGTTTGATCCGGATCAAAACCAAGATTGGATTACGTGATCTAATCCGATTATGTAATCCGTTTTTCTCTTTTGAAAAACCCATTTTCCAGATTTGATCCGATCCGTTATCCAAAATCCTAGTGAATTACTTTTGAAAAACTGGGCCCTGGATTAAATCAAGCAGCAGAACCTTTTCTGTAAAGTCTGAGTCACAGTTCTAAACCAGATGCCTTGAAACATTAATGCTGCTCACCAATACTTTAGTTTGCTTTCAGAAACCATTCTGAATGACTGGTTGACTTGTAAACTGGTGCTTTCTTGTTTCTCACAAATAGGCATTGTATTGTTTCTGTTGTGATACTTTTCCTTAATTTGATTGTTACCTTTAACATGCAGGTCACCTAATAATTTTTGAGTACTTTCCAGGAATGTACAAATTACATTCAGTAACTTGCTGTGTGATTACAAGATTTGTAAGCGTCTCTTTTTTTATCTCTTATCTTATCTGGAAGATGGTAAAGGCGGCTATACATATTGTATTATGGATGATGGTTTTAAGCTTTTTTTAAGTAAACAAACCAAATGTTTGGTGTGTTTTGTTTTTTTCTAACAGATTAAAATGGATTTCAAACCAAATGACTGTTTTATAACTTCTAATTGCGTTTGGCTCAGCAGTAACCATCACAGGAAAGAAATAAAGTATTTATTTTAATCAAACTCAGTGTTTTTGTTTGAAATTGTGCTTTTGTTCAATTGTTTTGTGAGTTTTTATTATTTTCCTGAAGTGCCTGTAAGTTATAGAAAGTACCAGGTTGCAACTAGGTTGTTTTCTTTTTTCTTTTCTTTTTTATATCCCAGGACCTGAATGGACCCTTTAAATTCTGGAAAGTACCCCCTAACCCAGGGGTGTCCATAATGCAGCCCCTGCTCTGAATTTCTGCAACTCAAGAATTATGGAAACTCAGTGCTGAACCACAGATATTTTATTTTATTTTATTTGGGGCAATAAATAAAAATAAAAAATAATGAAAAGGAAAGTGGTAGCTAAATCACAAAGTCTTCGTCTTTTAATAACGCCATTTTGGATTCACTTTAGTTATATATTATTGAAAAGCTCACTTTTAGTTAAACACAGACTTTGCTGCAGCCAGATTTGCTTTAAAATAATTAAACTTGTCTGAATACAGCAAGAGTAAAAAAGAGTTACTAAAATGGTCTTGTTCTGGGGCATCGCATGGCATAATAGTTAGTGCAGGCGCCCCATGTGTGGAGGCCTCAGCCCTCGACGGGGTTGTTCCTGTTGACCTTTGCCGCATGTCTTCCCCCACTTCTCTCCACTGTCAAATAAACGCTGCTGTTGCTGAAAAACGTTTTAAAAAAATCTTCTTGTTCTCGCTGTGAATTGATATTTTCTAATGGGGCCCAAAATAATTTTCTAAACCCTTTTTAAGTTTTGTATTGTATGTGTAAGGATTGACATATCAGTTTCCAATTATAAATACGTAACTTTTTTTTTTGTTTAATTTGAAAAATGCTGCATGCTTAGCAGGTAAAAAATTGTGTATTTATTTTTAGACTTTTGGTTAATTTGCTCCATGTGGCATATAGTGTGGAGATTATTACTCTAGCATATAATTTCTTAATTATAATTTTTTCTTGCATGCCAAACATTTAAACATGTAGTTTTTTTAACAGCTACTTCTTAATAAAGGATAAAATAAAAATAAAATCACTGTTTTGTTTTAGATTTCTTCAGTTATGCTTTTATGGTTCTGATCAAAAACATGAAAGCGAAAAAAATATTTCCAACCTTTCTTTCAGACTATTTTTTCTCCCCTCCTTTTTGAGCATATTTTTGACACCAAATCTCTCAATCTGATCTACGTTGACGATACTAAATGTTCCCTGGTACATGTTCCGTCATTTCATGACTATAATAATTACATAATTTTTGTTTTCCAGAAAAACCTTCAGAGCTGCTGAGTTTCCTTCCATCTTAAAGTGGTGAGTTTTTCCTTCCTTTCCTGTTACTGTGGTTTTCAGTGCAACACTATAGAGGAGCTTTAAAGTGAATCAAAGTGCGTTGATGTAGTGTGGTATTCGGTGAAAAGAAGCAGATTCATTAAACCAGAAATGTTTTTTGTTTTTTTTCCACAATGCTGATATTTGGCAGGATTAAAGTTGGACTTAAATTTGCATTTCTGTGCCAAACTAATGTTTCGACGTCTATATTTTCTCCCTCCAGCTCCCTTTGTGTTCAGTCATGGCTCGGGGTTGCATTTGCTGTGTCAAGTACATGCTCTTCCTCTTCAACCTCTTCTTCTGGGTAGGTTTTGCTCCGACCAATCAAAGCCTTTCGTCATCGTGACATCAACAGGAGGGTTTTTTTTCTGTGTGTGTTCCAGCTGGGCGGCTGCGGTTTGTTGGGCGTCGGGGTTTGGCTGTCGGTCTCCCAGGGCAGCTTCGCCACCCTGTCTCCCTCCTTCCCCTCGCTCTCCGCCGCCAACCTCATCATCATCCTGGGCGCCGTCGTCATGGTGACAGGTTTCCTGGGGTGCCTTGGTGCCATCAAGGAGAACAAGTGTCTGCTGCTGAGTGTGAGTGGCACGGCCCCAAATCATCAAATATCGTTCACTTTTGTTGTATTTTCATATCTGCCCTTGTACTTAGGCATCTCACAATAAACTAACCAGTTAATGTGATACATTTAAATGAGTTCTTGAATTTCCATTTGGATGCTTCTTTATTTTCTTGCCTGTCTCCCTCTTTCTATCACAGAAACTGGATGAAAAACGACATGTGTATGATCCATATGTTTGTTGTGGAGGAGTAATACGGGCAGTCTTTTTCCTTCAGTGTTTTTGTTCTTAGTTTGCACTTTATATAAAAAAAGAAGGGAAACATTTTTAGTTTTTCCTTTTTTTTCTCGCCTGAGCCAAATTATTTTATTTCTTTGGTTGTTTTGTTCATTTATATTGGATGTTAATGTCTTCCAGTTGCAGTGGTAAATGTGATTTAGAAATTAAAGTTGTACATATTAAGAGTGCAGTGACCCTAGTTTTTTAATCCCGATACCTAGGCTTTGCGTATCTGTTGATACCAGATAGCGATCCAATACTATTGTTGAATTAATTAACTATACCTTCAAGGTTATACCTTTCTTGAAGAGACTACAGGAATGTGATATTCTTGTTGTCAAGGACATCCAAATGCATCAATTTTTCCTCTGCTGACAACTACTGACCAGTCTGCTCTAGTAAAGTCTATTTCATAAAGTCTAATATTTGTGTTTTATAGAGATTAGTGAAAGTTTAAACTAGAACAGGTCTGATTAAAAAAAAAAATACTCTGCTGTGTGTGATATTTAAAAAAAGGCCAAACTTGTATAACTGGAGTGTTTTGCATCAAATGCATAACTCTATATCTTAATTATAGTTTTTTTAATTCAAGTTTTTGTAAATCACAAAGCAAAATCATTTAGTCGGCCCAACAGTAGCAGTTTAGTTTGTACTTTTAAGCTCAGGGAACAAGAAAGTAATAAAAAGTGTGATTTCAACATTTATTCTATATGACATCTTCTTTTGACTTGGTAATTTAAACAATTTGTTAAATGATAAGTATAGTCCCAAAGTATGGAGCAGATAAAATGAGAAAGAATGATTTATAAACGTCTTTTAAATACTATTAAATAAAATGGGTAAAACCATATTGCAGGGGGGGACATCACAGGATTCTCTCATCTTGAGCAGTTTGCATTAGAATATTATTTGGATTTCCTAGACAGTGATGCATTTCATATTGCTCAGGAAATTGCTTTTTCTGTGTGATATTATTTGTATATTAATAGTTAAAATTAAAAAGGAACAGAATAAATAAAATGACATTTTACTATATTACTATCATAGCAGCTTACAGAAAGCCACTAACATCTCAATAAGTAGTTCACATGAGTGTCTGAACAGTGAAATTATCAAATATTTTCTGAACTAAGTTACAAACTTTTTTCAAATTGTTTTTTCAGAAAATTAATTATTGATAATGAATTTTCTTTGGAAATCCAAACATGAACCTTACATGAACATTAATTGCAAAGGCTAATTTATGTTAAATTCTACTGACTAAGGCATTAAAATAGTATGTAATCTCGATTTTTGTCAAATATTTTGAAAATAACTAGAATAAGAAGTTAGTTTTAAAGGACACTTTAGGAGTGTCAAGAAGTCATTCACTTACAGCACTTTGTTCTGTTTTCTTCCAACAAACAGTTCTTCATCGTTCTGTTGATCATCCTTTTGGCTGAACTAATCCTCCTCATCCTCTTCTTTGTCTATACTGACAAGGTAAAGCTTGATTGTTAAATATGTATTCGATTTGGATGGATATCCCTTAATCCCTTTATATTCTTAGGTGAGGGAAAATGCAAAACAGGACCTTATAGAGGGACTGGTTCTCTACAACTTAGGAAACAACGCCGGCCTAAGGGATGCATGGAACACCATACAGAGAGAGGTAGACCTCATCCACAGTCAAGCTTTGTTTTATTTTATCTCAGTGGTTTAGTCATTAACTCCTTTCCTGTCCCATAGTGGAGTTGTTGTGGTGTGACGAAGCCAGACGACTGGTCCAGCGTCATGGAGGACAACGTTGTTCCTGACAGCTGCTGCCAGCAGCTTAATCTGAACTGTGGACGCAACGCATCAAACTCCTTCTGGACACACGTGAGGCTCGCAGTTGATGTCTAAACCTTTATGATCAGGCTTGACTCTTCAGATCTGTGTCTCAACTCAAATACAAATGAATCTTTGTCACATTGGTACAAGGAATAAAACAGTTTTAATATCAGCAATATTTTGGTGAATACATGAAATTACCACAGCAACATTCGATACAGAGACAATATTGTAGTGGAATTTTGTTCATGGAATATAAAATCATGATATACAGTTGGAGGTTCTTCCAACATGGTTCATTATCCAATTTAAATACATTCACCCTTAATTATATCTGGATGATGATCAAGCTCCAACATGGCAAGGATTGCTTCTCCTGGCAGAATCACCTTTAAATCATGGATGTACATCTCTGGTGCTGCAGGTCCTGACTAATCTAGAAGGGGAAAAAAATAATTAGACCAATTTCTAAAAAGCACAAGTTCATATCTGAGTTTTTTGTCTGTGCTCAGGGCTGCTATGACAAGGTGGAGCAGTGGGTGGATGACAATAAACACCTGCTGGGAACTATCGCTATGTGTGTCTTGGTCATTCAGGTGAGAACATGCTTTCTATTTCATCTTTAGATTTGATTGTTGGCTTAAACTGAATATATCAAAACAGGCGACTTAGGTTCCTTCTTCCAGATTATCACGCCGAACAATTTTCTTCCTGTATATACAAATTAGCAAATAATTGAACATAACATTTAAATATGTAGCTGTTAAAATGTATCCAACATCTCAATATTCACTACCCAAGAAATTAATTTATTACAAAATGTCTATTTTGAATGAAGTTTCTCTCCCAATACATCTGAGCACATTAGTTAGCTTTTCTTTGTTAGTCTGGATTGTTTACTTTGTCCTCTTGAATCAGAGAATGCTTCAGTGTTTTACCAATCTGTGCATAGTAAACATATTTTAACAGGATATTAAATAATTAAAAAGATACTTCTGGAAAATATGGTCAATATTAATTATGTTACAGTAAACTATCTTTCAAAGTTCAGTTTCTCATGTGGAATTTCAAAGCTCTATACATACAAGTCCATCCTCTAAATCAGCATTTTTATGGACATTTGAGTAGAAATACACTGAAAAGATTGTTTCTAATTATACTTTTATGCGAGCCTTATTTGTGGCCTAAAGCCTAGTTTATGCTTCTCCGACCACAAATTTGCACTCAGGCGCAGATGTATTAACGTAGACGTTTTCTGTTTATAGTACTCTGTTTTTCCACTTCATTCTCCATTGTTTTTTCAGCATTGCTCGACCAGGACAGCAGGGGGCGCTAACTTTTCATGGCGTCTCTCTGCTATCACACAGCGTAGTTTCGTTTTTTTTCTAGGCTTATGAACGACAAATTACGTTTTGATTAAGCTGTGAAGCTTTTTACTAGAAGTGAAGCTCATAGAATCCTCTAAAAACACAGAAACAAACAAAGCAGCCTGTTTTGTTGTTATCCTACACCTTCCTTGTGTTGAAAACCACCAAAAGAACAGATTAGATAAATGATCTTTTCAAAAAACTACTGATTACAGCGACTATAGAGCCCCTTTCTGGTGAAGCGATCTCTGGCTGTGACCAATCAGATGCATTCGCTCTCTGTTGACGGAGAGTTACAAAATGGGCCTCTACTCCGTGCGTCCTTGCGTAGGTGACGGAGAGCCCTTGTGTTGACGGATAATGGCGTTGCGTCAAAACAGAGAAGCATAAAATAAGCTTTACCAAACCAGCGCTGTAGTCTTAGAGTAACTTTAGAAACTAACTTCTTAATGAGGCTAAACTTTTAAAATGTTTCCTGTGCTTAGAAGAAGAGAGACATGCTTTTATTTTGAAAGTGGGCCGATAAACAGGAATCCCTCAATGCCTAGTTCTATGGCAACCTGTAATGTTTTTGTTTTCCAGGCGGCTATCAGTAACTTCTTAAGCAACAAAATGACAGGCGTTAGCCATTTCTAGCAGCTTCTTTTCTAAGCAAGGCAGGAAGGAGAACCCATTATAACTTTATCTCAACCAGCAGCCTTAAAACTGAAGCTGTGACGCAGTTTCATTTCCCAACAATACAGCTACCCAGGATTGTAATGGTTGCACAGAATCTCTTTTCTCTTCTTGACCTCTGCCAGTGTTAAGTTAATGGAGAACTGTTTGCTTCCAGCTGCTGGGGATGGCTTTCTCCATGACACTCTACCAACAGATCCACCGGGCAGGAAAGAAGTACGAAGCTTAACTGGATTCAAACTGGTTCAAGATCAGCTTGGGTACTGAAGCCTTCATAGTTTAGAAAGCCAGTTAACATATGTGCCACTGTTACCATTTTTATTCTGTCTATGCACTCAATTATGCTGTTGAATAACTTTTAAATTGTTTTTTCTTACCCATTTTTAATTAAGCCTTTGACTAAAAATATATTGGGATGATAGGTGTGGTTTAAAGCCATACCTATGGAAAGTTATCAACAAAAATGTTTAATAAAAGCTGATACTCATCACCAATAAGAGGTTTGTCTTTGCTTCTTCATTAACTGTTTAATCAGCTGAAAAATTTATAATTTTATTAAAATGCTCCAGATGTTTACAATATTTGGCAGCCACAAATGGTGAAACTGTCCCACTTAAAAAACATGATAAAAATTAGACCTCTCATTTAAGTGGGAAAACTCGCAGTTTAGGTAAAGGACGTGACTTGTACAATACATAGATCGAGGATTTTGTACCTTAGAATATTTAAACATCAAAATATATTTACTCAAATCACACTTGTATTTTAATGAACTTTTTTTTTTTACATTTAATATTTTCACATTTCACTTTACATGTTTGAAATTAAATGTGAATTTTAATGTTCAGTCTTTCAGTGTGTCATCTGTCTTATCAGCCCGTTTGAAGTGATTCAAAACATGTACTGCTCATCTCTTGTTTTCTCAAATCTTTATTTCTGCCGACAGAGTTCTTCAGGTGTTTCACCAACTTTTGCTGCAGATAAAAACAAAGCATTAAAATGATTCTGGCAGGTTAGATTCAATTCATTTTTATTTATATAGCGCCAATTCACAACAAATGTCATCTCAAGACGCTTTACAACAAAAATCGTTTCAATACAATTATACAGACATTCCAATCAGTCAAAAGTTTTCTATGTAAGAAATCACAGTAGATTGCGATGAGTTAGATTGAAAGATATATTTAACTTTTACCAACATATTTCTCCTGAGTAGGAAAAAAAAATGCAGATCTAGGAGCATCCCACCCAGAACCCAGACTTGAATGATTTAGAAACTTGGATAGAGTTTAATATTTTTAAATGAATGGAAATCTGAGAGAAAAATGTTGATTTGCAAGATTGTGTCTGTCTGAATCTAGCTCCAAAAAGTTACTATTAAACTTTTACATATTACTAAATCAAATAGAATAGCCTATTGTCATAGTATCAGGAGGCACACTTAAATTAGGGGATCTCCAGCTGAGCCACCATGCATAAATTAAATCATAAAATATTCTTTGGGAGCAGAATTCAAGTTTATATTTTATTATGTTCTTCTGGGTTTCTATTGAATAATTTCTAACCCCTTTCCAAAGCATTCTGATTTGCTGGTTGTGATGGTTCTTTACCCAAGGAACGCTCTTGACTGTCTGATGCTGTGGTTGGTGGCACAGATATATACCCCGGTGGGTCCTTTAATTTTTTGTTTTAAGCGTACCTCTGCTGAGAATTTCTTAATTGTTAGAGGTCCAACGTTTTGTCGTTATCGTACACGACCTTCCCTCGGATGACGACGTAGCGGATGAGCTCCTGATGCCCCCCCAGCTGGTAAATCAGGTGCTCCCACCTCCAGAGAAAGTTAGAAAAAAATAACAGACAAGGTCAGGAAAAAAGTAGTTGATTCAACTCAACATAAATGATCCGCATCGACATTTACGAACTGGGTGAACTAGCTTGAAAATGTGGAGCAGAGACTACATCCCCCAATCAAGTTGCGTCTGTCCTCATTTATGATTAGGTAGAGTTAATTTACATTAGATGGATTTTTGATATTGACCCAAATTTTAAAGGTAGGCCTCCAAGTTTCCATCACACAGAAAGTAACTGGCTAGAATGAGTGGAGGTGACCATCTCTGAGATGGTGTACTTACCGTGCTGCGTTCAGGATCAGCAGGTCTCCGTGTTTGTTCACCTCCAGGGACCCGTGGGTGTCGGAACGGCCCAGAGCGTAAGCGGCGTTGATGGTGGTCGCAGCCAAAGCCTCGGTCATGGACATCCTCATGTTAACGCAGGCTAGATGCATGACGACCGGCTGAAATACAACCAATAGGAAACCAGAAGTTCACACACACACTGAATAAAAACACTGACATTAATCAGACTGAACTTCTTGTTTTTAGTCTCTTAGAACAAAAATAGTTTTATTTGCTAAATGCCAAAATAATGAGGCCATATGTTAGAGCTTTATTCATTAATGTCTATAAAATCGTCCACAAGCCACCTTGTAACTAATTTGGAGATATTGTGGGGGGCATTGGTTAATGGAAGACACATTTGCTCATGAGCTTCAGCTTCCAAGCTGATGTATTTATAAGGTGCTGCAATATTTACTGTTCTCTTCCTAACTTGGAAGGATATTATTTGACCAGATGAATCCTGCATCTTTGAGCATCTGGAACTTATTTGTAAGGATGAACCACATACTTGTACAGCTCCACAATTCTCTTGATATCTTGGCAGATTTATTTTCTTTCCCATCATGTCAAACAAACAATGTGTTCCAGTTTTGCCATTTAATTACATCCTCAGGTGGGCCTCTAGTTAACTCAAGTGTGTCAAAGTCCCTGACATATTCTCACAATATTGTGGCTTTTTGGCAATTAGAAATACACCATCACAATGAAATGAAACAAACCATGTGCTATAACTGCTGAGTCACAGCTGTAATTTGAGGGTATTTACATCCAAATCAAGTGAACGGGGTAGAAATTACAACAGTTTGTTCATGTGCCTCTCATTTGTTAAGGGACCAAAGGTAATGGGACAGAATAATAATTATGTAACGCACATTCACTGTTTAATACTTTGTAGCAAATCCTTTGCAGTCAATTACAGCCTGAAGTCTAGAACGTATAGACGCCACCAGGCGCTGGGTTTCATCCCTGGTGATGCTACTGCAACTGTATTCAGTACCATTCTTTTTCTGGGACATTTTCCCTTCGATTTTGTCTTCACCGAGTGAAACGCATGTTCAATCGGATTCAGGTCAGGGGATTTATTTGGCCATTGCATACCAATCCACTTCTTTGCCTTAAAAAAAACAAAAAAAAACTCTTTGGTTGCTTTTGTAGTACGCTTTGGCTCATTGTCCATCGGAACCGTAAAGCGCGTCCAATGATTTTTGAAGCAATTGGCTGAATATGAGCAGATAATATTGCACTAACACTTCAGAATTCATCCTGCTGCTTTTGTCAGCAGTCACATCGATAAACACAAAAAACCCAGTTCCATTAACAGCCATACATGTCCACGCCTTCATCCACCACAGTAGTTTTCCGTGGTCTTCCGGGTCTTTTGGTGTCGCTGAGATCACTGGTGTATTCCTTCTTTTTTAAGAAAGTTCCTAACAGTAGTTTTGGCCATGCCTAATGTTTTTGTTGAGTTTGTCTTTGGGGGTTTTTTCAGCCTAATGATGGATTGCTTGATAGCGACGGCTCTTTGGATCTCATCTTGAGAGTTGACAGCAATACTTGAAATGAATACTGGATCTTTTATCTGCACATCATAATTGGGATAAAGGTAATATCACACACCTGGCAATGGAACAGCTGAGAAACCAGTTATCCCATCACTTTTGGGAGGCAGTTATGCAAACTGATCTAATTCCAACACAGTTCACTTGATTTGGATGTAAATACTCTCAAATTAAAGCTGACCATGATTGTTTCATTTCAAATGTGGTGGTGTATAGAGCCAGAAATGTTAGAATCGTGTCGATGTCCCAATATTTATGGACCTGACTGTAATTTAAACAGGAGAAGTTGGTCTGAGTTAATGTCAGACTCTACGAAACCTGGTTTCAACTTTTAAAATAAAAACGAGGAGGGTTGTGAAGGACAGAAATCAGATGTCCTGACCATAGAGCAGCAGTAAGCGTTAGGGTTGAAGTCGCTGCCGAGGGCGACAATCACTCCTGCATCCAGCATGTCTCTGGCCCGCGGCTGGGGCAGCCTAAACACAGAAATATCCTTAAACCACAGCTCCCAGTGACAAAGTGGGTGTCTCCAAGTGTGTTTGAGTACCGTAGGATGTAAGCTGTGGTCGGAAGGAGGACGGCGGCAGTTTTTGATCGCGCCATGGCTATGATCCCTTCATCCGTCACCTCCTCCAGATGACTGATGGCCAAGGCTCCCAGGTCTGCTCCCATCTGATACATATCGAAAGCCACGTCTAACAAAAAGTGTTGAATTTGATCCATATTCTTGATGGGGGGGGGGGACCAACCTTTGCAGAGTTCATGGGATGCAGCTCGTCTCCGTGGAAGTTGATGTTGAGTCCCATTTCTTTCCCAGCCTGCAGGATGGAGCGGGTCGAGTCAAGATCAAACACCCCCTGCTCACAGAACGCGTCAATGTTGTGGACCTGGAGTCTCCCAGCGGACATCAGCTCCTTCAGCCGAGGCAGCTGAACCTGCAGGATGTCCTCCGTGGCTTCTGCAACAGTCTTCCCTCTGAGGGACAGAAACCGGTCAGAACACGGTGGATTCTTAGATATGTGAAGGAGGAGGACTCTTACCTGGGCACAGCGTGGGCTCCACAGTAGGTGGAGGAGATGCTGATGGGAAGCGAGCTCCTCGCCGCCTCGATCACCTCCAGCATCTTTAGCTCAGTCTGCAGCTCCAGGCCGTATCCGCTCTTGCACTCCACCAGGGTGGTTCCGGCCCGCTGCATCCGCTGCAGCCTGGCCCTCAGGGCAGCCAGGAGGTCCGAGGCGGCTGCGGCTCTGGTGTGCTCCACCGTGTAGTGGATTCCTCCTCCGGCGCGGTGCACCTCCATATAGGTGGCCCCAGCCAGCTGAAGGAGGGAGGCTTTAAACAGGACATCTCCAAAAGAAAAACTGTAGCTGCATGGATACGTTTACTAAACTGATGGATTAATGGTAGGAAGGACTGAGTGGATAGCAGTGGCGGTCCTTCCTACAGGCGACATAGGCGCTTGCCTAGGGCGTCATCTAGCGAGGGGCACCAAATATGCAGCGCAAAAAAAAAAAAACTTCTATTTTTTTCCACCAGTTTTTGCCATCTATAACAATACTTTGACATAAATATTTTGTGAATATAGTGTATTTATGTGAATCGCATTTTACAGTATAAAATTTAGCACACAATGTTTTATTGCTAATTTATTTTTTGTTTGGATTCTTTAGTGTGCACTTTTTCTTCTCAGATGTTAAACTACTGTTCAAGTTAAGTTTATTTTTTATATATTATTGAAAAGCTTTATTCTTTTGCACACGTTATTATATTGTTATTGTTATACTAACACTGTTTAAATAAAAATGTGCAAGGGCCGCATCAGTCAAGCTCGTTGAGGAATGGATGAATTACTTTGACCCAATCCAGAACAAAACGTAACATTTTTAGCTTTGAGAATTGTGGAAGCAAAGGGAAAAACCCCAGGTGACAGGATGAGGTACCTTCATGGCAAATTCATGAACTCTGTCTCCGGCCCAGACTGGATGAGTGTGAGCATCAACAAGTCCTGAAACAACATTCAAATCAAAGCGTGTGACACAGATGATTCGACTTGAATTGAATCAATGTGCAACAGCAGTGCAGCAATATTTTCTAGGTAACTCCAATCCGGATCTAAGCCTCCACATTTTCCAGCATACTCCATGCAGAACACACTGGTAAAGAATATTTTAACCCATTAAAAAGAATAATACAGAATCAATTCTTATAAAAAAAAAATCTAAGAATTGCATTGATTCACAACTTCAAAAATCCGTTTAATTTTTTAAAATAAGTTGCCCTTTTTACACCTAAAAAGTAAAAATCCTGACAGCCGTTTTAAGGCGTAGCTCAGAAAGTGTTAGAAGAAATACAGTTTTTTCCAGGTAAATTGTTACTAGTCCAGAGTTAAGTCATTGAATTACAGGAAAATAATTAAGCTCAACAGCTCAAAAAATGTTCAATTGCACTGACTCATATCTGTATCAAACTGGATCAGATTGAATCAGATCGGGATAATTGATTTTAACTCGAGAATCAGAATTGATTCTTGAAATTTGAATTAATAACCAGCTCTACTTAGTTACAACTTATGCATGAATTATATTTTTATTTTAATTATTTTATTTTTTAGTACCAGTGGCCTTGGAAGAACCACATGATGCAATCTCATTCACTAAAGGACTCAATGTTTTCTACGTCTTTCTTATGTATGAAGGAACATTTACGCAGATCGTTCCTTCAGCTGTTTGACTTTAAATCTAAAACTTCTCCCAACAAACTTAATGTTTCCACCTGTTTTTTGCACTGTTGACCTAATTTAAAGTTTCTGCTGCTGTTATTTACATAAGAATAACTTTACTTTAACACAACTAAGTATGCACTTTCTGTAAAAAAATTTTTTTTGAATTATTCTACTCAGCTGCACATTCAAATATAAGTATGTTACGATTTTTCAAATAACAGCGCAGTACTAATTTTTGTCCTTAATGTACATATACTATACAGATGATAATCAACTTTACGTTATAATGTCACCAGGTGACTTTGAACCCATCCAAACCCTAAATAAATGCAATGACCTAACCAATGGATGGATGTCCAATACCTTTCTCCAACTGAATAGAAACAAAACAGAAGTGATTATTGTTGGACCTAAAGAGGAACAATCAAAAGTCAGCTCAGGCCTGAAAGCTATGCGTAATAATGGACCATAAAAACTCCTCTATGCCTTAATATTTAGCCTGATTGATTAATGTAACAGTGAGTAAAAAGTAAGATAGCTGTAGCTGATCCACAATACTGCTGCTGGCAACAGGAAAATAGAGTACATCAGCCCAGTTCTAAAGTCCTTACACTGGCTCCTTGTAGCTCAGAGAACTCATACTAGTTTATAAATGGATTGGTACCAAATTATGTTAAAGATCTGTAGTCAATATACCAACCACCCAGAGCACTCAGGTCCTTCAGCTCTAGTCTATCAATCATACTTAGAACCAAACATGGAGAAGCAGCTTTTAGTTTCTATGCCCACCTTATCTGGATCAAACTTTCTGAGGAATGTAAAGCTACTGAATAGTTAAGCTCTTTTAAATCAAGGATATAACACCATCTGTTTAGAGCCGCCTTTGAGTAATGTTCTGACATAATTTTGAGTGTATTACACTTGATTGCCGTTTTCTACAATGTCGTATTCTATGCTTTTCTGAATTTCTGTTTACACTTAATTGCTGTTCTCTTGCTTTTGCTTTCTCTGACATTGTATTTTTTAATGTTTTCGTTTTATGTTTCATTAAATTTACTGGCAGTGTTGGTTGAAAAAAAAATTCTTGTGGTTTCCTTTCCATCTTGTATTCTGAAACTAGCAAATTTCACCTCCAGATAGTCCCATAAGTCGTTATTACCATTTTACTCTCAATGCTTTTATACACTTCTTGCATATATTTTGTCCGTTTCTTTAGACCAAATCACGTGAAGCATCCTGAATGACCTTGTTAAAAGTGTGCTTTAAAAAATTTAATTTGTCCAACCACAATTCTGTTCTTCATACTTTTTTTCTTTTGTGAACCTATATGTCTTGTCTTGTTATTGCTGTTGCAGCTGAATTTCTCTTGGACTAATAAAATAGTTATTATTAAAGCAATCATTAAATTACTACTTTTAAAGCACACAAATTTAAACTAATGCATTTTTTGTCGATTTGGAGGAATTTTTTAAATATAAGATGGAAAAAGTCTTATTGTAGACTTGAAATGCTTGACTTGGTCATGTGTGAAAAGATGCAGCAACCTAACTGAGCAATTCAAACTGTAGCATAGGCTGCACATTTCCCCCGAATCAGCAGCCGATGCTCACCAGGAAGAACACACATCCCTGCAGCGTCGATCACAATATCAAAGGAGGACTCGGAGTACTGAGCTCTGATGGTTTGTGCAGGACCCACGGCTTTAATCAGTCCATCACTGCATGGAGAAATGACTCATGTGAATGAAAAGAATTAAACTGTAAAAAGACTTTGATCATCCCACATTTATTTATACTTTCCCTCCAAGCAAACCAGATAGGCAAGTATTCCTCGTTAACAGCCCTCCAGGCTTTCTGAAGGTCTTAAATAGAAGAATCTCAGCTCCTGTATCAACTTTTCGCTGTACCACCCTCCCCCCATTTCTTGTCCTTTAATTTCCTTATACAATATCCAGACATGAATCAGACAGGAAGCCTGGAGATTAATTTATCAATCAACTATGGGTGCACACTAATGGAAGTCATATTTAAAAGTTGTAATTAGAAAATTTAGAAAAGTTGTCAGTAGCTGGTGATAAACTAGGCACTAATAATTTCTTTGTGACATTTGATGTAATTAGCAACAATATCCTGGAGAGGGCGCCATCATAAACAAAAGAATTCATTCTGGGCTCATGTTGAAGCAAATTAAATTAATATTCAGTTCAACCAGCTCCATTTATCCTCAGATGTCTTATTTTTCATTATAAATTGTGTAAAATCTCACCTCCCGATGACGACGCTGCCGTTTTCAATCACACTCAGGTTGATCATCCCATGCTTGGTCAGGTACTTCTCTCCCTTGTTGCAGATTAAAACCACCTGGTTGGCATTTTTCACCAGCAGCCTGTTTCTGGACATTTTCCCTCTTTGAAAGCAAAGCTCAGACTGCTTTGGGTTCAAAACATGGCAAATATTTGTCCAACAGAGGTCAAAGTGCACAGAGGGAGGGGCGGTGCTCACACACATTAAGATTCACAGAGTGGAACAAAAAAAGGACACGGATCCGCTTTAGGAAATGTTACAATAATCACTTTATTGTGACTGTAATCACAACATGGAAACAGATATCGTCATAAAAAAAAGGAGAGAAAATCTAAATTTGTTTCACATGGTGAAAACACAAACACACACAGACTCCATCACCAAGTACAAAAATGAAAAGTCATCACTCTCTCATTTCTCCATCTTCTTCCTCCTCTTCCACGCCTCGGATGTATAAGACATTGTTGCATCTGTGGAGAAAAAAATAAATACTAAATAAATAATAATAGCAAATCTATCTAGTCTTCTTGAAATGCAAAAACGTCATTTATCCTAGAGGATAACTAAATGTTGTAACTCATATCACTCAGGTCTCTTACAAAGGGTCGTCACACATCTAAAGAATATTGATGTACATCAGTCACATGATGGTCGTGATACGCTAACAGCTCAACATCCAGGCAGCAGAATTTCCTCCTCCTCTCTGCATCCATGAAGCCTCCTTTTCATCTCTTTTGGGATTTGAAGTCATAGTTCATCTATTATTTGAGCTTTTGAGATGGTAATCAGCAGCTCCTAATTGTAAAATCGTCCCTTTGTCTCTATGGTTAAGTGTCAAATCCACTGTCCAAAAATCCTTCCAGCTGCCAGACGGAATAATTATGCAGACAAATCTACTCCAACATCATCCCACCATGAATGGTGCAATTTTATATGAAAGAAAGTCAGAAACTCCACATGTTATCCAGATTTAACCCTCAACGAGGGTCGAGATCATGTCTGGTGAAGCATTCAGTGCTGATCTGGGTGTGGAAACAATATATTTTGAAGAAAAACCAAGCAATGACCAGTTTCAGATTTGAATTTTAAAAATGTCGTTTCAAAGACTTCATGAGGCTGTGAACTATGACAATGTTTCTGGAGTATTTGGGAAAGAAACACACAGCCCTCCTTTGTGGCACTTCAGATCCACCTGGACTGTTCAGGCGCACTGTGCTTGACGACACGATAAACTTTCACACAGATCTAGACTCTGGGATTAGGATTCTGATTAAAGATGAAGCCCTCTTTTTGAAAAGTAACTGTCTGATCAACGTAAAGGAACATATTTAATTAAATATTGAATTTCTTCTGGAACAGGAATAAAGGGTACTTTTACACGTTTCTATCTGAGCACATCATGGGGCGGTAAATAAAAAGCATTAGCCGCAGTGGTTACCTGATCAGCACCTCACCAAGATGTCCCGCCAACGCTCCATCAACATACTCTTCTGTGTTCGCCAACTGTTGGAAATCATGTAGAAAAAAGGGGTCAAAAAGCCATTAAAAGAGCCGAATGCTAGAATTTTTTGCTTCTGTGTCCCGTTTTACCAACTTAAATCTCTGCGGGACACACACACAATCCTTTTTTGGTCAGTGGCGTCCATTTAAACTCCCATCATGGAGTAAGACAAACACTCTGATTGGTAAAGATTAACCAAGAAACAGGAGCATGAAAGTTCACTTGGATTTTGAGATAAGAAAACCAAATCTGCGAATAAGTCTTGGATTGGTTTTATTTAAAAAATACATTTGTTTTTAATTGTTTTATAGAGGGTTTATTGGAGAAAACAGACAAATGGATTTACAAAGATAATGATGGATGGTAAGATTGACAGATGGATCCAACTTTAGACATTGAGATTAGGAATAAACTCCAAAAATAAAAATATTTTCCCATCTGTATTTTTTTCTCTCCATACTTATTCAGACCGGAGATATATTTTCTCAAACTCATTTAGTAAAGAAAACAAAAACAAACAGACCTCTATTAATACTGGAGCGCCCCCTGCTGGATTTTAGGGCTAAATAATCCTAAAAGACTGAAGCAGATTTCTGCACACGCTGAACAGGTGTGAAGTTTCCAATTATTTTGTTTTCAAGTCCTCATAATTTGATCTCAATTCATTGTTATTTAATGTCAAT
Organism: Apricaphanius iberus; assembly: GCA_028564705.1. Classification (NCBI taxonomy): domain Eukaryota; kingdom Metazoa; phylum Chordata; class Actinopteri; order Cyprinodontiformes; family Aphaniidae; genus Apricaphanius; species Apricaphanius iberus. The sequence continues at coordinate 956,198 of JAPXFQ010002912.1, forward strand.
CTTTGCACAGCTTGTCGGGAAATAGTTCAGGAGGTATTTCATTGTATCTTGCATTAGTGCTGCCACAAAGGTGACGCACAGCGATCTATAAACTATGTAATACATGGTTTTCCACCAAACACTTCACTTTTCAGATATTTCATCCCATCTGCATGTTTAGTTCACATTTCCTCGAGAGAGTGTTGACGAGACGCCGCCGACCACTGCCGCTAAGAGCGGTGGAGAGAAAGCAGCGACCATAATGTAATGCTTTGAGCCCATGTGAACATTTGATGACGTTGAAGACAGTGTGTGGAAGTGGGATTGTCTGAGGCTCTTAAAGAGACATGCAGCTAATTTCAAGGCATTTAGTTTGGACATGTGAGTGAAATTTTTCAAATAGGTAGTATGTCTCATTTTTGAAGTTACAGATCGATTAACGGTAATATTGTAAGTGTACTGTACCACAGAATTTCTCTGTTTGTCTGAGAAGAACATGCCACTTCCCCTTTAATAGGCGCAATTCCTTTAAATAGCAAAAGAAATTAATGCACACAAAATCCAAAGTTCTGTATGCACATTTTAGTAAAAAAAAAAAACTGTCGGAACAGCATTATTATACAGGTCTATTTTTCTTCTTCTGTTTTTTTGTGCCAAGACACCTCTAACCCACTGAGGTTTGGGTTCATCACACCCAGTTCTGCCGTGGTATTTGAAGAATATTTAGGTTTCTGTGAATTACAGAACAGATTCTCCATGTACCAAACATTGTAATCAAAAGTAGAGCTGAACGATAATTCGATAACAATACTCATTAACAGATCCTGTCATGGTTCCACAGAGACGGACAAAACAAACAATCTTTGTTTCTTTTTCTTACATTTTCATGTAATCTTGTAAAATTCTAAAAAAAAAATTGTCTAAAAGCATCTTAGTGCTGCTGTTCATGGTAATCGTGTGGCTTCTGCATTTGAATTTTGTGATTGGCTGATTGTGGTACATCTCATCCATTGTCTACGTCACAGGGACGGTCTCACAGAGACGCCCAGAGAGGACCATAACGTTGCAATGGTTTAAAGCCATAAGTTATAAGCTGTATGTTTTAAACACACAGTGAATAAGGAAACAAAAACTGAGTTAGTTTCCTCTGAAGCTATGCTAGGCCCTCTGTGCTTGTTTGCAATGCGCGCTGCTGGCTTCAGGCAGCGCTGACTCAGCGCCCTGAGCAAACAGCTTGAACTGATACGTCGTTTGGCTTCATAAAACCTCTCTTTACTTATGGTGGATGGCGGAGAAGAGACCTCATTTCTCCCTTTACCGTAGGTAAAGAGAGGCATCACGGAGTTTGGCAGCCACATGACAAAGTTCGGCCGTGACTGTCTTCCAGACCAAACCGCTTGTTGCAAAGCAATTGCCGGCCAAGACAGCAGGAGGTACTAAATTTTCATGGCAGGTCTGTCTACTGTTGAGTAGTTTCAGGTTAGAGTATTTTTCTTCGGCCTGTGAATGCATTCCCTCCTCAATGAGGAATGGAAGAAAGAGAGTAAGTTTTAATTAAGCTATAAAGCAAATATACTCTAGAAACGCATGGAAACAAACAACAGCCCGTTTCTCTAAACCTTGCCAGAAAAAAAAACATAGTAGATAAATTATCCTTTCAATAAAAAGCATGTAGTACCCAAACCCTGCATTATCTACTGATTACAGCAACTGTAGAGTCTGTTCTGGTGAAGCAATCTCTGGCTGTTGCTGAACTGACCAATCACAGGCATACGTTGACAGAGGCTGATAGTTAGAAAGTAGAGCTCAACTCCGTCTGTCCTTGCGTAGGTGACGGAGAAACCTTGTGTCAATGAACAACGGTGCTGGGTCAAAACGGAGAAGTATAAACTAGGCTTAACTTCTGAATGCAACAGTAATCGATCTTATAAAAACAAGTGGTTAAAAAGCGCTTAGACAATCAATCGTGCCAACACAGCTCTGAGGGCATAAATGCTGTTTCTGAGAGGAAACAAGCGATTTTGCAGCTTTTTTTGTCGCAGACAATGATGTTGCGGCACTTAAAACGTCACAAAATTGTCGTCTGTCCACACGCAGACACTGAAAACCGACAAAACTCAGATCTTCACTTTGGCCATAGTTTTAAAAAAGTTTTGTTTTTGGTGCTGAAATCTGTGTTTACGTGTGGATGACAAGCCAAACCGTAGGAAAATGGCTTCGTTTTGCGAGATGCCCGGCTACGTGTGGAAAAGCCATCAGGACTTTAAAGATGTCCACCTGGTACTAAAACTCATTGTCAAAAGCGGGAACACATTCAAAACTAACAACAGTGGTGGGAAAACCAGCTGGCCTCAGCTCTCCATCGCTAGACTCGACTCCAGGGTTTGAGGCACCATCTATGCTAACTTGTTAGCTTCACTAGCTGTAGTAAATTAGATTGAGCTTTATCGGCCCGGTTTCTGCACACTTACAAGACCAAATGTCTGAGCTATGAATATAATAAAGTGTTTTAATCTGTAACGCCCTTTGATATGCAATACTTCTGTGACAAGCGCTTTATAAATAACACTTGATTAGTTTGGTTTGATAAAACCTTTAAAAAAAATAAAATAGCATCAAACCTTTCTCTTACAACCTTTCCAATCAGGGGTCGCCACAGCAAATATATGCGTCTCTATTTAGTCCTATCCTCTGTCCTCACACCAACTAACTTCATGTCCTCTTTCTCAACATCCATAAATCAGATTTTTGGTCTTCCTCTCTTCCTCCTGCCTGGTGGCTCAATCCTCAGCATCATTCTACTGATACAATCATCGTCTCTCCTCTGAACATGTCCAAACCATCTCAGTCTGGCCTCCCTGGCTTTATTCCCAAAACATCCAACATGAGCTTCGTTCTTGCTGAAACCCCTTTATCACACCTGACACTTTTCTCCACCCATTTCAACAAGCTTGCACACGCTTCTTCACCTCTTTTCCACACTCTCTATTGCTTTAGACCGTTGATCCTAAGTACTTAAAATAATCTACTTTCTTCACTTCCGCTCCCTGTAACTTCACCATTCCACTTGTATCTTTCTCATTTACACACCTTTATGTGTTCCTAGCAAACTCCTCCATCTAGCCAACTCTTCCTGCATTTCTCTTTCCATCTAACCCATGGTACAACAATTTGAATCCTTCTCCTAAGCTTCTAGCCTTGCTACCTTTCCACTTTGCCTCCTGAACACATAGAATATCCACCTTACTTCTCTACATCATGTCCACCAGCTCTCTAGTCTTACCTGCCACATTCCCAACATTTAAAGCAACTTCATCAAGATAAGCCTACAACCCTTAAATTAACTTTTTTTATTATCAATAAATGCGTAAATCAATAATATAATTGTTTTGTCAGTATTTCCAAGTCTCTTACCTTAATTATTTTGTTGTTTCTTCCAAGCCTTCGGTTCAAAAAGGTGTTTGAATTTTTTTATTAATTTGAATTCAGTTTTTATGCGTTTATTAAGATTATTTCCTAAAGAAAAATAACAAAATGCCCAGGAGTGCACTTAAAACATATCTTATACAGTTTGTGATAGTCATTAATAATTATCAATATTGACCAATATGACTTTTCTTTTTATGGATAAACTGGAACGACACGGTTTTGATTCTGAGACTTTCACTACTCCATCACAATATCAAAGACAATATTTTGTTTCAGGAAGAGTTCTAAATTGTTCCCACCTGCATGTTCATGTATCCATCCACAGACACCAGGTAGCCTTTATACTCCATTCCCCACTTCAGCTTCACCATCACAGGTTTTCCTGTCAGGCCGTTCAGGAAAGGCTTCGGATTCAGAGGTAAACTCTGTAGGAATTGGAAAAACAAACGGGAATAAAAACTTTGGTTTATTACAAATTACAAAGTGACTTAAACACAAACCTAAGAGCAATCCCCGTATTTTTTTCCCCTTCCACTATTCATTGTGGTGTTTTATAATAATTTTAAACCCAACATCAATAAATGTCCTTATGGCATCTTTTGAAACCGTATTTCATTCAATATTCCACAGCAAATTACTTCGTATATTTAGTTTACATATCCTGATATTGAACATTTGCTACTTCATCTGTACTATGAATGTGTTCTAATTCTTTTATTTTAGCTACTACTTAATAGTAGTAAAAACTGATTCGAAAACCGATTTGAATGCATGAGAGATTGAATTAAAATTATTTGCAAAGTGCCCCAGAAATTAAGATATATAAATGAAGTAATTTAAATTAGAATCTAATTTTAGGTCAATTTATTAAACTTTCCGGCTGGTGTTTATATAATTAGACATATTCATGAATAATAATTGTGTATACTGGAAAGTAAGGGGGGACGTGTTACTTTCATTTACCTAAAATACATATGTTTATTGCAGTTTTCTAAGTAAAAGTGTGTCCTTGAAACTATAAACGAACCTAACTCCAGTAGTTTAGATCCAAACACATCACACAGTTTTTATTGTATTCGTGATAAAAGGCATTTTAAATTGTATTCTGACATAAGCTGATAGAAAATCACGATACAAAAAGTATTAACATCCTGTTACTGCAGGATCTTAGTTTCATTTCAAAGTGAACAGATTCATAGAACCTAAATACAGTCTATTCTACTGGGGTAGTTCTGCTTTCCACTGACAAGATTTATACGAATTAAAATTGTTATATATGAATAATAAGGTAAGAATGAACCAAACGCGACACATTAAACCCGTCTGTTTTAAGAACTGTGACAGATTTAAGGCTTTGGTCGAACTTAAGAATGAGAAGCTAACGATGCTAATGCTAAACAAAAGGAATTACATACACCGCAATAACCTTACGCAATATTTATAATGTTGAAAAAAAAACTGTAAATCTTTACTCACCATATTTATTCTGCTTCAATAGTTAATTTTATACTAAGGTAGAAACTGCTGGATATTCGTCACGGTAACGTATGAGGTTCAGAGAACCAGCAGCACGCTTTACCGCCGGCAGGAAGTACGTCACGCCGACAGGAAAGATTGAGGCTGATTGTTTTTTCCACTCCGCCACCTAGCGGTAGGATACTGCAATGGAGTTCATTGAACGCTCTCCATTGCAAACCGAATACAGTAAATAAATTCCACTAAACTTAGAGCAACTGATAAAAAATTTCCTAAATAAAACAGCAATTAAACTAGAGAAAACTGAAGAAATACTCACGGCTTTAAATGTTTTTAATATGTGCAGTCGGTATCTAGTTGAAACCAGTTAGGTTAACATTTCTAGTTTGTTTTTTTCCACAATCACAAGTCAATATCCTAATTTCACAGTTTTTATACGTGCTGTAAATATTTCTTGTCTTTCAGTATGAAATATTTCAATTTATTTTATTATTTTTGGCATTAAATGGAAATCAACATTCATGTTCAATTTTGACACTTAAAGAAAAAAAATATTAAAAATATATATACAATACTAACTATTTTGTTCACTGCAGAATTTCTTTTTATAGTTTTCGTGCATTGTCCCACTTTTATTCTATTCTATACTTTTTTTATAGTTTTTGAATCCATTTCTATTATGTTTTATGTTCACTCATTAAACAGGCATTCTGCTCTATTTCTGTCACTTTGACACTAAGATGTTTAATGAACTGTGACCTGTTAAGCCGGCCAAATGATTTTATATGATTGTCACATCTTGGTCATGCATGTTCTGTCTCTGCAACTATTTTGTTCCTGAAACGCATGAGACACCATGAGGTAATTGCACTTTTCCCCCGCTATGAAGTGCTGATCTTTTACTGACGCACATAGACAAGTTCTAACGTGGTAGGTAAATAAAGCAAAATCAGATTTTACAGGAACAGGTGAGTTCTTTCAGAGACATTCCTGTAAAATTGGTCTGGAACTTACTTGACATGTTTTAAATGCTTCTATCCTCACATCACTAAGCTTATTTACTTAAGTTTCGCCCACATGTAATTGCCCTATCCATCAGAGAGTCTGGTATCGGCTATGGGAGAAGACATGAGTGTCAATAGTTCCAAGAAATCTTTACATGACTTGGTCCCACAAAAATCGGAAGATGTAAACAGTTATTAACTTATGTATGAAAATTCTTTAAAAGATTACTGGTTAACAAAAATATCTTAAGCAAGATATTAAAATGAGGTAGGCTATTAAAAAGCTCAAATCAATACGGGAAAATGATCTCAAATAGAGTAAGGATAAGATTTCAAATGGGAAAGACCAAATGAAACCTGAAAAGAAAGAAAGAAAGAAATGCACACATGTCAAAAGCAGCTGCACAATAGCAGTAAAAAAATCAATAAACTAATTTGGGATCTAAACCACAGCTCTTTCTAGAAATACGGTTTATGGCAGGATTCTAAGAAATTCATTTGGTATTGAATCCCATAAACTATGGCTCGTCAGTTTTGCGTTTGTTGACGTCACCATTTGGAAAGAATCGACTTTGTTCAGGAAGCGAGCGGAATTTTCCAGTCTGCTGCCTCATCGAGCCCTTTGAAGCCTGTAGAGGAGAGCCGAGCCTTTGCTGTACATAAACTCAAGGAAGAGGATGAGGCGTGGAGCTGACAAAGCCAGCCATGTGCAAATGCATCCATTACTTTGGGTTATGACCAGCAGAGAGGCTCCAAAGCATTTATGGTTTAGAGTCAATTAACCCAGTTTAGCCCAGTGAACCGCGTTGGAACTATAAACTGAACTGCCCAAAGTAAAAACCTGTAGGATCTTAGCTGAGAGGCTGTAAACATGTTTCGAAGAACAGATATGTCTCATTGAGGGGGAGCAGGACCACTGACTGAACACAGACAAACAGAACCGAGTTCCCAGGTGAGATAGTTTAACTTGGCTCACTGCTTATTGGACACGGGTCAGAGCCACAGAAAGCAGGTCATGATCCAATTAATCAGGGAGCAGAGAAGACAAACACTTGCAGTGGAAGCTTAGATACAATTGCCAAACACATGGGGGCGCTTTAACACAAACTGGCTCTAACATTTGAATCAGGACCCAGTAAATCTGTCTTAAGCCCCTTTAAGTGGCAATAACTGAGAGCAGACGCTCGTGTGGAAAACAGAACAGGACGTTTCACTGGTTTTGTATGGACACCAACATTGTCATCCACAAAAGGAGGTGGCCGGTGCTCAGCAGAGCGATCAATCGGTGTACCTCGAAGTGCGTCAGCAGTTCATGCTGCATCACTTTGTGAGACAATTAGTCAGAAATTAGGGTACGGACGCTGGTTCTAAATCAGCTTTTCACTGGGAATCCACTCAGTGGTCCAGAACTTTGAGCAGTGGAGGAAATTACACAACTCTTTATGTAATAAAGTCTCCTCATTTTGCCTTACAAAGGAATTCAAAGCCTTTCTTTTTACATAATTTTTAACACTACAGCCACACATCTCAATATAGCTCCTTTTCTTTCCAATATCCCTAAATAAAAAATCCAAGTGTGGCTCATCCTTAAACCTGGGGACAATAAAACTGAATTTTGTGGAGACGTCTCCAATGGTCTGACAAGATTCAGTTGTTCGGCCATGATGATAAACGGTATATCATAAGTATGAGGGTGGCAGCATCATGCTGTGTGCAAGTCACAAAACAGACGGCATCACGAGGAAAGAAAAATGTTGTAGAAATATTAAAGCAATATCTGAAAATATTAACCAGGAAGTTGAAGCTGCAAATCCATATTAGTTACAAATTGGCTTCTGGATGGTCGTCACAAGGTCCTGATCTCAGCCCCATACAAAATTTGTGGGCGGCACTGAAAAGGCAAGTGCGAGCAAGAAGTCCTTCAAACCTGACCCAGTTCCACCAGTTCTGTCAAGAGGAGTGGGCTGAGAAAACCTGTGGAAGGAAACCCCAAATGTTTGGCCCGAAATGAAATCTAGGGGAAGTTCTACCAATTCTTAAGAAAGTGTACGTAGACAAAAAAAATCTCTTTATTCCTTCTGACATTTCACAAATAAAAACAATGTGTTCACATTTATTGATCTATAGCACAAAAAAAAAAGCTTGTCCTGGTTTGACGTCTCACAGAAAAGGGAAAAAAAATTGCATTATTTTTAGGATTTGTTGGTGAAGTGCACAATATAAGTATGTGCACCTTGCTTTGTGATGATTTTCTCTGAACCTTTCCCCTGTAGCATTAATTGTATATTTCAGGTCGTACCCTCCTGGAAAGTGAGCCTCCACCCCAGTGACATGTCTACTGGCTACTCCCAACTGGTTTTCTCTCAGGACAGCATTTCATTTATAGCTCCACCCCTCTCTTCTTCTCTCCAGCTTCCCTCTTCCTGCTGAAAGAAAAAAGCATCCCTACAGCACGATGCTGCCGCCACCATGTGTGGAATGAGGTTTTCAGGGTGATGTGCTGTGCATGCCGGCCAAAGCATTTTCATTTTGCTCTCATCTGATCAGATAAGCCTCTTCCACGTGGCTGCTCGCTCTCCAACTTGACTTGTGGGAAACTGCCAATGGGATTTCTCGTAGCTTTAATTTTGCCCCTCTTCCATGAACAGACCCTCCCACCTGAGCTGCGGCTTTCTGCAATTCCTCCAGAGTTACCATGGACCTCTTGGCCGCTTCTCCATTGTCTGAAATCTGTTTACTAACACTTGTAGTTTAATGGACAATGAAATGTTGTAGAAGGTATGTTTACCATAAAACCTTGTTGAAATGGAATTGCTTTTTAGCTTTTTCTTTTTTGCAATTCACATTGGAATTGCAACAAGAACCAAGATTATAAAATTTTATGTGTTTTCCTAAAAACATGCAGCCCCGTCTTGCAGTCATCCAGTGCCGTTTCCATTTTCAGGCAATGGACTAAACATCTTTATCCCTGACTTGTCTGCTGTGTTGTTCTTCACAGAGCCGAGTAAATCCATGAGCAAACTAAAAAGCTGCAAATGTAAGTTAGAAGATTTTGAACTGCTAAACATTTCAATTTAGATGTAAAGAATTTCCAAGTTTACTCTTTAACAGTGGAAGGAATTGATTGTTGTGCTACCATAACTACCATCTGATGCTATGATCTTAATGTCAGGGATGCATGATATGTTGGTATCTACGCTGGTGTCAGATGGTGGCTGAGAAGTGCAAAATACATTTACATGAAAAACAAACATTGCATATTAAAAAAAATGTTGTTTGTGTTTGACTCTTGCATATTTGTCTTTGCACTTACAGAAGTGTGTAACTTTCTCTAACTATGCTTAGTAAAAAATGTGTTTTTAAAATGTAAAGTAGCTTGTCAACTGTCATTTTGTTTTCAAATTTGTATATTTTATAAGAATGAAATGTTATTTCTTGAATATAATGTTGAATTAGGATTTTTTTTTAATTATGTAAATACATTTTGCAGTTCAGTTAGTAATTTTTTTAACACTTGGGAAACAGTTCGATACATAAAACTGGTCAGAGCTTAACAGATGTTTGCTAACATATGTGTTTCAGGAGAGGGAGGGGAAAGGGTTGGTCATGTGGTATTTGTCCGGTTAGGATTATGTGTTTCACTAAAGCAGAGAAGCAATGTAGGCCCAACTTTTCACATCAGTGCATCCATATGGACAATAATTTAATAAATACAATTGAAAATCAATACAAAATAAAATGTCACATCTATCTGTCTTGGCAGTGATGTTCCTCCATATATATACTTATCAGAGACTAATTTAAAGCTCAGCCATTTAATCTTGCTTCCCTCTCCCAGATTCCACCAAATCTGTATTGAAACGCTGTTAGTGTTGTGTGGATGCTCTTAACAGGAAGAGGGGCCCAATTATTACATTCTAATAAAGGTCATGTAAAACCTGAGTCTTCAAGATGCTTCAAGATTTGTTTATTCATAAATGTTCTCAAACCTCGAAGGCCTTCACAGAACAGATTAGCTGAACTCTGTTTACTGCTTAGCAACTTGCTTTATTTTATTTAGGTGTATCCAGAGGTGGGGAGTAAATAGTTACATTACTCAGTTACACTTCAGTAACCTTAGGAAAAAATACACGTTTAAGAGGAGGGATGCACTGATACAGATACTTTTAGGGTATCAGGGCTGGTACAATTCTAATGTTCTCGTATCAGTATCGGTTAGTTAACTGATACCATGAACCAATGTGGAAGATGTTTTATTTTTCACTTGAAATTTTAGTTATTAAAATTGTGTTTGTTATCGATTTCACCGTCATTTTTTATAACAACCAGAGAAGGAAATAGCATCTGTCTCCTAATTCATTGCACTTTTTATGTGATAGAAGTATCTGCATTGGTACTATATCAGCAAGTACTGTGATCCAAGTATCGGTATCATATCAGTTTGACAAAAAGTGGTATCGTTGCATCCCTATTTAAGAGTTTTGCTATGCTAAACTTTTTACGTTTACTTGAGTGATTTTATTATGAAGTATCGCTAATCTTACTGGACTAAACTTTCTAAATATTCCTCCCACTGTGAATAATTTCACTGATGAAGAATAAAAATATACAAACCACATGTTTCTAATGTTTTAATGTTCAAATGTCGTTTTTTTCTAATATCATTTTCTTGCTGTCTAGCTTGTTGCATTTTGAAGTCAAGTGAATATACAATAAACGCCATAAATTTGGACTGGAAATACTTTTTGCCTTGTTCCAAGATATATTTATTCACTTTCTTACTGTAAGTTCTTAAAAAAATGACTTAGAAGAGTTTCTTCTGCTTAAAATGTGTTGTTTTATAATTATTTATCATTTTAATATTTTAAATCCCAGACTTTAGCAATAACTTTATATTTTTTCTGTCTAATAGCATAATTTACAAAAAGTATTCATTAATATATTTACTCAGGAGGCTACTGAAGTAGCGCGAGTATTTTTTTAGATGATTATTTTTTAATATAGTGCTACTTTTACTTGGCGACTCCCGATTCATTTACTACCAAACTGTCTGTCTTTAAAAATCAAAATAACCTACATTTGAGTTTTTGGTGATGTGAAATCTTTATTTAAAGTGGTTTCTTTATCGGTTTAAAGCGGAGTGTTGCTTTAAGCGGAGAAGTGAGGAAAAAATAGAGGCGGAGCTGCAGCGCCTCACAGTCACTGAACGACCGCTCCGCGTCTGTGCGTTCCTTAGAAATAGATGTCCAGGCGCCGGAGTCAGACTGCGGGGAGATGAACCACGCTGCAGGTCTGAGAGCTGCAGAAGAGACGAGCACAGCCGTTCTTCCCTCCTCCTCCTCCTGCTCCTGCTGCAACTCTGCTGCTCTCCCACTCTCTCCGCGGGACGGCTCTTCGCGTCCGGGATCATGTTGTTTTCTCAGAGGGCTGCGTTATTATCGCCTCGTTGGGTCTCTGCTGAGTGAAAGAGAAAGTCCACACGTGATCTGAAGAACTGTTTTTTGTTTTTTGGGGGGGATTATTATTAATATTATTTTGATCTTTGCACGCGTGGAGTCTGGATTCCTCCCATCAGCTCTCCTGGCTCAGTTTTCTTCCTTGCAGATTTCGGATTATTGCTGCGTAGAGGAGATATGCTGAGTTTATTTGTGATCAGTCTGGCTGTATTGTCAGATGCAGGTTAGTCCAGTTATTATTTCTCTATCTCTCAGATACAAGTCAGCTACGTTCCTCCTAGTCTGCTACCATATTTACTCTGGCAAAAATATTTTATATAAACAGCCTCCTGAGTAAAAAGTAATCCGTATAAGCTTATTTTGGGACCGTATGTGAGGTTTTCCAGCCTGAGCTGCAGGTTCAGAACAATAAATCAACAAAGGAACCTGACACTGTGGATATGGAGGAGCGTCTGGAAGGCGTCTGAAAGCTGCTCATCCTTCTCTATAGCTGCCAAACTTTATCTGTGTCAGAGTCCACGTCGGCTGCGGTCTGTGGTCGGCAGGTGCACAATGCCTCCATTATCCGTTTTTGCATAACATTTCCGATCGAGGTAAATCCCTTGACCTGTGTACATAGACACACCTCGCTTTCAGCCTTCATCCTGCCTTGCAAAAGTATTCGCACCTCTATGTTGTCACATTACAACCAAAAACTCCACAGGCTATATTTTAATTTCATTCTTTAGACCAGAGATGTCCAAACTTTTTGCTACAGGGGCCAAAATGATCAAATCGAAAGTGCCCATGGGCCACAAAAACACGATTTTTAATGTAAAAATGTGTGTTTCTTCAACTTTTTTAACAATAAATTAAACTAGTAATATTTTAACAAAACACATAAGGTTGTTGAAAAGGGATTTTAAATGACTGTAGATTAAAAACACTGGACTTTTAAGGTTTGCCTCTTTAAAAGAAATAATTTGCAAATAGTTTTTAAATATTTAAAAACTATAATATATATTTTAAATATAGGGACTAAAAACAGAAAGAACAAGGTTCGGCTCACTCTTTCTTTGAAAAATTATGTTCTTTTTAGCTATGTTTGAGTGTCTGTACATCTGCTTTTGCAGTAGTTGTTTAGGAAATTAAGAATAAATAATAAAAATATGATTGTTAAAAGATGAATATGAATGTTTTGTGCCATGGATCATTTTCGAATCCTTTTAATTTGTCAGCAAAAATGATTCTCATATAAAAGAAAGTCTGTATCTGCATCAATCATTTGAGTTGTGGCGCCAATTGCACAAAATACCCATCTTAAATGCTGGTGAAGGGCCATAGAAAGTCAGTCCAAGGGCCATAAATGGCCCCCGGGCCTCACTTTGGACACCACTGCTTTAAACCAACAAAAGAAGCGTTTCAGTTTGTTTTACAAATACAAATCCTTCTTTAACGCTGGTACCCTTTGGTCAAATCCAGTGCAACTAGATTAATTACTTAAGAGTTCCTATTTTTATGTCATCTAAACCAACGTAAGGAAAACCCCAAATGGAGAAACATGTTGGCGGTATTGGGGTGGTTTTCTTTGGCGGGAAAAGGGAAGCTGGTCAGATTCCTGGAAGAAAATCTCTTATGTGCGGCATATTACCCTGAACACTCCATCCCAATGGAGAAAACAAGGGGGTGGCAGCATCATGCAGTGGGAATTAAATGTAAATTCAAAAATACTTTATCCCAAAGGGAAATTAAATGTGGTTGTAGCTCACATCATCCAGTATCTTAAAAGATTAGTTGTGGATGGGGATTCTGTGGGCAGGAAGGATCTCCTGTAGCAGTCAGTCTTGCAACTAATCTTTTGAGACTTCTGACTAAAGGATGTTGCTGCATGACATGCTAGCAGCCCAAGTTGTGGGCAGTTGAGACGGTATTTCGCATTAGCATGTCCAAGGTGATACCATCAGTTGTTGGCAAGCACTGCTAACCCACCTCATTTGTTTTTGCTTCTCCTTTGGAAATCTATGTCTAGACGTATAAAGAGACTTTGCTTATTATGATCCATTTGAACCTCTTCATTCTCTCTCTGCTCTTAGGTCTTTCTCTGCATCCATGTGTCCTCCTTTTCAAATCCTCAAGGATTTAGATTTGTAGTTTGGGTATTATTTAAGCTTTTGAGATGCTCATAGCAAAAATACTTTCACCTGCACAGCATCCAAGACTAAACCAAATAATTGTCCAAACCTGCAACGCCTCAACCAAAAAGTTATGAATTTAAGTCTACAAAGAGAACAAATCAGAACCAGTGAAAGAGCTACTCCAACATGCTGCCACCATGAGCTGCACTATTTTGGAACTTGAATATACGGGGAAAAAACTTTGTAGAGGCTGCAAAGGTCTTGATTAGAGAGAAGGATCAGCTTTCTGTTAGATGTGGTCCCTAAAACGAGCCACAATGCAATAGCATATTCATGCTTTGGAATGGCCCAGTCAAAGTCCAGACCTAAATCTAAATCATTATCTGTAGCAAGACTTGTAGAGTGGCAGACACTCTTCGGACAATTGGTCTGAACTTGTGCTATTTTGCAATGAATGAGCAAATATTTCAGTTTTTAGATGTGTGGAAACAGAAAAAAAAAAAAGCTACACAAAGTATTGTATTATCTGAAAGCAATCTATCATATCCAACTCAAATCGCGGTGAAATACAATGCCGTTTTTGGTTTGAGAAATAGTTCAAGATGGGTGAATACTTTTGGAAGGAAATCTAGGTTTAGGTGAGTTTGGTCGCTACATGATGAACATTACCTCATTATATAAAATTTCTATTTGTTAATGGCCTTCCAAGTAAAACGACCCTTGGTTTTAGTTACCAGTATTAAATAATTAAGATTTTGTGTGAAATGACCCTTCAAGTTCAGGTGCATAGGGGATAAAACCTTCTCTATAACGATGTGAAGTCACTTATGTCAGCGTTTTTCTTCCCAGGTGTTTTGGTGGAGGTGTTTCGAGCAGGTGTGGCCCCCCGCTGCGAGAGCAGGGCATGCAACCCCCGCATGGGAAACCTCGCTCTGGGTCGGCGGGCCCTGACTCAGTCCGTCTGCGGAAACAACGGAACAGAGTTCTACTGCTCCTATTCTGACCCCAACGCAAACCTGGCCTGCGACGGCCCCAGATGCTCCAAGTGCAACGCCGCCCTGCCCCCCCTGTCCCACCTGGCCGGGGCCATGTCTGACTCCTCCTTCAGACACCCCAACACCTGGTGGCAGTCTGCAGAAGGCGTGGAGTCTGAGACGGTCCAGCTGGACCTGGAGACGGAGTTTTACTTCACACATCTCATCCTCGTGTTTCGCTCACCTCGGCCCGCTGCCATGACCCTGGAGCGCTCTCAGGACTTTGGCCGAACGTGGAAGATGTTGCAGTACTACGCCGCTAACTGTAGCGCCACCTTTGGACAGGAGGAGGGAAAAGCTGGTGAGGGCCGGGACGGGGCCAGCTGCACCTCCAAGTACTCTGCAGCTTATCCCTGCAACCGAGGGGAGGTGAGATGAAGCTCCATGTCTTGACCTTTTTGTTAACTCTACTTGAATAGTCTAGTGTGAAAATAGACTATCATTGCATTTATATCTGTTCTCCTAACGTTTTATCGGTGAAGTCGATCTAAATTTTCTATTCGCCAGCAGAAGTTTGAAAACTAAAGGAAACATCCACTCTAGCAATAGCTATGACGTAGCCATACTCAATTCCAATCAGAATGTGAGTCTGATACTGCTCCACTGGGCTGTGATTATGGGGCGTGTTTTAACCAAACCAGGAAAAAAAATGCCTCTTCACTCAGTTGGATAGACCTATAACCAATCAGAGCAACAAAAGTGTGTGACGTTGCGCTGCAGAGCCACGGACGTTATCTGTTCCTCTCTTAAAATTCCTCTTTTTAAAATTAATGCGCTGTCGATATCTTCTAGAACAGACTCGATGGCAGAATCTACACATCTCAGTTCTCCAGCGGCAGCCATCATTGTAAACAAATTCAACGCAGGCGCTCTTTGGTGACGTGGTTGATTACGTTACTGATGTTCACCTGTCAATCATCGTAAGCCCGGTTTTATTGGTCCGAACAGATCTTGTTCGGGCATAATTGCTCCTCAACGGAGGAATGCCAGACCGAACTTCCAGACCATGTTGTGGGCGGGACTAAGTTCGTCTGGTACCCAGGCTACACTAGCACTGGATATGTATTCAAATTTCAAGATTTGATTTGATTCTGGTTCTCAAGAGGTAGAATCAATTATCATGATCCGATTCAATCTGATCCGGTTTGATGTAGATATTGGTCAGTACTATTAAAAACTTTTTTTCTGAGCTGTTATCTTAATTATGTGCCTGTAATTAAATGACTTAACATTGGGTAAGTAACAGTTTACCAGGGGAAAAAAACTGTATTAACACCTTCAGAACTAAGCCTTTTAAATGGCTGTCTGGATTGTTAAATACTATTTCATCTGTAAAAAAAAAAGGCAAACTATGTTAAACAATGAAACCGATTTTTGAGCTTGTGAATCGATTCAATTTGATTCTTAGAATTTTCATAAGAATTGATTAAGGATAGATTTAGATTTTTTTCAACACAGCCCTACTCTAAACCATACGATAAATTATTAAGGAAATGATAAAATATAAACCAACCTAGCTCTTTGTAGAAAAATAATTGTTCCCAAAACCTAATAAATAATTTTTTTTCTTCCTTTGCGTCAAGAACTTGTTTGAGCCCAAACTACAAAATCTCTACCTAATTCAAGTGGAGACTTTGACTAGGACACTCAACAGATGTTGCCAAATATTGAAGCACAAATTTTTGTTTCCATTGTATTTTGTATCCTTTTTTGTACATTGTATCCTAAAAAATGTTTTTGAAGCCATCAATTGCTGCAGTAGTCCGACCCTGAACTGGAAAGTTGTCCAAATTCCAAACCAGTCTGGAAAAAAGTTGGGATTTCAGTATTTTACATGTCCGAATACGTATGAAATAATCGGGGCGTGAAAAATCGTTATTCGCCTCCCCTTGTCTAAAGATTCCTTCCTTCCTTCTTCCCCATTTATTTTCCTTTCTCCATAATTCCTTGTACCCTACCTCCCTTTCTTCACGTCTTACCAAATGGATTTGCAGGCTGCATATTTAAACCCTTCCCCCTTCATACATGTATAAAGTTGTGGCACAACTTTATACATCACAATATTGATGTTTTAAAATGGGCAGAAAGGAGAGGAGATTAATTTTAATTTGGGAAAGTGGGTGAAGGATGGACGCGCGTTGAATCAAACACCGAACAAATGTGGAGGATTTTTAAGCTTCATAATTTGAACAAACCACACGAGATGTTCTCGTCAGCTCTAGCTGTGCAACTACTAACAAGGTAACCCATGGTTTTATCAGGAAGTGACACAGGAAGATGACTTTTACACAACTTTTACAGACTAATTCGTGACCTGTTTTACTCACTCTGTAAGCAGGTGGAGCTTACTAAGTGGGACCCACACCTGCGCTGAAAATGCTGGAGGTGTGACAGCATTTTCGCACTCCCTGTGAAAAAAGCTCTGCTGATGAGATGATTTACATGTCGCGTGTGGACCGCAATCCATGTTGCTGGATCAGCGTATCCCCCCATGTCAGCTCAGTCCCCAGGAGGGTCAGCCGCTTCTGGAGCGAGTAACGCAACAGGCGAGTGATGTAGGAAGGAGAATGAGAGCAGAGCCAGATGAGGGTGTGTGATTGAGTGTTTAATAGGCACGCTGTGGATGAGCTTTCTGATATCCGCTGATGTTTCATTGGAACAGTGTGAGTCGGAAGCTGCTTTGCAGATGTGTGGAGGATCGTGCCAGGCGTGTTGCTGCTCTGGGAGCCTCGCGGTGATCTCATAATTGTGTTTAAAACTACCGCAGGCCGTTTCTGACAGCTGCTGGAGCTCTGTATGCAAATACCATTTTGTTTCCCTCCTGTGCTGCTTGGATTTCTTGTGTTAGCATGAGCCAGTTGTGCAGGGAGCCTGACCTTTGACCTCTAATGCCTCAGCTGACAACCCAGGTCCTAAAAGAGGTCTGACGGACCAGCTGTTTTCTCCTGCTGCTCAACTGTCCGCTCTTCCTCCACCTCTGTAATTACACATCACCCCTGAACTTGAGCCTGCCCATGCAAAACAAGGACAGCTGCAAATATTCTTCTCAATCTTATAGCAAGAACGATGTTTACCTGGCTTGGTTTGTTCAGTGCTGCACAGAAATTCAGCATAATGCATCCAGGATTATTACATCCAGCCTCTGAATCCTGTCCGATTTGTTTACTTCCTATGAAAGTCTGAGGCATCTTCTGCAGTGCCTCGTGTCTGTTTGGAAGTGACACTGCTGTCCTGTAAATCTTCCCTATCTGTCACAAATCAACCCTGACAGTCGTCTCCATCCACTCCAACCAAACTGCTTTCTTTTTCTTGTTCTTCGCCTCTTTTGTGTGCCAAGAGCAGCTTTGAATGGTTGACTCCAGGAACTTGAACTCATCCACCCTCAGTACCTCTTCAGCCCTTCAGCCTCAATTCTCCAATGATCTGCAAACGACAAGATTTGGAAATTAGTGAAGGTTTTCCTCATATTCGCAAAAATTTTAAGTAAAATAGTAGCTTGATTCATTCTCTATTCATCTGATATTTCTATTTGAAGAAACAATATCACAAATCTGGAAAACAGGAGTGCTTTAGATGGGATAGAAAAACAATACAATGATATCCTAACAGACATGGAATTCAAAATAATACGGTAGAAAATGTGGATGTCATAAAATCTAACTGGTGCCAGAACCAAAGGACTCTAGAGTTGTTCTGAAAAACAGTACCATATTCTCCATAAAAGAGCTACTATCAAAAGCAGAACAGAACAAGTATACTTTCAAGATGTGAAGCATGTTTTAGCTTAATCCATTGATATAAAATGAAAGCTGAGGCCTGTTCCATCAGCCCTCAGGATCTGTTTTATTAGTCCTGTTTCTGTCATCAACTATAATGTTGAAACGAGTAATCAACACAATAATAAGCCGTGGCATTACAGTGGTTATGCAAAACAAAAGCTTTACTCCTGAGAATTAGCATCCGCTTGCATAAACGTGATTGAAAACTGATATTTTGACTGCACAGGGAGTCAAAAAGAGGCTTGACGTGCTGTTTTAGCTTGCATCAAAGCTCCAGGGCTGCATGTGAGCTCTTTGGATCAGATAACTGCGACTGAAGGTTTGGCAGGGGGGGGGATTGTAGCTCGGAGCAATTGGGGGAAGCAGGTATTCTCTGTTTTCTGCTTCTCCCCTTTCTCTGGCAAGCATAAAAGCGTGTCATCTCATGCGCTGAAAGCTCTCCGTGTTCACCTGTGATGTGGGGGAAAGGCGACGGCTGAGAGATGTGGAGAAAGCATTCACGGCTCCGCGCCTTATTCAGGAGGTCGGCCAGGCTGTAATAATGCCCGGGTTTGTTACAGAGTCTGACCTCCTTAGGGAAGACAAAGAGGCGAACCCATCTTGCATACACACACACGTGTTTCCCTTTTCTGCACTTCAAACACACACTCTGGCCCGTTCCTTTTCAGATAAACACATACAGTCGCTCTCCGTCTGTCTGCAGGGAAGGAAGTGGCGTTTCTCTGATGGATGTCGGTACCATTGGCTAGACTACCACTCCACCCCTCTCTGAGTTTCCCCCTCTCTGTCTCTCTGCTTCCATCAATGCCCATTGTGCCTGTTTACCAGATTACAGTCCACAGCGCTTTGATGGAATTAGGCCTGTTAAAGCTGGGCTTACTTTACTTTGCAGAGTGAAACAGGAAGAAAGATATTCAGTGTCCCGCAGTGAACTCACAACCTCGGGCTGAGCACGGCCTGAAATCTGTTGCATTTTTTAATGGCAGGTGTGAAAGCTTTTCATCTCCAAAGGGAGCTTTGAACACAGTCGATCCATTTGGTCTTTTCAACCTCCAACAATGACGTTAATAACCGATTTCCTCTGCAAAACAGTGAGGACTGTGTAATATTTTGAAACACACAAAAAAAAGGATCAAATCTTAACTGCCTACCTAAATGCCTTAGTAAGCAAGTTTAAAATGGGCACAAATGGGCGGGATCTTGTTTTTCACCCAAGTTGTATGTTTCCCAGGCTTCAAAAGCCATGCTTTCTGTTGGTGGAGGACAATGCTCACCCCTATTTACAGTAAACGAGATTCTTCCTCTGTTCACACAGCTCAACAACTCCAACAACATAATTACTCAGCAGAATGTCTGTAGCTTCCTTATAAACCAGATTTATGAGTAGCAGGCCGTTGCAATTGTCAAACTTTGGATATGAACGTTAAATGCTTTAATATTTTATCAACTAAAGCCACTGAAGGTCCTTAGGGTGTCTTTATAATTCTTTTAAACGTTGGAATCATTATATATTGTCAGAAAACAAAATGAGAGGCTGCCAAGCGTTCAGCAATTTAGTATGCTTCTTTCTCTAAATACGGAACATTTTCTTGCACAGAAAAGTAATTCTTGAGATATTAAAAACTTACTGTAAACCCTACTTTACTGAATGACAATGAAAGAATAAACAATACTCACATACAGTTGAAATCCACAGATTAATCTTGGTTGGTTTACTTTTAATTTCTATGTACAATTTTTTTGTGAATTTTGTTAATTTGCACAGAGTAAAACAAAATGGACACTCGTGTTCAGCAGTCAAACATGATACATCCTTCTATCAATGTCTTGTGTGTAAAAAAAAAAAAATGACCCTGCTATGTTTTCCAAGAACGCTTTTCATTTGGCACTGCGAGACAACGCAGGGAAAGACAAGTTGCTTGCGTGACTAGTTTAAAAAAAAACATCACAACACCTGCAGAACTACTAGTGCGAAAACATCAGTATAATCAAGGTTGACATCGGTGATTGTGAGCCAAGCTTAAGCAGCAATTATTTTTAGCAGCTGGTGTAACCTCTTGCTTTGAAATATTGTGGAAATATTTGTGAAACAATGAAAGGGATAACATTAAAAATAGAAGTCAATACAGTTTCTTCGAAAAGTGCCTTAAAAATGGTCAAAATGCAGTGCCTGAAGGTTTATATTAATTCTCAATGTCTAAAAATCCTATAAACCACTCTTCATACTTATCGCCAGCATATTTCACCTACGTTATGTTAATTAGTTGCTCCTGCAAGTTTGTCTTCTCTCAGTGTATGAGCAAAATGAAGTCAAGAATTCTCGACTGCAGCTGCCATCCAATTTTAAATTTACCTTTAAGGGCCACACATCATTTGTTTGTAAGACGACCAATTAAAAAGGGCCTAAAGTTAAACTGCAGCACAGATGGTGTCACCTGGAAAAAAAGTTTTATCGCCTACATACTTTAGTGCAGCTAAAGCCGCATGAGTAAAGCACTTTAAACTCCTGGGTAGAATGCCAGTCGGCTAGGTTTCCAAACTACTGCCTCTTAGACATGTCTGACTTCATCTTCTTGAAATCAACATATGGAGAACTTACTATACACAGTACAAAGCAAAAAAGTGTTTAGCAGCCATCAATTGTGCAAGTTGTCCCACTTTAAAAGGTGAGAACTTTGATTTTATTTTCATCATAGGTACACTTCAACTGTGAGAGACAGAATGTAAAAAGAAAATCCAGGATATCACATTGTATGATTTAAAAAAATAATTTATTTGTATAAATGGTACAGAAAATAAGGATTTGGTCGACCACAAAAGTTCAATTCAATCCTTTGTAAAGTAACCTCGGTTGGCAATGACGGAGGTCAAAAGTACCCTATAGGCCTTCACCAGGTTTGCACACACTAGCTGGTATTTTGGCCCATTCCTCCATGCAGATTTTCTCTAAATCTGTAATGTTTTAGGCCTGTCACTGGACAACACACACCTTCAACTCCCTTCATAGATTCCCTTTTGGATCGAGGTCCAGACACATCATTGTCATGCTGGAAGTTCCAGCAACAATTAAACTCCCATGCTCTGATGAATGGAGGTTTTTGCCCAAAATCTCACCATTCATGCACCCATTCATCCTTTGCTTAATACGGATCAGTTGTCGTGTCCCCTTTGCAGAAAATCAGCCACAAACCATAATGGTGTTCTTGGGATACACCTCAGTATTCTTCCTCCACCAAACATGGCGAATGGTATTTATTACAAAGAGTTCTACTTTGGTCTTATTTGAACACATGACATTTTCCCAATGCTCCTCTGGATCATCCATATGGTCCCTGGCAAATTATAGACTGGCCTGGAGATGTGCAGTAACCTTTGTTACTGTGGTCCCAACTCTCTTCAGATCATTTAGCAGTCCCCCCCCCCCCATGTAGGGCTGGGCTGTTTACTCACCGTTCAAGATCATGGAGCCTCAAGTTGAGGGAGATTGTCAGTGATCTTGCATTTAATTTTCTAATTGCTGCTCCAACAGTTGATCTCTTCACACCAAGCTGCTTGCCGATTGTAGGTTGGTTCATGCCAGTCTTGTGCAGGTGTACAATCATGTCCCTGGTGTCCTTTGACATTTCTCTGGTCTTGGCCATGGTGGGGGTTGGAGTCTGATTGTTTGAAGCTTTGGAAGTGGAGGATGTAATGTAACACGTCTTTTAGGGACAGAATTCTTGCTCGTTTTTGGTGCAAAATATTTATTTTCTGCATAATTATAAATAAAAAAAATCTTCTAAATCATACTTTGTGATTTCCTGGATCTTCTTGTAACACTGTTTCTTACAGATGAAATCTACCTATGATGAAAATTAAAGACCCCTCATCTTTTTTAGTGGGGTAACTTGCACAATCGGTGGCTTTCAAACACTTTTTTGCCCCATTGTAAACAATTATTTGAGCTCATTCAAGCATGATACATATTATAATTTCTACACACTGTCAGTCATCTTTCATGTCCATAATTGAATGTCCATATACGCCTTTTTTTATTTAAGGCTCTTGTTCATATTTTGACCTTCAATTACATTTGTCGAACCAAGCAGACACCACACTGTATTGGGCCAGTCCAGCTGATGAAGATGTGATTAAACAAAGATTACACCAGAAACCTGTAACTTAGAGTTCTTTCAAAGCAGTGCACTGTAAAACCACAAGCGTCATCAGTATATATACACAAAAATGTTACATTATTGCTCCAAATTTAAATGTAAATCATAAGCAGTAATTGTGATAAAAAGCTTAATACTGCCGTGATTTGTCAGTGCGTGTTTGAGTGCATGCCAACAGGGGTGTATGGGCTGTGCTTATGTTGCTGTGGCGTTGCTGGGCTGTCATCGACCTTTTGTCCAGTCCTGAGTTATGTGGAACTGCATCTTCATCCCTGCCTTTGTGCCCGTGGACCTGGTGCCCCCTCATCCTATTTGTCGTGTTCTCTTAATCGTGGATCTCAATGCCGTGCCTCTATGACCTCTTCGAACAACAAGGGAGTTAATAGCGCTCCTCCCATCAGGCTTCCAGATATCCATCCAACCAATCAGAGTAGAGTACCAAGGATTTCTTTGCATCTAGGGCAAAATTTCTATTATATTAGCTTTTAAAGAGGCACTCCCGAAACACGTTTCACAGCCAGGGTTTGAAACTGACACCAACCGTTCCTTGTCCCCCCCAACAACAGCAGTGGTGTTAGTTGCTAGTGGCAGCAATAGCCATGGCAATGGCAGGCCATAAAGGGATCGTCAATTTAAAGGATTTTCAAGGAACAGACAGGGGAAAGAGACAAAGAGAGAAGGGGAATGCACTCGTGCACGGATGCCCAGCAACGTCAGTGTCACACGAGGTCATATCCAATTATGCTAGGGTGTAAAGTCATAAATTAAGACCCACATTATCCTAAACCAGCTCCCAATAAATGAGCCGATGAAGTGGCATAAGCAAGACCAATGTGTTTTATTGTAACACTAAATAAACATATATTCCCCTCTACATTATGAAGTGGTGCTACAAAAGTCTTTCATGGAGGAGAATTGCATAAATGTAACGTTCAGATCCAAACATCTTGAAAATGTGCAAAAAACAGATCATAGAAGCCTTGTGTACTGGTTTCTGGTGGTACATTAGGTCAAAAAAAGTATTAATAAAAACATGGTAAAACTCAAACAGCTTTCTGCCAATCTATTCCATCCAAAGACTCTAAAATGTGAGAAAACTGACTGTGGGTGGATTTTTAGAGGTTGAGTGGCATGAAAGACTAGGTCCTCAGAATTAAGTTCGAAAAACTACATTGCTGTGTTGCATCTTAATCATCAAGAGTAAAACCCAGACTTTATAAAATTATATTTTTGATGCTTCTATTCACTTCTGCTGTGTTTTATGCAACCACTGTTTGGTCTGCCAATGTCAGGTATTTTAACAATAGCAGGAATACTGCGTCAGAGTAACACCACCAGTCAGAACCGAAGCAGAAATTATGAAGTACATTTTGTATGC